>JACERP010000394.1:0-67751 GCA_014080715.1 Scenedesmus sp. NREL 46B-D3 | reverse complement strand
TTTGGTTCTCCCCACTCGTATCACTGCCCCCACGGTATCACATTCTCACAGAGGCTGGCTGGGGTAGGTGACATGCTGGTGCATGCTGGTGCAGTTGAGTCGCATGCTGAGCTGCACAGGGCGCGGGACACATCATGACAACATCAATATGATTGAGCTGAAAAGTTGCATCTCTGCTGTGACATGCATGAGCCAGCTGGCATGCATGATTGCGTTTGATACAAGGTCACACACAACGTCTCCTTGAAGAGCCACATGTTCGCTGTCGAGGTCTGCAACGCTGACAATAAGTCTGAGGGTGAGCATCTGTTGTGCATTTAGAGTAGGGGATGCTTGCAGACACAGAGAAACTAGCAAGCAAGGAGAAGCAGACATGTTTTTCAAGACAGCCGTGGTAGCGACAGCCCTGTTTGCATGTCAGTGCCGCACGTATTGCATTGTGCTTTGGCACATGTTTAATGCCACCCTTTCATGCAGACACAGAGGATACGTCCTGCTACAAGTCAAAAATATGCCCCTGCTGCAGCAAACATTGGCCTGAATTGATGTGTTATGTTTTGGCCTCTGAATTTCAAAGTCTGAACTCGGTGTATCTGTTTGTCCTTGTCTTGCCCCCTTGATTAGCCTGCTGTGTACGTCTGCGCTGCACGCTACAGGTGACGTGGCATGTAAGCAGCTGTTCTCCTGTGTGACAGGCTAGCCGTTTGCGGAGGCCAGCATCAAGGCTGCGCACGCACGCACGCACGCACGCACGCACGCACGCACGCACGCACGCACGCACGCACGCACGCACGCACGCACGCACGCACGCACGCACGCACGCACGCACACACACACACACACACACACACACACACACACACCTGTCTTGGAACCCTAAGCCCTTCTGCCAGGAAATGTTGCAGCTTGTTACATGGGCACACAGCTGACAACAGCGTGTCACCTTCATCAAGATGATCTGCCCAGCTTATGGTTGAACAGGGCTGGCCTCCAAGCAGACACGCAAGTATACTTGCTACAGCACTCTCCTCCTAACAGGCTTGCCGTGGATGATCCTGCAACCCCACTGCCAGCATAGCAGATAAAGGTGCCCTCTCATTGGTGTGGGCTACCATCACAGGCAGCACAAGCGGTAGTACACCAGTGGGTAGCGATACTGCCGTCAATGCTGTCCAACACTGCCATTTAAGGCATGCAGGAAGCCAGTAGCAGCACATTGATCAAGTGTTGATCAAAAGCTGTGCGCTGTACCACCGACACCAGCATTGTGCAACAAACTAATAGCGGGCTGCAGCGCAGCTAGAGACAGACGAATGCAGAACAACTGCGCCTGTCACATCACAACATGAAGCCAGTGTCTTCAGCACAGCTGTGTATGCACAACACTGCCAGCGTAAGACTCATGATGCTGTACTGCACCTGACGCTGCATTCATTCCTGCACAGCATACTGTCTGGGATGAGGTGCATGGCACGTGTTGCAGGCCTGGCACTGCAGAAAGAATGTAAACAAACTGTGAGCTATCATCAAATCTGGCAAGAGAGCAGTACTAACAAAAACAGCAAGGGGCCGGGCACCTACACGGCAGCATTGCGACAGAAACGTCAAGCCATGCCAGCGATAAAGGTGCCAACACCTACCAACAACAGCCAGAAGCCACCAAATGATGCAGGCTGTATGGTGGTGCTGGTCCCAGTTCTCTTATGCCCTTTGCTGCAGCTCCACAGAACCAGCATAGCCACGATCAACCAAATCTGCCTCAACTCCCAACCTGCCGAGTCCACCTTGCCAGCGGCAATACGCCGGCCGGCACACTGCACGCATGCCATGTGTCGACACCTGCATCTCCATCACAGTCCTGCACATCACGCCAGTAGCGGTCTCATGGGTGCCTCATGCATGCAATGAACATGTGTGGCTGCCTGCGGATCATAACCCCCTGCACTCAATGCTCCTTATGTTTTTCTCTGACAATTGTGGCCAATGATGACTGTGCAGCTGGAGCAATACGCCCACATGTGCCTGCTCCAACACAGCGCTGGCACATGGTTGCAGGTGCGCGAACAAGCACCCGCTTCTCCATGCTAACAGCACATCCAATTGAAACCTGCTGAAGCTGTCAGCACAAGCCATCATGAGCTGAGCAGCGAGCTTGAAGCTCAGCTTGGGCGCTGCAGCACCCCACCATATGCTGCGGCACGCTCCAGCCACCACCGCAAAACAATAACATGACAAGTGTGAAGAAACATCGCCCCCAGCAGTTCACGCCAACAGGCAAAGAAGAGAATGACTTCAAGTGCGTGTGTATGTGTGTCCCATATAACAGCGCTGGCTGTAGGCTAACAAGGCAGGCAGCAGGCGAGTGCGCATGCACACAAGCGCAAAGAGAGACAGGCAAGATGCAGGGCCATGCAGTCATGGCTCCTCACTCTAAGCAGTGCTGATAGGGAGTCCGATGCATCGGCTGCGCAGCCCAGCAGCCGCTGATGCCCCTGCAGCAATGTGAGGAGCAGCAGCAGCAGCGGCGGCCTGCGATAGTGCCAACCACACCGCTCCAAGCCCGGCAGATGTCTCCGGCCAGCGGCCACGAGCCACTCCTGTGACAATGACAAGCACGCCTTGTTGTCAGAATGCATGACACGGTTCCGTCACAAGGGCACATCCGTCGCGACCCACTGCGGAGGCGAGAGACCTGTGCCAGCAGAGGGCTGGCACGCAGGCAGCGTCACGTAGACATGCACCCACTGCTTCAAGCCGAAACACTTCTCACGCCATTGCCAAGCAATGTGCCAGGCATAGCCACCGCAGCACGGCAGAAGGCACTCCATCGCACCTTCTCAAGTACAGCATGCCATGCCTCAGGCTGCAGAGACAGCCATCACACCAGTGTAATCACCTTGCACAGCTGCCCATCCACGCACGTAAAGGACAGCGGCCAGTCCAGTGCCGCTTGATGTACTTGCTGCAGCATGTTGCAGCAATGGAACATAGGTGCATCCTAACATATCAAGGCACACACACCGTGCTAAGCATGCCGCCTTGGGCAGCTGCAAGTACGCACACGCACACAGTGTGATAGAACCACAAGACAACAGAAAGAAGAGTCCCACTGACCTGACGCAACCATGTACCATGGCCAGGCACAAGAATTGGCAAATAAACACAAGCAACAGCTTGCTGCAGTACAGCAGCCAGCCACCGCCCAGCACGTAAAACAAGCCCACAAAAGGAATGGTGTGCTGCCGGCTGCCTGCAGATGATATGACAGCTGCAGGCTCGGCTGGGGAGACAACACACATGAGCACTGCTGGCTGCCCACCAGACACAGGCAGACGACATGCCAGCTGGCCAGCTTCATTCAAGTGCTAGATGGTCAAATGCAACACAGAACAGAGACACAGTAATGTAGTGTACATACATCCGCACCAGCGCCAGCAGCAGCAGCAGCCTGCTCAGCCGCTTGCAGACATCACCTCAAGCTCCTGGGCGTGCCCACAGTTCGTGTCTGGCCTCAGGCACCGGTGAATGGTGAACACAGCTCCGTCGACGCCGCCAGAAGCTGCACCGCTGCTGCTGCACTTGCCCTCACAGGCATGCTGCTGCTGCTGCTGCTGCTGCTGCTGCAGCTGCAACTGCTGGGCCAGTGCGACGCGCTTCAGCCTCAGCGACTTATCCTGCGCACGGATCTTTGCCTCGAAATCCAGGTGCTCTGGAATGAACGACTCCGTGATGGGCGACGCGGTTGCCTGGGGCCGCATGCCGCCGCTGCTGCTGCCACCCATTGTGCCAGCAGCTGTGTTGGCGCTGCCAGCAGCGGTGCCGTTGCGTGCCGCCTCGGTGATTCGGGCTGCAATCTCCAGCGCCTTCAACGCATTGGCATCCCGCGCGCCGGATGAGTCATACGAAAACTTGAACCTGTGCAGTGCCTGCAGCTTGGTCTGTATCTGCCCGCTTGCTGCATCAAACATCACTGGCACAGGCATGATCTCGCGCACATAGTGCGCCTTGAAGCCCCTGTCGCACAGCACGTCCAGCAGCATGTCCACGCAGCCGGGGTGCTGCGTGAACAGCTCCTCGTTGCTGACCCACTCGGCCGCACCCGACAGCGCGCCTTGCTGCAGCACGGGCACCACCTGCTGCCCCAGCAGGGACAGCACGCGGCCAAACAGGGGTCGCTGCTGCGTGCAGTAGCCCTCCAAGCGGCTGACCAGCTGCTGGCGTGCTGTCTGCTGCAGGTCTTTGGCTAGGGGCAGGTGCCTGCAAGCAGGGACAGGTGGCGGCACGAGCAGCGAGCAAGCAAGTGGGAGTGTCAATGAGGATGTGCAGCGGAGCGTGCACGTCACCGCTGACGCTTTCGACAATTGCAGCAGCAGCGAGGCAAGTAAACGGCCCTGCTGCAGCATACACACAGCACCACGCAGCGTGGAAGCGGTTGCTAACACCTTGCTATTACTATGCTGCTGCTGCTTGCCAGCCAGCTGACCCGCTCCCGTGCCATGCGCTGGCGTTGGTGACATTTGTGACAACACCACCAGCTGACATCTGTGACAACACCACAGCGTAGCTGTGCGCCTCCTGCTGCTGCTGCTGCCGCTGCCAGCCTGCTGCCTGAATCGCACCTGATGGCGCTGTATGCCTCTTCGCTGAGGTCCAGGCTGGACTGGTAGCGCAGCTCCTGACGGATCTGCTCCTGCGTGTCTGCAGGCGAGCCGCACGCGTCGATCAAGTGGAAGGGGAAGAACTGCTTCAGCCTGCAGGGACGCCAGCAGCAGACAGCACGCAGCAAACACAGGTGCACAACAGGTCGAGACACGTTAACGCTTGACCGGCGTGCACTGCAGAAGCTGCTGCAGCGCGGTGCGGATGCGTAGCACAGCCCTGGGGACCCAACAGCGACAGCCAAGCCAGCAAGGATAGCAAGCAACCAAGAGTGCTCCGGCCGAGCCAGCACGTGCCTGTCAACTCAGACGGCTGCCAGAATGCAATGAGGCACATCCATTCGTGGCCAGCGTCGGGCGCACCTGAGGATGGCCGAATAGTGCTGCCTGAATATCTGGTAGCGCTTGCTCGCCTTCTCCGGCAGTGCGTCTGTGCTGCGCTCCTCGTGCAGCTGCTGCTCGCCCAGGCCTGCGTCCACCACGCGCTTGTTGTGCGCCTGCGCTGCCACCGCGCGCTGCAGCTGGCGGTTGATGGAGGTGTCCTCGTCAACGTACAGCATCACCACCTGCAACACGATGCAGGCAGCTGCTGTTTGGATATCTGTGCAGCCACACCAATGGCTTGCATTGAGTTGTAAGTGGTCAGCAGGCAGCGCAGGGCGCAGTTGCGGACAAGTCACCCATACAGGACTCAATTCAGCAGTTGCACAACAGCACGGCAGGGGACCTAGGTGCAGCGGGTGCAGGAGACGCAGCTGCTCAACGCTGCCTGATGCCCCAACCCTGCTCCTGCAGTGGTAGCTAAGCATCATCAGCGTGTTACCTTGAATGCTGGGCGTGGGAAGCACGGGGCCAGCGGTGTGTCCATGTACTTCGTGTGCAGGTAGCGCAGCTTGTCCATCAGCAGCTTCACGAAGTCAACCTACCGCAGCAGCATTGGTGGCAGCGCCGAACGATACCCCAGGCAGCAGAGGCCAAGGTTTCACGTCACTTGGCGGCTCCTTACAAAACGCACAGCTCAACGGGCAGTGTGCTTGCAGGCAAGCTGATGCATGCTTGCAGCACACTCGCTCTGCACAACACCCCAGCAACACCCTGCTAGGCTGCCGGTCACACCTGTCCAAAACAGCCGCTGTGCACGCCCCACGTGTCCTGGCCTGACCACGCCTTCACAGCTACAACACCATGGCGTGGTTCCCAGTGCACATGTCAACCTGCACTGCTATGCTTCACGGTAAGTCACAGCTGTCACACATCCTGTTCTGTCCACCGATGCTTTGCGCAATGCCATATGCTTGCAATGCTTGTGGGACATGCTGCTGCGCTGATAATCGGCTGATGCATGGCCGAGCCCACGCCACAACCGCACCTGCACTGCAGTGCGTGGGAAGCCGTCGACCACCAGGTTCAGGTCTGCTGCACCGTGCCCGGCAGACGCAGGCAGCAGCAGCGCTTCAAGCAGCAGGTCCCCCACCACATGGTCGGGCATCATCTCGCCCGCATCGATGTACTTGCGCGCCTCACGCGCGGACGTCAGCAGCGATGACACGCACACCGAGCGCGACATGCCGCGCGCTTTCAGGATCAGCGGCGTGCTGACGCCCTGCAGGTGCAAGACCGACAAGATGCACACAAGCAGCAGTGGACAGAGCGTCGCTGAGTTTTGGGTGTGTGTGATGGCCGTGCTTGACCTCCCTACTGCCTGCAGCTGCTGCGTGTGGGGCTGACATGCCAACCAAGCGCAGCGCAGCGACTGCTGCAGGCACGTCAGCGGCAGGTCATCAGCAAGGGCTGTTGAACCGCAGCAGGGCCTGCAGGCACAGCAATGCCTGGCTAGCATCCCTTGCAGATCATACGCTACACATAGTGCTGCTGCAGCTGCGATAGCAGAAGCAGGCAACGCAACTAGCACACACCTTGCCCGATCCTGGTGCTCCATTCAGCCAGATGATCTCCCTGGGAGCAGCAAAGTCCTGCAGGGTACAGCACCCGCAGGTGTCAGCAACCAAGCAGCTGGCAACGCGTGCGGCTGAGACTACTGTTAATACGAAGATCGGCTGCTGTGTACAGCTCTTAGGTGTGCAGTGCAATCTATGGGAGCAAAACAACTCCAAATCGTTTCTCGCTTGCTCGCCGCTGTCCACTGCCATGGCATATGCTACAGGTGAACCACCACCCGCAGCTGTGCTGTGCTTGGTGAGCCATGAAAGACAAAGCACATGTTAAGCAGAACGTGCAGGGCGCACCATGGCAGCTGTTTACACCGTGCTTAGCAGTCAACAAACCAGACTTTTTGGTGTTCTTCAGCCATGTGCAGCTGGCTCAGCTGCTTAAGTGCTGCTGTCGCTCACCATGCCATGCTTCTCCTTGAACCGCCGCCAGCAAGACCCAAAAATAAGCTGGCTCTCCATGCGAACCTGCGCAGAGTCTGGCTGGTGTCCAGGAAATGGTGCACATTGCTGCTGAGCGTGTGCCGCTGCAGCTGCCTGTTGTTGCTTTTGTTGCAGCTGTTGCTGTCCAACGGTAGGGCTGCGTGCTGCAGAATAGTTCGAGTCCTGCAGAAGCATGGCAAGTTTCAGCATGTGCATAGCAGGCGGAGTGCGCAGAAACGCTTGCCAACTGGGCCCACCTCTTGGCCCACCATGCCGGGAAACTGTTGCCCAGCCACTACGGCAGCTGCTTGTTTCTGCAGAAGGCCCTCGAGCACAGTACGTATGCTCATTTCATTTGCGGTCGCTGCGCCAGCCGCATGGTGCTGCACTTCAGGCAACACGCCTGGCCCAGGAACGGAACTGGCCCCTGAGCGCCAGGGCTCACAGCCTGCGTGTGAGCCTGACTGCAAGCACCAGGAAGCACCACCAGGCGCCCTAGAGCGGCCAGGACAGGCGCGAAAGCCGTTGCCTGCCTGCCGACGAGCGCACCATGATGACTACTTAGCATCATGCTGACTAGCAAATCAAAGATTCATACTTGATCTAAAATTGTTTTTAAACAACAACAAGATGCACAGGAGGGGAGAGGATGCAGGCACGCAACAAGCCAAGGTGCAGACCAGTGTTTATGGTTCCGATTCCGCAACATGCCAATGTACTGTTTCAGCTGTGCTATGACCAGAGAGGAACACGAAAATTGATTATGTTTATTGGTTAATTGATCCATTGTACAGACATTCCACCTTCGTCGGGCAGTACTACTGTCACCTTCAGATAGTGTCGACAGATGGCGCCAAGGCAAGCTACAGACCCTTCAGTCAAAGCTTATAAAAAGATGTTTTAGGTTACGCTTACGAAACAGGAGATTAAGGTGGGGGTGGGCTGAACTAGCAGCTTAGTGCTGCTTGACAACACGCAAGCGCGTGACAATCATTCAATGGTAACTTTCAATGCATTGTGTGCGTGACAGTCACAGTGCTCACCAATCACAATCATCTGGGGTGCTTGTCGCTGCGACTTTCGCACAACTCTTGAGACAGCCCGTCAGGCACGCAACAGCCGCCTGATGGCATTATTGTCTTCAGAATCATGTATAGAAGTAGTGTCTCGCGTAGCTGTACACTGCAAGCCATCACTGGCGCTTACGCTGCATCACCGTCATACACTGCTGCGCACACAGGATGACTTGGCAGCTATTCAGCGCCTTTTAAAGGCTACGCGACAACATTTTACATTACCAGACGGCTTTCGAAGCCCACCACGATATGAGGCGTACCCTTACCACCAGACGCCAATGGAGCTGTGATCACTCGGACGGCCGGCCCCTCCTTGCAAATGACCACTCTTTGTGTTGGTTGGTCAATTACACTGCAGGCAGGATGCAAGTATGGCACGCTCTTGGGTGGCACAAATTCCCGCCCACCACGGATCATCCGTGTGGCACAAGCTATGATGCCACCTTAAGATGGCAGCAGCAACATGCCCAAGTAGTGACATCTGAGGGGCCTAGAACATTCTTGGCGTCAGATATCAGCATTTGAGAGCCGCCAATGGCTGCCTCGCAAGTTCTGTTTGTGGGCCCCTGGCAGCCCTGGCCCTGATCATAAGGCGAGTCATGGTTCAGCAGCACCAACACACTGTTCACCCGGTTGCATGCCTTGTGTTCTGTGCTGTGCTAGACATTGCTGTGTGGTGTTTGTGTGTATCGGCTTGACTCTGTTGGCCTCCGGGCTCTTGTCGTTATCGACGCTGGGTGCTCAGTGTTGAAAGCAGAGTTGGCTGCCACTTCCTGTCAACAAATTTGGACGTCATGACCGTCTGCTGACACCACGCATTACACGTATATATGAAGCCTGCAGTGTCGCATGCGCAACTGTTTCTCTTTCTTCGATGTGACAACTTGTGGCTGCACAATGGCACACAATGGCAAGCTGCAGCCTGCTGATCAGCTCATGCGCGGTGTGTGGTTTGCTGTTGCAACAGTGGGTGTGTTGAGAGTGGATACCAGCAAAATCACGCAACCATTGAAAATTGTGTTTCCACATGGGTGCGACACAGGCACAACCGCCTGCAGACATGCCTTGAAGGGCCTGCAGCAGTTGCCTGCTCATTCACTGATTGGGGTTTGTGCAGATATGCTTGGCATGCGTATGAGTTGGCTGTGGCTTGATCCTGTGGCAGCGTTGCTTAGCGGTACTTTCAAGGAATTAGCCACAAGCGTTTTTATTTGTACACGCAGCATGCATACTGTGCAATAAGCAGAGGCGCAGGAGTTGTTGTATATGTTGCTTGCTGTCAAGGCGGCAGCAATCTGCAGTGCTGGCAACTGAAGCAGCAGCTGCACTGCCTTGCTCAGCTGTACATGCAGACATGTCAGTAGTAGCAAAGCCATTGGCGCGCCTTAAATGCCAGGCAACTACCGCGGCATCACCCTGCTCAGCGTGCTCTATAAGTTCTACACCAGCGTCCTCAATCAGCGCCTTATCAAGTTTGCAGAGGGCGAGCAGCAGGAGCAGCAGCAGCAAACACAAGCACAGCAGCAGCAGCAGCAGCAGCAAGGCCAGCATTCAGCACAACAGCAGCAGCAGCAGCAGCAGCAGCCACGCGCAACCGCTGCTACAGCAGCAGCGGCGCCGCTGCTGCACGAGAGTCAGAACGGATTCCGCCCCAAGCGCAGTTGTGCTGACCATCAAAGCGTGCTCAGCGAGGTCCTTAATGGCAGGAAAGCTGAGGGAAAGGTGTCATATGTGTTGTTCGTAAACACCTTCAAGGCATTCCCTACGGTCTGGCTTGATGGCTTGTTCCAGGAGCTGTGGGATAAGGGTGTGCGTGGCAAGATGTTCCGTGTCTTGTACAACTTGTATCAGGGCGCGCAGCGTGTGGTGTCTCATGAGGGTTGCACCACGGATAGGTTCACCTACGACCTTGGCCTGCATGAGGGTGATGTTATTTCGCCCACACTGTACCTGTTGTTTATCGACGACTTGCTGCGTGACGTGCATGCAAAGCACCCTGGCGTTACCCTCATGGGCCCTCGTGACGAACCTGCAGGCCGAGTTGTGGCAGCCATGCAGGCTGATGACTTTGTTGCTGTCTGCGGGTCTCTGTCTGAAGTTCAGGCTGTGGCTGCAACTGTTTACAATTACAGTTGCCAGTGGCGCTTCAAGCTCCACAGCTTGAAGTCTGCCGTCATGCATGTGCTGCCAGCAAGACAGACCAGCCAGCTGGTCGACTCCGGCATTGTTTGGAACAATGTCCCTGTGCCTGTTGTATCGGAGTACTGCTATCTTGGCCTGTGGTTCAACAATACCTGTACATGGACCACACAATTTGAGAAGATGCTGGCTAAGGTGCAACGTGTGAAGGGTGCGCTCATGCCAATTTGGAAGAGCCGCAGCATCAGTGTGGAGGTTAAACGCATACTGTTGCTGACGTGTGTCCGTCCCATTGTTGAATATGGCAGTGAGGTTTGGTTTCCGTCCACAGCTAGGCAACTGCAGCTGATTGACAAAGTGCAGACAGACATCATCAAATGCGCAATGCGCTGTGGCAAGGAGCGCCCATGCTCTTCAGCTCTCTTTGCAGAATGGGGTGTGAAACCGTTACATATGTGGCTTCATCAGAGGGCTTTGGAGTACTACTACAGGATTCAGCGTATGCAGGGCGTTCGGCTGCCAAATCAAGTGTTTACAGTTAAATAGAGGCGTCCTAGTGGTGCTGTGGCGGTGACGCCGTGGCACAAGTATGTGCAGAGCCTGCTGTGCAAGTATGGTGTGAATGTTGTGACCGCGGAAGGCAGAGCCAGTGCGTGCAAGAGCCATGTCAACAAGCAGGTCAGGACACTAAATGCTGAAAGGATTGCATGTGAAACGTTGGAGCACTCCACTCTGAGTCGGTGTGTGACTCATGTGCATCCCACTCATGTTGATGCAATGGGTTTCAGGAGGCCTAGGCCGTACTTGCGTTCAGTGGCAATTCCACGTGGTATTGAATTGCTTTTGCGTGTACGTATGGGTTGTCTGTGTGTACATGAGCGCACTAGTCAGTTTGGCGGGCGCAGAGCTAACTCCACTTCAGGATGTCCTTGTTGTGGTGCAGAAGTTGAGTCTTTGTCACACTTCATGTTTGATTGCCCTGCTACTTCTGCTCAGAGGGATAGTATGTTTGCTGAGATCAGATCCCTGCCTGGTTGCGCTGAAAAGTTGCGCAGCGTTTTGTCCATGGCTGATTCGTCAATCAAGGTGTTGCGTTTTGTATCTGATGATATTTGGGGCAGTTCTGGAAGATGTCGGATGGTGTCACCGTGTATTGCTGCTTTTCTTGTCAAGTCTTGGGATGTGTGCAATGCATGCAAACATTCTGGAGCAGTGCTCCCTCCTCTTTCCGCCCCAATGGGGCGCGGGGCCGATGGCGCTGTTGCTATGGCTTGAATGGGTAATATGATGATGATGATTGGCGCGCCTTAAATGCTTTTCTGCTTTGCGATGGACTGCTTCGCTATCATATGCTTGCATGGGCTGCTGTTCTGCATCGATAGTGTGAAAACGGCTCCTGCAAGCACGCTGTGCTTTATGTGACATGATACTTCTGCATGTCAGCTCCTTCAACCAAGCTGTGCCTGTTGGTGACCTCAAGCTCCTGCATGTCAGCTGCTGTCTGTGCCGCTGCTTTAGGAGAGCTTCTGCAATGCAGAAGTTGGCTTACACCAGCGAGCTGATTTACTACAATCAGGAGGTGCCTCAGGAGGTGCCCCACAAACATGGCTGTGATGAACAGCTGCAGTGAACCCATGCAGTTGTGTCGATGGAACTTGGTGCCTTGCCAGGCAAGCAACCAGTTCAACCAGCATCAGGTCTGGCAAGCGTGTGGCATGGATTAAATAAGTCCAAGGCAGTCTGTCAGTTTCAGGCCAGTCATTGAGTTCAAAGGGCATTGCATCAGTTTGGCGTGCTTCAAGATTGAGGTGTGGCAGCATGTTACAATGCAACAGCAGTGACGGCGCATCTTGTTGCAGAAGTTTTGTGCTGCCATGCAGTAAATGGCAGGACATGCCTTGAACGTGCCTGGTTTGCATCGCTCCTCAAACAGTGCTCTGGTCGCGTGACTGCTTGACCCAACGGCTTGCGTGCCCTGGCAGCCTCGTTCAAGCCCTGTCAGCCTAGCGTCGTGCACTGCAGTGCTCCCCAGGGCTCACAACCAACATGTGTCGCTTACTTTGCCCTCCAGATGATCTTTTACAACCAGTTGGTACCAGGCGCTGAGAAACTGCATGTTCTGAACCATCACTCAAGGCGTCGCTGGTTGTGAAGCAGCAGCTAGTTGTGTATGATGAGGTTTGGGGCAGTTCTGGGTGTGCTACTTCAA
The DNA here is from genome assembly GCA_014080715.1 of Scenedesmus sp. NREL 46B-D3. NCBI lineage: Eukaryota > Viridiplantae > Chlorophyta > Chlorophyceae > Sphaeropleales > Scenedesmaceae > Scenedesmus > Scenedesmus sp. NREL 46B-D3. Next base: position 55,297 of record JACERP010000394.1, on the reverse strand, counting down.
GTTAATATCCAGGCACCTTGCCGACAAAGTTGTGCAAGCTTGGCATGTGATACGCAGCAGCACTGTAACCTGAAGGGTGTGGGGTGGGCATGTGCACCAGAGATTCTAACACAGTGGAGCAATGCTCCTTCTTCGTTCTGCTCCAAAGAAGCGCCAGGCCGATGGCAGTGATGCTATGCTAATATGGGTTTAATTAGATACACGAAGATGATGATGCTGGTGGTCTGCATGGTTCGCTCGACTCCAACACAAAGCCTGACAGATTGTGCAAACCCAGGCTGACGTTACTGACAGGCACCTAGCACTTGGATTGGAAGCTGCTTAAACGTGCATTGCTGTCTTAGACTTTACGATTGTCAGCAACCTGAACTTGGGCTTGAGCACAGCATATGCCACTGGTTGCCAACATTGTATGGCCCAACCCCCACTGCTGCTGCTGCTACTGCTGCTGCCCTTAGACACGCATGCACTCTGATTTGCTCCACACTGTTGACAAAAGCCTATGTTGGTGTATGGAAAGCTGTGCCTTGGGTTGCTCAGGTTGCTCAATCAGCCTTCACGCCCTCTTCACGAAGCACTTATCACGTTCTGGCCATCGGCACGCAGAGCTGCTGCTAGGCATTGATCAGACATGTCCAGAGCAGTTGCAATCTCTATCGTCACAGTGTTCTTGCTGCTGGAGCTCTCAATCGTGTCATGGTGAGCCCGCAGTGCCTGCAGCAAACCCTTGCTAGTGCTCTGCTGCGATGTAGGGCAGTACGTATTAGCAGCCTCATTAAGATGACCCGCTGCCTTCAGGTGCACATTTTGGCCAATTGGCTCAGAGCTGCATGCGCTCTACAAGTTTTCAGGATGGGTGAACCTTTATCATGTGGCAACATCTCTCCTGGTGAGCAGCGGTGCCGTCCTGAAGCATTTGCGCTGCCATGCTGCCCTGCACGTGCTGCTGCTTGTTCTGCATCATTCATCTTGTTTGCTGACTGTGCTGAAGCCGTTCGAGCTTGATGCAGTTCTTGCGGCTGCTGCTGACCTGGCGCAACTGGTCCTCTCTGCGCTTGTTGTTTTGCAGGATGTATGGCTGCTGGCAGTACTGCGTGTGTTTGTTACGCTGTTACTATGGCTGAACACAAAGCCAGTGTACACCGGGAGCAGGCGGCAAGGCAGCCTGCTAAGCGGGGTGGGACTGGGACCTCCACAGCCACCCAACCATGAGCAGGTGCGTGCTGATGTGAAGAGTTGTGGTTATGAGCCACCGTGCAATGGAACTGCTGCCACCTGTGCATACAACAGCAGCCTGCCGCAAAGCTTTGAAGCCCTGCAGTAAATCACATGCCAAGGTACTGCATGGCACAAGAGGTGTCTGCGGATGCAAGCAGACGAAAGCGTGTTGTGTGCGGCAGTGAACTGCAGTGCAAGCCTATGGCCTGCACGGCAAGCAGGTGTGTGACCTCTGCAAGAAGCTGGTTTTCTGTGTGCAAAGTAGCGTACATGCTGCTGCTGCTGTTTCTGCGTGTGCAACGTCAGTTGGAGTGCATGCTGATATCTGACACTGCTGTGCCTTTGTCCCCTGCGGCTCCTGCAAGCGCAGATGGCCCTGGGTGCTGCGCTCGCCAGCGGCATCTGTGAGCTGCTGCTGCTGCTCAAGGCCGTGGCAGTAGCTGTGTGGGCCCCAGATATGGTCATGCCCTCCCCATCCTTACCGGGCGTGGCAGGCCTGCTCTGCACCTTTGTCGCCGTCACGACAAGCCTTTGCAGCAGTGTGGTGACAGGGCTGGTCATTCGCTGGCTGATACAGAGAAGAGGCACGCCGGTAGCCAGCAAAGCAGACGAGGAGTCGGGCAGCGCTGAAGTGACGCGGCCTCTGCTAGCAGCAAGCTGGGAGGCGCCAGCGAACAACAAACGCATCGGGCAGCCTGGGAAGGACGGGCAGGAAGCAGAGCAGAAGCCCCTGCAGCCCGGCACAGTGCTTGAGCTCGTCCGCATGACCGTGCCAGACATGGCCGTGCTGCTGTTTGCATTTGTGTTTGGCGTTGCTGCTGCGCTCATGGCGGCGTGCGTGCCATACTTCACTGGACTCATCATCGACTACGCGTCCATTGACCCGGATAGGTGCGAGCTGCTTGATACAAAGTGGCAGCTGCATGCGCGCTTGCCCGCTGCAGATTTGGACACCTTTGCGTACATGCACATGCACCCACACCTGTCATGACCCCTACACGTGCGTACCCAAAGGCGTTGAGATTGCTCAACGTGCAGCCACCCTGCAGCTGCCCGCCTGCTGGACCACCAGTTCACTCGTCCTCCTGCTCATGCTGCCGCGGCTGTGCCGGTGCGCGCCCGCCCCGCTGCCCACAGGCATCGCTTCAGCATGACGACGCTCAAGCTGGCCGGCGTGGCGCTGCTGTGTGGCGTGTTCACCGGCGTGCGCGGCGGGCTGTTCAGCGTGGCCATGTGGCGGCTCAACGTGCGCATACGCACCACACTCTTCAACTCGCTCCTGACACAGGAGATAGGGTTCTTTGACACACAGCAAACAGGTGAGTGTGCTTGGCGGGCAGCGTTTGACCACATGAGGCGTTTTGGCCAGATGCCTTGACAGTGCTGTAGTGCTGCAGAGCAGGCCGCACTGTGGGCTGGGCAGGTAATGATGATTTGGTTCTGTCCAATAGATGCCTGGATGTGAACGTGTGTCTCCTCCAGCGCTACAGCTGGGGACCTCTGCTCGTGCCTGCTGCTGCGGCTGCTGCTACTGCTGCTGCTGCAGGAGAGATCTCCAGCCGGCTGTCTGCTGACACCACCACCGTCAGTGACAGCATAACACTCAACCTGAACATCCTCGTGCGCACCATAACACAGGTATCCTTTTGTACAATAGGATTCGTACAGTGTTGTCAAAAAGGTTTCGTACAGCAGTCAAGTATCAGAGGCATAGCAAATAGCAGGCATGCCTACAGGGCTTTCCCAGTTCACGCAGGTTGTTTTTCCAGCGCCTGCAGGTTGTGGATTAACATGTGTTACGTCACCGGGTACTTCGCAGCTCAAGGGCATGCTGGCAGTCACATACATTGGTTTGACGCTGCTGGCCCTGCATGCGCTGCTGCTGCTGCTGCTGCTGCATGCCTCCTGCAGGCTGTGATGGTGCTGGTGTTCATGTTTGGTGCCAGTTGGCGGTTGACGGTCGTCACTTTTGTGCTGGTGCCGTGCGTTCTGCTCATCAGCAAGGTGAGGCTCTGACTGTGACAGCAGCTGCCACACGTTCTGTCATGTCTGCTGTCCTGGCTGGCAATCCCTCCACATATTTTGGGCAGCTTCTATGCTGCATGCGCCGCTGGCTCTGTTCTGCGTGGGCTGCTGTCAGTTGACAGTTCGACCTGGATTCGTCGTCTCAGGCTGTGATGTCCGTGACCACCTTGCCGCATGTTGCACATCCCGCATTTAAACTGCCGGCCTGCTCACACGTGCACATCTCACACTGTGCTGCTGCTGCACGCACACCTCCCCGTGCCTTGGCGCGTCTCGACCTGCAGGTGTACGGCAGCTACTACCGCCAGCTGAGCAAGAGGGCCCAGGCAGCGCTGGCTGAGGCCAACGCAGTGGCCGAAGAGGTGCTGTCGGCACAGGCCACGGTGCGCCGCCTGACTGCCAGACAAATTTACCAGCCCAGGCTGTGATGCTTCTTGCAGACAGCACAGCTGGATAACACATCGGCGTCGATCACGCGTGCTATGCGGCGGTTTCATGACGCCCAAACATGCAGATCATGGCATGTACAAGCGCACCGCCTACTCCTGCAAGATGTGCCAGCATCTGTGCTGCTTTGCAACTCGGCTGACTCTGTACAGACAATCAATGTCTGCCGCATGTGCAGGTGCGCGCCCATGCAGCGCAAGACTCCTCCAAGGCCTCATATGCCGCCAAGCTGCACGTGTTCTACCTGCTGATGCTGAAGCAGGCTGCTGCCTACTCCGTGTATGCAGCCACCACCACCTTCCTGCCTAGTGTGGTGGTGGCCGTGGTGCTGTATTATGGAGGCATCCTCGTGCTCAACGGCGCTGTGAGTGCTGCTTGTGCTGCTGTTCACTGCTCTGGGCATTGCCCTGTCTGAGGTTGGCGTTTGTGCGCAGATGTAAGATTGGCAAGATAAGAACGGGTTGGCAGACACTCTCGATTGGCCAGAGGGCAGGTTGTCACTTTTGGGAGAGGTTAGTTACACGCGGGGCTCAAGCACCATTTTTGATGCCATGAGCCACATCCCCGGGTGAGCACGTCGTCAACACGTGACAGATAACATGAGCGCACGATGCAACTACAAACGTTTGCAGCAGCATTCCACTTCCAGCAAGCAGCAGCTGCATTGAGCTCGTGCTCGAGTGCAATGCACCAGGAGAGCAGCGCGCGGCAAGGTCTTCGTTTCCTGGCGGCGGCGGCGGCGGCAGATGCACAGTATTCCTGTTCGTGTGCTGCAGCTGCCATCTCCCGCCGGCTTGCACAGCTCATCACTGCTGTGGTCGCCCGGTGTCTGTGTACACCCGCTGCTGCAGATGTCTGCTGGAGGGCTGGTGTCGTTCATGCTGTACCAGCAGTCCCTCAGCAGCGCCTTCTCCATGATGGGGGACGTGTTCAGCGCGCTGACAGCAGCAGTGGGCGCGGCGGACAAGGTGAGGCCAGGCAGCGCCAGCAGCGGCCCTGGCACTGGGCATGTGAATGATTTGGAGCACGCTGCGGAGTCGGTCTCAAGACACTCAGTTCAGTGCACTTGCCTTCATACCTGGCATGGTACATAATGCGGTGAACTTGGGTCGTGAGCTTGTTGTGGTGTGCAGTTTCTGATTGCAACCCTGGTTGTTGTGCAGCATGAGCTTCATGCTGCGATTGCTGCTGCCCTCCCTTGCCTGCCTGAAAGCATGCACAGAATGTTCGTGTTTCAATTGTTATACTGTTATACTGTCCAATGTGTATGTGACTGTTGCTGTGCACTGTCGCTGCTGTTTCCTGCAACAGGTGATTGAGCTTATCAAGCGTACCCCCAAGGAGTCCTCGCCGGGCGACTTTGTGCCTGACAGCGGCACGCTGCAGGGCGCCCTGGCGCTGGAGAACGTGGTGTTCTCCTACCCCATCCGACCAGCACAACGCGTGTTGAATGGCCTGAGCATGGCGGTCAACCCAGGTGAGCACACCGGGCATGAAGCGGGACACACCTATTATATGTGCGTGTGCTTCGTGCCGGGTTGCTGTAGCTTGTGGTGTATGCCTAGCAGCTCAGCACACGCCCTGCTTGTGGTGCATCACACTCTTTGCGCCCGCGGGTCGATCACTGGCAGGCTGCTTGCACACGCCTTGAACCTGCCCCGTCCACTCGCCATTCACATCCGCTCAACCGGCTGCTGCTGCTGCTGCTGCTGCTGCTGCTGCTGCAGGCGAGGTTGTGGCGCTGGTGGGGCCGTCTGGCGGCGGCAAGACGACCATCATCAAGCTGCTGCAGCGCTTCTACCTGCCCACCAGCGGCAGGGTGCTGGTGGACGGGCGGGACATAGGTACAGCGCCTGGGCAGGCTCTGTGGTGCAGTTATGTGTGCTGACAGCTAACATTACCATTGCACCAAGGCAGGCGGTTGAAAAGGCCATGCCTTTCAGCCAGCCTAGCGATCATGGGGCACCAAGAGGTGCTGCTAGGTGGCGTGCAAGAAGCAGTACTGTATCGGTGCCGGCAAGCCCAACTGCACCTTCGGCTGCTGGTGCACCCCCAGCTTGTCAGCTGTGTCTCACAACCTGCACGTGGCCGCGGCGGCTGTCCGACATGCCTACCTGCAGGCCTGTACGACCCCAAGTGGCTGCGCCGCCACGTGGCGCTGGTCAGCCAGGAGCCGGTGCTGTTTGCGCGCAGCGTGCGCCGCAACATCTGCTACGGCATGGAGCAGGAGGACGGCTGCGCGGCTGCACCGACACAGGTACACGCGCTGCTCTGGCTTGTTGTGTGCTCGCGTGTTGTTGACGTGGCACATGGGTATGTTCCACAGAGTGGGACAATGGCGGCGCTGATGCGCCCGCACCGGTGCACATTCTGGCTCCCTGTCAACGTCGTATAACAGCTATGGGTGTTTTTAGGGGTGTGTGTTGTGGTGGTGGATTTGTACCAGGAGGATGGCTGCACTTACGAGCCAACACTTGTGTGCTGCAGAACTGAAACGCATTGGATGGTGGAGGGTGCTTCATTGTACACAACTGCACACAGGCCTCATCCTGCACAACTGCACATAGTGCAGCGTGACGTGTGGTTTGACACATGGGGTCAGAAGGTGGCTGCGCTGACGTACAGACGCCCGTCTCACACCTGGAGCTCCCCTTCCCTCACCATGCCATGCCCATGCGTGCTGCTGCCTGCTGTGCAGCTCTCCATGCTTGCAGGCAGCAACCAAGGTGTCAGCGCGCCAGGTCAATGCTGACAGATCGCTCGTCACTCTTCCTGTCGCGTCACACACACATGCCATTGCATCTCCCTGTGTTCACATGTGCTGCTTTCTGTCACGCGGTGTCCCGTCCTTGCAGGAAGCGATTGAGGAGGCAGCGCGGCAGGCCAATGCTCACGACTTCATCAGCACCTTCCCCGAGGGTTATGAGACGGGCTGCGGGGAGAAAGGCGTGGTGCTGTCAGGCGGGCAGAAGCAGCGGTGAGCACTGGGCACGGTGCTGACCGCATTGCTGCAGCTGCTGTCATCAGGCAGGCAGAAGGTGGCATGTTCGGTCTTGTCCTGAGGTCCTGTCCTGACATCATGGTGTTGTCTTGAGCGCTTATTAAGAGATAAGAGAGAAGCCGCATTCTGCACAGCCATGTCGGGGCTGTTGTCATTCTTGCATGTGCAAGCTCTGCCCCATGCTGCAGGCTGAGGCGTACGTGTGCCAGTGCCTCTATGAGTTGACCTGCTTGCTTGTGTCCGCTGCTGCTGCGTGCTGCGGTTGTGCCTGCAGCATTGCCATTGCGCGTGCGCTGGTGCGGCAGCCGCAGGTGCTGCTGCTGGATGAGGCCACGTCAGCGCTGGACACCGAGTCAGAGGTGCGGCTGGGTGTGTGGATGCATGGTTGCGTGGCTGATCTTCACAATGCAGCGCTAATCCTGGCACCAAGATGACACAGCTACAGTGTGCCGCCTGTACCAGTGTGCCGCCTGTTCCAGTGTGCCGAACACGCTGCCGACGCGGCATCTCATGAGATGCGATCACAAGCAGGGTCACTGCAGCAGCGCCTACGCCAGGCCTTGACGTGCGCTGTTGCGCTACTGCGACATGCAGTACTGCACCGCATGCTGAGGCTGCACCCGGCTGCTTGAATCACCTGTCATTGATTGCTTTCCTGCAGGCTGTGGTTCAAGAGGCTCTAAACCGCCTCATGGCAGGCCGCACAGTGGTGGTGGTGGCTCACCGGTTGTCGACCATACGGGACGCTCACCGAATATGTGTTGTAAGCCAGGGCCAGGTAGCTGAGCAAGGGAGCCACGAGCAGTTGATGGCAGCAAAGGGCATGTACGCGCAGCTGATTGGGCGGCAGTTGACCAGCAGCAGCAGCGCAGGCCTCAGTCGACCTGTGAGTGCCAGCAGCCTGAGTGTCTTCAGTGGTGGGTGTGATAGCGAAGGCAGCAGGGGTTGCAGTGTAGATGCCGGGTTGCCAGCAGCAGCAGCAGCTGGGGGCAGTGGGGGTAGTGCAGGTGGGACACCGCGAGGTGGTCCAAGCAGCAGCAGTAGTGGCAGCAGCAGCCATGGAACGCGGCTGTGACGTGGTGTTGGGGCGTCAATTGCACCTGTCACCGTGCTGCCAGCGAGTGATTGGTGAGTGTGAGTGTGCAGCTGTACAGGTGATTGTGGTATGGTTTCATCAGAATGTGCTAGTGGGTAAATGGCATGCGGGTTGAAGCAACCTCAATTTAAGGGGCTTATGCATCCAACATCTTGATTCCAACATCTTGATTCCATTTTCCGCCCTGGTGGGGTGCGGGGCCGATGGCGCTGATGCTATGGCTTGAATGGGTAATATGATGATGATCTTGATTCCAAGGTTTATGCCTGTGTTGATGTGTGAAGTAGCTCTTGTGCGCCATGTACAGCGAGTTACAACAGTAGAATATGCGTATGGATGTTGAAACACATTGTCTATTTTGCATGCATGCAGTGCTGTGTCCTTTCACAATGTTTGCTCAGCAGCCTCCCGGCCAGCCAGCACAGCCGTTTAAGAGTCTTCTGCATTGGCACATGATGCACACCGGTCACCTTTCAGTAGTGAACGAGCATGCTATACACCTCATGCAGAGCCAGATACCGCCATCCATCTGTTCATGAGTTGCGTCATCTGTGCTGCTAGTGGTGTGACCCTCTTTTAAATGGCAGCAGGCTCCCCAGTACAGAGATGGCAGAGCACAACTACATGCTCACCAAAGACTTTGGGGTATACAAGGCTTCTTGATCATGGCTGGCTGTCGCTCGACCCGGCGGTGTTTAGTGGTTCTGCGACAGAGCACACACCAGCCCGCACTTCGCCGAGGACAGCAGCTGCTTCGGTCCTTTCCCCGAGGTAGTCATCTTTAGTGGAGCAGCTAAAATGGTGCGTGACCGCGAGTTGTGTTCTGCTGGCCCAGCAGGCAAAGTTGGCGTCTGCGCCATGTTGCTGTTGATCGCTCAGGCTAAGGATCCCCATACTACATACGCAGGCTCCCAAGAAGAAGGCCGCACCAGCACCTGCTGCCGTCAAGAAGGTGAGCAGCGAACAGGACAACCATGGCTGCTTCAAGCGCACTGCTGGTGCGCTCTCTCACATGTTTTTTGCACTCTTTGCAGGCGGCAGCTCCCAAGAAGGAGACCAACCCTCTGTTTGAGAAGAGGCCGAAGAACTTTGGTGCGCAGCAGCAGCTGGCTCGCTCTGCTTGCTCCACTTACCGTGTGCAGCAGCAGAACACTTCAGCTCAAGACAGCAACAGCCTGCATGTTGTGACTGGTGCCCGTGACAAAGCAGGTCAAATATGTTATCATGGCGATGAGAAGTTAACAGAAGATGCAGCAGTCCTAGTGACACTAACAGCAGCAGTGGCACTGGCTTCCTGCAGCAGAACTTGCCAGCTGACTTGCATGGTGTGGTGTGTAAGGATTGCTGGGTTACAGGTGTCACGTAGTAACAGCCAGCAGGGGTTTAAGGCCGTCAGCAGCTTGGGTGCCGCAGCAGCAGCAGCAGTGTTGCTGGCATGGCGCAGTTATGTTGCGTGGCCAACAGCAGCAGCAATTACCGCTGCTAGCCCCAAGCGCTTGAGCATACATGTTCATAGTTTCCAGTGTGTGCAGCTAGCAATGTTGTTTGGTGCTGTATGTCGACCTCGTTCTACTGCCAGTGTTCGCAGTTGGTGTTCAAGGGCGCTGACATGCTGTTGCCAGCCTGCAGCAGCACTGACCTTACTTGCACTACTGCCGCCGACTTGTTTGCTGCAGTTTGCAACAGTCACAGCTGGCAGCATTGCTGCTCAGGCCAGCAGCTGCAGCCGCAAACGCCTATGTAGCCGCAAGCAGTAGCAGCAGTCAAACAGCTGCATCACACCCACCCCACCCTCCACCCTCCACACAGCAACCTGCCTTTTGCAATGCATCACAGCTAAACTTCTCTTCTGCCTCGCTTCTGCCCCTGCTTCCGCACCATCGTCTGTCATGCATCAGGCCTGGGTGGCAACCCCGCCCCAAAGCGTGACCTGCGCCGCTTTGTCAAGTGGCCCAAGTATGTGCGCCTGCAGCGCCAGCGCCGCGTGCTGAGCATGCGCCTCAAGGTGCCCCCGGTCCTCAACCAGTTCGTCACCCGCGCACTGGTGAGCACGTGGCTGCAGCGTTGCGTGCGTTCATCTGCTTTGTGCAGGACAGTTGTGGCCTGCGCGCTGCGTGTGGTGTGTGGTGGTAGCAAATGCAGCAGTTGGGCTGCTGGCTCCAGAGCAAGTGTGCTTGCCAGTGGCAGCTTTGTTGGCGCCCAGCAAGCTGCTGCTTTCTTTGCCACAGCTGTTGCTTGTGTTGTGCGCGTGTGTTGCATCTGCAACCGGGGGTTCCCACCCAAGACAAGCTTGCATGTCGTGGAGCTCGTGTCAACCGGCGGTGCTGCTGCTGGCGCTGCGTCCCTGTGTGCTGCAGGACAAGAACCAGGCTGAGACGCTGTTCAAGCTGCTGCTCAAGTACCGCCCGGAGGACAAGAAGGAGAAGGCGGAGCGCCTCAAGGCTGAGGCAGAGGCCCGCGAGGCCGGCAAGGTGTGTGTGCTGCTCGTTGACGGGGTGCGGTTCAGCGCGTGCGCATGCGGCTAAACCCCTGGATCATTGAACAACCTGAACCCTAGGGTGCCACCGCCCCTAGGCGGAAGGGGATCTCTGATATCAAGGGGCCTGCCCTGCCACCGCCCGCATATAGCGCAACACCAGGCTTGCTTGGTTATAAGCGCTTTAACCCAGAGAGCAGCCACTCTGCAGCAGCAGCAGCAGCAGCAGTTTTTTGGAGGCAGAGGCAGTCCAGTGCATGTTGCGCGGCCGTGCGCGGCTCCCTGCGTGGCGCGTTGAGGGGCGGCTGCCGACGCTCATGTGCCTGTGACATGCAGCAGGCGGAAACCTTCCCAAGGTGCCATGTTATGGGGCGCGCATGGCTGGAGTGCGCGCATGCGCATGCATGCATGGGGCAGCTGGTGGATGTGCAGCTGGCAGGCAGCCTTGGTCAGCTGATTGTCAGCTGCAGTGTGCACGGCGAGAATGTGGCATGTGGGCAGCATGTGGATGTCTTTTTCTGCTGACCCCAGCACGATGCAGCATTTGCACGCTGCATCCATCAACTTGCTAGGGCCGAGAGCACGCACGTGGTTTACATAAGGCAGCTTCAGTTATATACAGTATGATACAATACAGTAGTACAGGACTGAATGCAGGCACACCCTGCACACCCTCGTTTTTTGTGCACAGCATTACCCTCATGTATGATGGTTGTGCTTAGCTGTTTGTCACAGCGACATGGCAGAGCCGTTTGCATACGCAGCTATCATCTGCACTGGTGGACCAGCATTTTGCTCCAACAGCAGCAAACACTGGTATCTGCATTGCATATCCGCAGCAGCTGTGCCGTTCTCCGTGCCACAGCCTACGCCTCATTTGCATACAAGCTGGTTAACTTCGAGCTGCCCTCCTTATTTGCACGCGGCATCAACACCCCATACCTGTTGCCATCGCCAGCTTGCAGCGGCTTCTGGCCAGCAGCATCCTCGCAGCCATGATCTCCGCAGCGCGCCGCCTCACCTGCTCGCCGGCTGCCCCTGCTGCAGGAGCTGGAGAAGAAGAAGCCGCTGGTGGTCAAGTTTGGCCTGAACCACGTGACCACGCTGGTTGAGTCTGGCAAGGCGCAGCTGGTGGTCATCGCGCACGACGTGGACCCCATCGAGCTGGTGGTGTGGCTGCCCGCCCTGTGCAAGAAGATGGGCGTGCCATACTGCATTGTCAAGGTGCGGCGCTGGAAGGGGACTGTGCTGTCGGAGTGTCGTGCTTGCGCTTGTGATGTCCGCGAGGTGGAGCTGGTGGCAAGGCTCCTGCGCTCAGGAAGATGGCGCGCGTGCTGTTTTGCATCCCCATGTCGCACTGCATGCAGTGACTGGTTGTGTGTGGAGATCAGTTCAAGGTTGGGCAGGCGTTTTTGCGTGTGTGGTTGCGTTGCGGGGGCGTGGTGCTGTGGTGAGTGATGGCGCTCGTCGCTTTGCTGTCTGCGCCGTCTTTGGGCATTCCACCTTGCAATGCTCCTCCTGTCACCAGCGCTGGCCATGGCTGTGCTGCTGCCTTGCCGTGGCAACCTCTTTCCCTGCTCATCCCTATGCACTGCCTCTCCCCGCTCCGGTCGCTGCCTGCAGGGCAAGGCTCGCCTGGGCGCCATTGTGCACCAGAAGAACGCCGCTGCCCTGGCCGTGACCGGCGTGAAGAACGAGGACCAGCGCGAGTTTGGCAAGCTGGTGGAGTCCTTCAAGAGCCAGTTCAACGAGGGCGCACGCGTGCAGTGGGGCGGTGGCATCATGGGCATCAAGTCCCAGCACAAGCAGAAGCAGAAGGAGCGCATCCTCGCCAAGGAGCTGGCACAGCGCATGACTGTGTAGATGGGCCAGCGCTGCAACTTTGAGGCGCCTGCTGCTGGCGAACAGCTGCAAGGGCCGTCCTGTTTTGAGTGCAGCCCAGCAGCTGTTGCTGGGCAGTGGCGTGCTTTGTGCATGGCTGGAAAAGGCGGTGGCTGCTGTTGTTGGCTGCTGACGCCATGTAACTAGCCGTGGAAATGAGCAGTCTCTGCTGGTCGAGCTTGACCTTAAGCCCTGGGCAATTTTTTGAAATGGATGTAACTGACAGTGCTATTGCTTTGCAGTCGACGTGACAGCTGAGCTTCATCTCCGGTAGCTTGCCATTTGAGCTTGGTTGAAGGTATGCATGAAATTTCGTTGAAACGAGCAGTTAGGCTAAGTCGGCCCATCACTGCCAGTAGCTGTGCCCTGTGACAAGCAGCAGCACTCCTGTGATCTTCTTCTTGGCAGCAATCCTGCAGCCCTATGCAAAGGAAGAAGGGGGGCGAGCCGTCAGCAGCAGCCTGCTCGCTCGGCACACGACACACAACCCTAGCTCCGGAACGCATCGCGTCATCAGCTTGGATTGGCCACATTACTGTTGACACTGTAAAGACCACAGTTACTGATATGACTAGTAACCACTGTATGGTGTGAGCCAGAATCACAACCTCAGCACCTGCTCGCATGGCAAAGCAGCAGTTGCCTGCAGCACACTCGGAAAGTTTCGTTTGCAGTGACCAGCTTGATCGTCGTCAAACGCATGTCCGCGTCCTTTCCAGCTGCTCTTGAGGCCTCACAGGTTGCAGGTATTCCGGGCACCACGGTCAGCAGCTGCCACTGTCAGAGGACATATGTCAAAAGGAGCAGCACTTTTACACAGCAGCAAAAACAGCAAGCCAGCAAGCAGTGTCTCCCCACCTCTGCATGCGAGGGCTGCGCATGTAAGCAAAGCTGGCTCCACCCACTGTACTGCGCCATGGTTGTACTGATGAACATGAAGCAAGTTGAGGCCAAGGGAGCCGCTTCTGGGGCGGAGCCCGTCCACGTCCAGGAAGCAAAGGTAGAGGCTACGCACGCACGCCCTTGAACATCCCCCCAAAGTTACCTGAAGCAAGCAGAAGTTCAGCGGACAAGCACAGTGTGAGGTGGGCCGGCGCCACCTACACCCCATGCTTGCCGCTGGTCTTGTACTCCAGTCCAGGATGTCACCCGCGCTGAAGCCATGCATGGTAGGTCCGGTCCAAAAATGTCTGCAAACTGAAACGTGATATGTATCTGCAGCACAAATCAAATACAGAGCAGAGCAACACAAGCTGCCAGCAAGCTGGCGTTAGGGAGCAAGGTTGCATGCATGCACACCCACTGCAGCACCTCCGCGCTGCTGTTGCTGCACAGTGCAACACTGTAAACAAGCAGTATTGCCCACCAGCAGCCCTCCCCCCTGTGTTTGTGCAACAGAGCACCAGTGCAGGCGGTGATGGTAAACGCACACATGGCAGTTTGCAGGCAGTGGTGGGTAAGGGTATTAGCTAAGGGAGATTCCTAAGGTGATTACAGTTCAATACATCTTTAAAACTGTAACGTTGAATAGTGAACCCAACCTTTAAAACTGTGGTGTACCAGACAATTTTCAGACACATGTGCTGTACAGCACTGCATGCAAAGAGGGCCCCACAGCTTACCACCACCCCGCATGCAAACCTCTGCTTCGTGCACCCACTGTCACCAGCTGTCCAGCCTCTTTGTTCTAGAACAGCACATCTACATTGCAAAGCATATGCACTCTGTTCATGCGAAGGGATTTGGGCCCAGGAAGGTCAGACAGTTACAAAGACTGAGCGAGCAGTTGAACTTCACAAAATTTACTAAGGCCGTATCAGCTCACAATCCTGCCAGGAAAATGCCAGTGGCTTGATTCCATGATGTCACACGGTTGCTACTGCGATGGCCTGCACAGCTGCCTGCTGTATAGCAGTGGCATGTGCAGCCATGCCAGAAGGGCGCCACGCTGAACTCCACTGGAGTTCATGGCATGCTTGCTGAACTGTGTACGCGGCAACATGTTGTTGGGGAAATCTGTGTGAAGCAGTGCTGAAGCTGCAAAAATAGTAACAGTGTGTCCTTCCGACGTCTAGTACACAATTCTTGTGCAAACAACATGAACATCTTGATGCGCTGCCTTGCATCATGCATGCAAAGCCATGCTTCGAGCAAGACATGTAGCTGCTTGGTGAATCATAATCAATCAAATCACGCCTTTAGAATGGCCAACCTGCATTAGTAAAGAATGCCGCGACTGACAAAAATGCACTACCAGCAGCACAGCTTGAATGCAAGCCATGCAGTGGCAGATGTGATGCACAGTGCTACCGTGTGGCTATGCAGCATACAGCAGCAGCTGTGCGCAAGGCACCACGAGCGAACCATGTGAATCTAGGATGCACCCAGTCCAGCATGCACGCTTTCGGCGCCATGCATGCTGTGGAGCAGAAATAGTAAGAGCAACACTGGTGCCTGCAGGCCGCTGCATGTTGGGTGCATGCTCACAGCACCAAACGCGCAGCAAAGATGCCATGCACGTACAGCAGTGATGCCAGCCGATTTGACGCAAATCTGACGCACCAGCCATGCTGGTGTTGTTATCTTTGTGCGTACACCCAGAAACCTCTACCGCTGCCACAGCTACGTTGTGAGTCATTGTCAAGCACATAGACACTTCCACTGAATTGCAAGGATATCCCAACGCATCTTATGACATGTTGCTTTAGTAGTAATTAATGGAGACTGCAAGCACTCAAAGCCGCCCACCAGATAACTTCATTTCTCTGCACAGCATTCAACCAGCTGTTGTGTGGCCAGGATGCTGGGCCAATTTCACAATCACACCACACCGTCGCACTGCGCATGCCAGACGCACTGCTGCCGTTGAACTAAACCAAGGACCAGCAGCTGCCGTCACTGCGGCTGTTTACCTGCTGTCACTTAGTTCTGCCATGCTGTGCGGCTGATGGGTGCCAGCTGGTCGACCTTTTCTGTCTGAGCCATCGCCACTGCAGTGTCAGCCTGGGCCAGCACGATCTTGCCGTTTGCAGCACCTGCAGCAGCAGAATGAACAGCTATGTCAGCCGCACATCATTGTACTGACTCCGAGCCCAGCGCCACGTGGTGCTATGCATGTGCCGCTGGACCAGGTAGGCTGGTTGTTCAGCAGCAGCAGCAGCAGCAGCAGCGCCGCCTGCCTGCTCACCTGACAGTGCCAGTGAGCCCACAGGCTGACCAGTCACGCCAAATGAGCCTGCCCTGCTGGCCTTGGGTGCAGAGCCTGTTGATGCTGTGAGCATGCCGTGTGCAATGACAGTCTTCCTGTTGCCACGCTTGCCGCCCTGGTTCACAAATATGGCCTCAGGCATGGCCGCAGCAGTGGCACCCTCATAGCTGCAGCAGCAGGGGCGAAGGACAGCACCAAGTGGCAGCAGCAGCAGCAGCCCTTGTGTTCGTCAATTTTCTCACACCATCTGAGATGGTGACTGGACCCATGTGTAACTTTAGAAAAGGGCTGAAATGCAGCAGTGCACGCCTACTCCATCTGCTTGCTGCACTGCAGTTCCATGTGGCCTGCCTCTCTACAATGCCAGAATGAGCATCACGACTACAGCAACGCAGACACAACAGCCATTAGCTTCACCGCTGCCCGGCACAGCGCCAATACAACTGCTCTGCAGCAGCTCAGCTGAGCTGTGCTGCCCAGGAAGCCACTCACGTCTGGGACACAGCAGCGCCGTTCATCACCAGCGCTGGAATTTGCGCTGCTCCCGACCCTATGTTGAGGGGCCTGGGGGTCAGGTTGTACAGGTCCTGGGCCGACCTGGCTCGGGGCTTGATCACCTCCTTCCTCCTGTTTGGGTTGTTGGACACGGGGTCGGCCTCGACGGTGCTGTAAGACAGGGGGCCGTTGCCGCCTGCAGTAGATGCACGGTAGGCACCTGCCAGGAAGCAGCAGCAGCAGCAGCAGCATGGTCAGCGAGGCGTTCCCTGGCGACGGACGTGTGCAAGCCTTGCCGGGCTGCTCAAACCCTTGTCCAGGGATTACAAGGCACAATGAAAGATGACAGCCGCCAGTAAGCAGCAGTCCGGACGATGCGATTACAGTATGGCTGCTGATCCGCACGCTGATGCTGTTGTCCTTGCAATCCACAGCAGTTGTGCAGTACAGCATTGCAGCATCAGCCGCGTCAGTGTGGCAGCAGCCACATGTGGCATCATCTGCACACTCACCAATGTAACCTGAGTTGGCGTTTGTCTCAGCTGCCTCGGGTGTGACGGCGCTTTTTGTTTTGGTTGACAGGGGGCTGATGATGCGCGCAGCATTGTACGCAGAGTAGCCGCTGGGGTCGTCTTCATTGGCGAAGCGGCCGGCCCTCAGGAGCCTGGCTGCCTGGCAGCATGGTGCAGCAACTGCAGCAGCAGGTACAGTGAAAACGGTCAGTAAGCTCAGAACGCAAACACTTGTACAGGACTGCAGCTGCCTGTCTTCCCAGGCTGTTGGATGTGTGATGCAGCTGCTCACGCATGGCCAGCACTGCTCCTGCCAGCTGGCAGGAAAACTGGCCGCAGCAGGATGTATGTGTTTCAGCCATCAGCAACTGCTGTGCTGTGTATGAATGTTCACAAGCAGAGCACAGCATTGCGTGCTGTGCTGAAGTTGAAGGTCATGTTGCTGGTTCATTGGCTCTGCTGCTGTACACCTGCTGTCTTACTCACCAGCTGTGAGTGCAACGAGCACGGCCAAGGTCTTGATCATAGTGTTCGACATCGTCACTTGAAACAACAAGAACGGAGCTGCTGTGATGTACTGTCTGTTTGAAGGGCTGGACCTGTCGGGAGCTGTGCAGAGGCAGCAGAACGCCAATTTGCCGGGCGTCAGTTCGTCAGCGTTGACTGCATATTCAACAGCTCTCTTACGTAAACCCAACAGGTCATGCATACATAAGAGTGGAAGCGTGTCTGGGAACCCGTGCGTACCTGATGCTGCTGTCAAAGGGCGGGCAATGCCGTGATGTGCCTATCGTTTACTTGTCTTGAATATGCTAGTTCACCAGTGCTTATATGTTGAGTTCTAGCCAGCTTTACGGTATATATGCTCGTCAGGAAAGTCACAAGGCGGTTAGTTTGCGTTACAGGAGGTTTCCTGCACTCCAGCTGTGACGCTGCATAACTTAGTTCCATTTATAACACGCAAATCTGGATTGAAAACATTGCTGAGGCTGCTTCTTCGCACTGAATCCTGCAATAGCTCTCCTCACAGTACAAGTACATTGTACTGCTTCAATACTAGTGCCGAAACAGCATCGATCGCCACAAGAACGCTCACAAGAGTATTAGCAACACTATACTGATAAAATATTATAAAAAATCGCACCTGGAGCACTGTCGTCAGTGAGACGCTTTGATGTACCTTGTTGGCGCTGATGCTATGGCTTGAATGGGTAATATGATGATGATGATGTACCTTGTTGGTATCAAGCCACTCAGGTGCTGCATGGGTGCCCCCGACTGGCCTCCCCTGTGCGACACTGCTGGAGCTTGCGATCTTTCTGTGAGTGCATGAGCACAATCTGCAGCCCATGCCAGGTCCCATGTCGGTGCTGTGTGCCGCCCATACCAGCAATCATTGAAAGTTGAAGCCTGCACTGCTGAGCACAGAGCAGGCTGCCCAGTGCAGCGCTGCCCCGCCGCTTTGAGGCACGCGCCCTGAGCCCTGGCATGGCCCTTGGGGCCCCTGGGTGCGAATGGACGGGCTGTGTTGAATCCCTGTTGAAGCCAGACTAACACTGCCCCAGCTGCCCCATCATCATCATCATCAACATCGTCATCATCATCATCATCATCATCATCATCATCATCATCATCATCATCATCATATTTCCCATTCGAGCCATAGCATCAATGCCATCGGCCCCGCCATAGCATTGCTACTGTACCAACAATGACTTGCACACTTCGTCTTTCCACTTCCTCTCCCCAGCCGTGCCCAGCGCAAACCAGTAGCTCACATGCTGCTGCAGTAAAATAGCCTGCAGCCAGCACCTGCCAGCACCTGCAACTGGCATATGCAGTCATGCGTACACTCGCATGCGGGGGTCCAAGGACTCTGCTCCTCCCGGCTTTGTCTCCCTGCTACTAGCAGTAGGTTACAGTGCTGCTGCCGTTAGAGGCTGCTGAGTGCGGCCGCTGCTGCATGCCAGGCCCAGGCTGCCGCAGCAGAAAGCACCAGCCCCACCACACACCCCGTCAGCTGCTGCTCCTGCAAGCCGCTGCCAGGCAGCCCAGCCACTGCAGCACCAGCGGTGATACCCAGCACCCAGAACAGCACATGCAGCACCATCACAACCTCGCTGCTGTCCTGAGGAGCAGCAACGCCGCCACCCGCCTCACAGCAGCCTCCAGCAAGGGCATGTGGGCACTGCTGCTCCCTGCTGCGCTGAGGTCCGCTTGCAGACGGCTCTGAGTGTGGATGCAACTCTGCTGTTGCATTGCACTGTGTGCTGCTGCTGCTGCTGCTGCTGCTGCTGCTGCCCGCACAAGCAGCATGACTGCCGTGCACCCCGCAGCCATCACCACCATCGCCACCGCCCTGGTGGTTGGGGCGGTCGCCGCCAGCCGCCGCCGCCAGGTGCGTCAGCACGGTGACGATCAGCGCCCCGCAGTTGCTGTGGCAGCCGCCCAGCAGCGCCAGCACGCACCCGGTCACAAGCAGCTGCAGCAGCCCAAACGCAACACCAGCGGACGCTCCTGCCTCTGGTGCGGCTGCGGCTGCATGCCCTACCTGTCTTGGGTCGTTCGTGTCTGCTTTGGTTGGTGCTTCACCACGATGATTACCTGCCGCGCCTCTGCTGCGGCCGGTCGGTGCCAGCTGCTCTGCTTGCCGGCCATGCAGCCGGGCGAGGCTGTCACTGCTGACGGCGCCAGTGCCGCTGACGAAAGGCGAGAACCTCCCCAGCACTGGGCTGCCTCTGGACGCCAGCCACAGCGGGGGCGCGGCTGAGAAGCAGCACCAACGCCCGCCATGCGCGTTGCGTGGGGGCCGCCCGACAAGCTGCCCGGGCTGCTGAGCGGTGCTGACGCAGCAGTGCCGGCAACAGCAGCAGCCTCGAAACGGCCGCCTGCTGCCGCTGTTGCTGCGGCTGCATCCGTGTGCGGGCAAAACCGGGACGGCAGCTGCGCTGCTGTGCCGCTGCTGCTGCCGCTGCTGCTGCTGCCGCCACGGGCCTGAACCAGGCTGCAGCCAATTGCAGGCAGCTGCCAGGCTGTCAGCACCAGGCAGCAGCTGGCAGCCATACCGACAGCGGATAGGAACAGCAGCTTGTTGGCGGCAAGGGCCGTGCTGCTGCTGCTGCTGCTGCTGCTGCTTGTGGTCCTTGCACTGGCGGCTTGCCTGCCACGCTGCTGTTTGCCGCAGCACGCCTGCTGCTCGTGAGGGCAGCCAGCAGCGTGCTGGCAGCAGTCTCGGCTGACAGAGCTGGTGAAAGCATCCCTGCTGCGGCTGACAGTGTGAGCATAGCGTCCTTCAACCTGCCGTTGACCTTGCCGCTGCTGCTGCTGCTGCTGAACTCCACTATTATCACAGCTGTCTGGCAAGCCATGGCCGCCGCGCGTCTATTGTGGAGCAGCCAGTCCACAGGGAACGGCGTGACGACCGACCCCGCTGCCTCCCCGGCAAACAGCGGCCCGGCAACACCAGGCTGCGCACTACCCGCAGCAGCAACGGCAGCAGCAGGTCGAGCGCCGTGCGCCAGCCTGACACATCAGCGCCAGCAGGCACAGCGCCAGCACACCCCGGTTGTGCAGCAGCTGCGCCAGCACGGGTGCTGCCCTGCTTGGCATCGCTGGTCACAGCAGCCGCAGCAGCTGCTGCTGCTGTGTGTGTGTGTGTGTGTGTGTGTGTGTGTGCTGGATATGTGTGTGCGCGCTTCTGCGCCTTGTTGATGATGGCTGGCGCTTGCTGCGTGACGTGCTGCAGCTGCTGCGGCTGTAGGCGAACCCGGCACCGCTGAGTCGTGCTGGTCCGCTGGACCTGCTGGCGGCAGTAATGGAGCTGGAGCTGTGAGGTCTGCCCTTGCTGACTCAACATCTCCATGATGCCGCGGCTGCTGCTGGCTCTGCTGCTGGCTCTGCTGCCGCTGCCGCTGCTGGCTCCGCTGGTGCCTTTGCTGCAGCTGCGCGCCTCTTTGCTGCCTGTGCAGTGCCATGGCTGCTTCCTGGGAGGCCTAGCCCGACAAGCAGCAGCAGCGCCAGCAGTGCAAGCCCGGACGCCAGCGGCTGCATAGCAAGGGCCGGCCTCAACCCTTCACTTGAAACACGATACCGCCAATGACAGGTCCCAGAGCATCCCCTAACGTAAGCCCTGCTGACACAAACGCCATAGCTTGGGTGTTGTAGGCTGCTGGAAGCACCGCTGCCACAAGCTGCAAGGTATAAACAAAGTCAAGAGCTGACGCTGAACCCTGAACCGCCTTGGTGATAAGCAGAACTGCGTAATTTTCTGGTGCTGCTGTGTTGGCTGCTCGTGCTGCTGCTGACAGCGAAGTGCTCGCCACAACCAGCCAGTACTTGGCTGATGGGCGCTGCACTGCACCCCTGCCGCTACGACCTCTGCTGCTGCTGACCATAGGAGCAGCAGCAAGGTGACGATTGACGCTGCACCATAGGTGCCAAAAGCAGCTGCTGTGTCTAGCCCTGCATGCCCATGGTCTGCAAGGTAGCCAGGCAAGAAGGGGTAGCCCAGGCTGAAGCAGAACACATCCTGTGCAAACAGTGGCAGCAGCAGCAGCAGCAGCGGCAGCAGCAGCAGCGGCAGCAGCAGCAGCAGCAGCAGCGGCAGCAGCAGCAGCAGCAGCAGCAGCAGCAGCAGCAGCGGCAGCAGCAGCAGCAGCGGCAGCAGCAGCAGCAGCAGCAGGCAACTGCAAAGGTCAGTGATTTATGATGGTTTGTGGTTGCCCTCAGCGATGGTGAGTGTGACATGCAGCAGCAGCTGAGGTTGGCATTGCACAGTGTACAACACTTTCTTAGTTGCACGTCGCCGTTGCACCTCAAGATGCAGCATGCGCTGCTGCAGCTGTTGCTGCTTCTGCTGATGCCGTTACTGCTGCGGAATCACAGCGTTGTCGCTATGCCGCTTGCAGTCATCAGCCATTACAGGACCGCACCTGCAGCCAGCGCAGGCTAGTCGGCAGCAATGGCCGCCGAGTGCTGACCGCTTTCCTTGCGTCAGCTGCTGGTATTGCAGAGACCAGTAGTAGCTGGTATGAGGCGGGGTTGTGTTGCGCCTGTTCACGCAACTGCCGCTGGAGCGGAGCATTATGCTGCTGGAGCGTGAAGTGCCCATGAGGCTCTGCTGCTGGCCTGCTGCAATGTCATCAGGGTGGTGTTGCGTGCGATGCCACAGTTGCTCCATCACTGTCGTTTACGCATGTTCTGGCTGCAAAAGTCAGTCTTAGGCGACTTGCATGGCGGAAGCAGCAGCAGCCAGCAGCAGCAGCAGCAGCCAGCAGTAATGGGATGATGCCGGACGATGGTAAGCAGCAATGTGATAAAGTAATGATTGACCGATCTTGCCTAATTGTACCACTGTGCCGCAAGCGATTGTCGCGTGGAAGCGCTGTTGCTTGGCGTTAAGGAAAGCTACAAAGTTTGAGCCACGAGTGTTATGCTCAGTCAAAGTCCTGGCATCGACACACTGGATGGCAAAAGTGTCACTGCCTTGGCTTAACTGAATTTGTTGGCCTGCTGGGCAATTTGAGCACCACCCAGCAACAGCTACACATCACCTGCTGCTGCAAGTTGGGATCTGCCACGAGCAGAGGCGCCTGGGTCGTTTTATACTTTGACTGTAATACTTGGGCTATAGAACAGGAGCTGCATAAGGTGTGAGGTGGTGATCATGGCCGTGGGTGTGCCAACAGTGGTCATGTGCTGCTTGCCTGCTGCTGCTGGTGCTGCTGAGCCAAGCACAGCCTCAGCATGAGTTGCAACGGCTGCAGCGGCGGGTTCAAAGCTAGCATGCAGCATTTGCGAGCATTGTGGGCATGTGCTGTCCCAGTGCAGCAGCAGCACATCTGTTGTCTGCACCTCAAACATCAGGTCCCCATGCATTGCTTTTCTTGACGTTCTCATGAAATGTGTAAGCAATTTCAATATCATGTGTCGCAGATGTCGCTCCTGGCCAGCTCATGCAGCCAGGTGACAGCCAGCAGCAGGCCGCGAACCAGCAGCAGACGCAGCAGCGTACGCGTGCTGGCAGCGATCTGGATTCCCAGTCAGCAGCAGCCTTCTGACGCTGCAGGCAAGGGCAGGGACAGGCCATGGATCGAGGCGAACGGTGGCCAGCCTATCCTGGCTCCTCGCACACAGGACATGGCAGGCGACCCGTTCGGTCTGCTGCTGCGGCAGCGTATCGTGTTCCTGGGTGGTGAGGTCGAGGACTTCGGTGCTGACGCGCTGGTGAGCCAGCTGCTGCTGCTGGATAACCAGGATGCCACCAAGGACATCAAGCTGTTCATAAACTCACCAGGTGCGCGCGTGCTGCACAGCAGCGCAGCAGCTGCTGGCAGCAAGGGGTTCAAGAGCAGCTACATTGGCAGCATACTGTGCAGGCAAGGCTCAGGATGGAGCGGTTGGGTTGGGCAGCATCGGTGCGCAGGTGCAGCTGGTCGTGCTGCTGTTGGTCCTGCAAGACAGTGCTCGCGTGTACGTAGCGACCAGCGGGCACGCTACAGCAGTAGTATGTGGCCGTGCGCAGCGGTGGTGGCGCAGCACTGTCGGTTGTTTAGCAGTACATGTGATGCCCACTGCAGCGATTGCAGTTGGTGCCTGCTGCTGGCGCAGTTGCACCGTAGGCAGTTGATGCATCAGCCAGCCTCGCGAGCATTCTGTAAGGTAGTCGTGGTTGGGGCATTGTTGGCAATCATGCAGCAGCAACAGCAGCGCTTGCAATGGCGGTAGACCAGGCACATCACAGCAGCCATGCAGCCTCTGCCGTCGTCTCGTGTCATCTGCCATGTCGATTCGTCCGTCGTTGGTACAAGCAATGCTCTGTATTCACAGCAGCACTTGCTCTACGACTTGCAACAGATCATGCAAGCACGCTTGCTGTTGCACATGCTGATGCTGTTGCGATCCGGCTGCCACATCCAGCAGTGCCACACCACAAGTCGGTCTCACACCCAGCATCATTCCATCTGCCCTCGCATCAGTAGTTGCAGCATCCACAGCATCCCTGCTGCATCACGTGCATCTGGCACCACAAGCACAGCACAGCACACGCACGTGTTGAGCTGCCATGCTGTGCCACCGCCACCTCACACCGCCAGCCCCCTGTCTTCCCTTAACATCACATCTGGCTGATGCTATGGCTTGAATGGGTATATATGATGATGATGATGATCACATCTTGGCGGAGGGGCTCAGGTTGGGCTGCACCAAAAACACCGCCGCCCGCTTCTCACTCCTCCTGCCGTCGTTGTTTTGCCGCTTGGCCTGCGCAGGCGGCTCCGTCACCGCGGGCATGGGCATCTACGACGCCATGATGCTGTGCCGCGCCGACGTGCAGACCTACTGCTTCGGCCTGGCCGCGTCCATGGGCGCGTTCCTGCTGGGCGCGGGGCGGCGCGGCAAGCGCCACAGCATGCCCAACAGCCGCATCATGATCCACCAGCCGCTGGGCGGGGCGAGCGGGCAGGCCGTGGACATCGAGATCCAGGCCAAGGAGATCATGTACCACAAGGTGGGCCGTGGTGCTGAGCTGGAGCTGGAGCTGGGTGGGGTGTATGGGGAGGGGTGCAGGGTGTGCGCGGGCGGTCCGGCGCAGGGGTTGGGGCTTTGACGTGCCTGACCTCTGAGCTATGGGGTTCATGCCATGCAACTCGAGAGCGTTGAGAGTGTTGCAGGGGAACTACATGGGCAGGGTGCACACACAAGATACCACTACGTGCAGAGGTTGTGCATGCATGCGTGCGTGTTATGTGCATGCTGGCAGGTGACAGCTGCAGCAGCAACCGACTGGCATCTTTGCGTTGTGGGCGCCGCCTGCCCTGCCACCAACACCCTGTCCTTGTTTGTGCCGCGCGTCCAGGCCAACCTGAACCGCATCATGGCCGACTACACCAGCCAGCCCCTGGCCAAGATTGAGGAGGACACCGACAGGGACAGGTGGGGGCGGGAAGGAGGGCGGTGGCTGCTGCCACACAGCCTGGGGTTTGCCGGCGGTTGGGGTGGTGCACGCGCACATGTGGTGATAGTAACAGATGATGAAAGCAGACGTCACAGGGAGCGCGGACAGGTTCACAAGGGGCACAGGTGCATAAGACTGACAGGGACAGGCGAGGGGGCATGCCCTGCTAGGGCCCTGGCTGTGGGTTTTGGCCTGGTGTGATGGGCGCTCGGTGCTCTGCAGTGGCACAGTCAGCAAGACCACACAAGATGCCGGCAGCGATGGGCGGGTGTGGCGCAGTAGGCAGCTAGGCGCAGAGGCACAGCCCCAATGCCAGCAGGTGCTGCTGGTGTGGAGGGCTGTTGGATGGTCAAAGCATGGGTGGCGATGCAACGACTGTCAGTGCTTGCCCATGCGTTGCTTGAGGATATTGCTGATGTTGCTGGCGCCTGCACTGCACCTGCTGCTGCTGCTGCTGCTGCCAGGTACATGTCTCCCATTGAGGCGAGGGAGTACGGCATCATCGACCACGTCATCGGCGGTGATGAGGTGAGCCCAGCAGCAGCAGCAGCGGCAGCA
The DNA here is from genome assembly GCA_014080715.1 of Scenedesmus sp. NREL 46B-D3. Lineage (NCBI taxonomy): Eukaryota > Viridiplantae > Chlorophyta > Chlorophyceae > Sphaeropleales > Scenedesmaceae > Scenedesmus > Scenedesmus sp. NREL 46B-D3. The sequence continues at coordinate 30,426 of JACERP010000394.1, read as the reverse complement.
GCAGCAGCAGCGGTCATCAAGTTGCACAAATGGTAGCAGCTAATGCCGTCTGATGATGACTGGAACAGCTGCAGCCGGCAGGTGTTACATTGCGTGCTGCGACTCATGGTGTGTGCAGCTGGCAGGCGTTGCGCAGCCGTGTGTGTCAGGGCGCATGCGACCTGCCGCTGTCAGCAGCACAAAGTGAACATGGCGCTTTGCGCACACACGTACATTTGCTTGATGTCCGCGATGCCCACAGTGCACACGCCGCTGTTGGTGTCATTTGGCGTGTGCTGCAGGCTGTGTTCCAGATCAAGGGCAGCAACAAGCGCTTCCCCGCAGTCAAGGAGAGCTACGTGACCGACGCGCAGGACCTGGGCAAGCGCAGCGTGATGGACGGCGACGCCTTCATGGCGCAGAGCAGCCCCAGCTGGCGCTTCAGGTGCGGCGCGTGCGCTTTTGGCTGGTGTCCAGGGATCAGGGTGTAACCTGAGAACCCTTCAACTGTGAGACTAGCCCAGCCGGTGCTTCAGGCGTGCTGCATGTGCTCATGGATGGTGGCGATCCATGATCTGCGTGCACGGCTGGCAGGGAGGTGCGGTGTGCAGGCATGTGGCACGCCGTTCAGCGCGGTACTGTGTGGTTCGATGTGGTGTGTTTGTGTGCTGCACAGCCTCAAACAGCTGCTGCTGTAGTGTGTAGGTGCAGCGTTTCATCAGCTGCCTTCTGCTGCTGCTGCCGCTGCTGCTGCTGTGGCCAGGTCGCGTGAGACGGAGCCCTTCATGCCCAGCCAGAGCAAAGGCCTGCCATGGTTCAGCGTGAACAAGGTGCGGGGAGGGGCACAGCGCAGCAGGGAAGCTGGACTGCCAGCTGTTGCAGGCGTGGTTGGGCGTGTGGTGGCCAGCCTGCGGCATGCAGGCAGTGCAAGCAAGCTCATGTACGCTCTTAGAAGTGGGTTGGGTGCTGCTCAGCAGGTGTCCAGCTATGCACGTGCTGTTGCGCTGCTGCTGGTCGCACTCACATCTGCACGCCACCTGCCGTTGTACTGCCGTACTGCCCAGGTGACCAAGGAGCAGTACAAGGAGATGATTGAACGGCGCAGGGCCGACCTGCCGCCGCCTCCCCTCCGCCCCGACTCGGGGTCGGTGGCAGCAGCCGAGGGTGACGCGCCCACCACCCCCAGGATGACCCCAAGGAGCGCATGGATGCAAACTGGGGCGATGTCTCCCAGTCCTAGGCGTCACAAGCGGCTTGGGTTCCACAGCGCGGCCTGCTTTGGTCTTGCCACAGCTCTTGGCAGTTTGTCGGCGGCGGCAGTGCAGTGGCAGGCATAGCGATGCGGGGTTTGTGAGGTTGCTTTGAGTGCCAGTTTGGATGAGCATTTGCAGCGGTGAGGGTGGGTTTGTAGCGTTTGTGCTGCTGGTTTGTAATCATGTCATTTGCTAGGCAAGGACGGCGACTTTGATGCTTCGCATTGCTGTTGGACAAGATTTTGCGTGTTGAATCGCACAAATATCGTCACTGAGTGAGGCAACGTGGCCGAGCCTGGGCAGTTAGTCACCGGCGTTCCCATCACGCTCCTCGTGAAGGGCCAAGGGGGCGGCGGGGGATCAACGCCAACCGCCGTCCAAGGTTGATTGGCAGCCTGCGTTCATTTGCTCGCAGGCTGGTATCTGACCTGTTTATCTGTGTAATGTACGCATGTTGAATGTGAAGAAGAGGAAAGTCGTCAGTACGGCTGCGTGAGGCAAACACGGCGACGAACGCGTATGCTGCCCTGAGCACCGTAGCTGTCGGCCAGATGCCATGATGATGTTTGCGTAAACAGCGCGGAGCAAAACCAGCGAGCAAGCTCTTGGTGTCCACTTCACTATTGAAAGTGACCGCTGCAGGCCCGGTGGCAGCTGTAGGATGGCTCGAGCTCTACAGGGTGCATTGCCCCTGATGCTAGGCCTGTTGCTCATACCAGTGCCTGCATCAACAGCAGCCACAATCAAAGGCGTAAAACCAGCAGCCACATCAGCTGGCAGTGAAGTTGGGCAAGCAGGCTGGCTAGTACGTGCTGCTGCACAGCCAGCAAGCATCGGCCAGGCAGCAGCAGCAGGAGCAACAGCAACAGAAACTGCAACCTCAGGTGTGCATCACCACAACGCAGCAGGAGGACCAGTAGCAGCGTCAACGGCGGCAACACACAGGTTGTCGGCGGCAGCCGTAAGAGCAGCTCTGAGAGAGGGGCGTCATCCCATCAGGCATCATCCCAGGCGCGTCAGGCTGCTGCCACCTGGCAGCCTGCTGCGCCTGACAGCAGCTGAGCGTGTAGCTGCTGCTGTGGCAGCCCCTTTGGTGCATGCAGCATCAGGTGCTGTACATAAGAAGAGCCGACATGGTGAAAACAGCAGCAGCAGCAGCAGCAGCAGCAGGCAGCAGCAGCAGCAGTGGTAGCGTTGCAGCAGTCAGCGTCCCCAGCTCTAGGGTGCTGGTGGCATCTGAACAACAGGGCAGCAGCACCAACACCAGCAGCCCAGGCAGCGGCGGCAGCAGCGGCACCGCTGGATGCAACATTGTCGTAGCTCATGACGGCCCACCATCGGGCCTGAACCTCAGCACCCAAACACCAACTGCTGGCAGCGATGGTGGCAGTGCGAAGGCCACAGTCAGCGGCACCCAGGCACCGTCTCCCACTCAACAGCCTGCTGGCAGCACCAACAGCAGCAGCAGCGTTGTGCTCGCGCACCGCTCGGGCCGAGGGTCTGGCCTCCAGGCTGGAGATATCGTCGTGCGCGGCGGCAGTGATGGCAGCTGGCGCTGCATCAGGCGGCCTGGCTGCAAGCCGGCTGCGCTCGCATTTGGCACTGCGTTCCGCCCGCTGGTGGCGTCAGGGGAGTGCCAGCTATGGGCGGGTGTGGGGCGGTGCAGCAGCGGGGCGCCTGCAGTGCTCCGTTCAGTTGGGAGGTGGATCGGCGCGCGGCTGCGGTTGTGCAGTACTGCGGGGAGCAGTGCAAGTGCCCGGGTGAAAACTAGCCTGCAGGGATGGCTTGTGTGTGCATTCAGCTTTGGAACAGTCTTGGAAGGCATGTTGCCTGTGTAGCACACAGCCGCATGTCCTTACTATGGTCTGGCCTGGTGTCGCCAGTCCTGCTGGATTGAAGCAGTTGCTTGGATGCAAACTCGATTGCAAGGCTTGAGTGAGGCATCCAGTTAATGCATATTTGCATCACCATGCACACTGGGTGTGCACATGGGCGCCCCCACTGCAGCCTTGCACTCAAGCACATGATGTCTACGCTGCTGTGTGTGCCGCACATGTGGCGCATCATGCACATGATGTGCCTGTACACGCTGTTGGTTGTGCCGCAATGCAGCTGGTGCTTTTTGTATATCAGGCGACATCTACTTCGAAGGCACTTAGTGTTTCCATGATAACTGCCAAGGGTAAGAGTCCCATTGCTATTGTCTTTAGTGTCACTCAGGGGCAAGTGGCCCCTGGCAGGTGTGCAGACATTGTTCATTCAACTTGCAATGCAAAGCCATCATGATAGTTGCAACCGCTGGCAGTTATCTGCTGACTTGCGAAGGTACTGCTGGGTTATGCCATGCCTCGGCACAGTGTGTCATACGCAGTGCAAGGCAGTGGATGCACGCAGCGGAGGTGGCATGCGGGAGGGTGGTAGGATGTTGTTTTTAAGGACTGTGGGGCACTCCTTTGCATGCTGTGTCCTTTCACATCTCTGTGTGAAGGGCTGTTGGCCGTTTTACCCATCTTTGTGTGGATTCACACCTTCAAAGGACACAGCTGTGGAGATGTTGCACTGGCATGCAGATGTGTGTGTATGCAGCTTACAACGCACCTGTCCCACTGCCACATACAGCATACTCAACACAACATTTTGCAACTCACTTTGTTACCAAATATGGCGTTCCCAGTCTCAACTACCACCCGCCCTACAATGCGTATGTATTTGACACTGCACTGCATGCATGCAAATGAGTATGTATGTGGCCACCTTCTTCCCTCTGAGGGCAGCTTCAGCACACCACACCTCACACTCCTGCACCACTAGCCCCAGTCCAGCATAAAAATCACCACATAGCAGCTGCAAAATAAGCGACGACTTGCTGGCTCATACTCAGCTGCCAGTGGCTGCCACTGCCTGCTTCACACGATATGTTGCAGCATGCCCATAGCCTGCACATTACGGAGCAGTGTGCGCCAGTACCAGCACAAACTGCACACCGTGGCATGTCCTGCCACAAGCATGGTGCGGGCAACATGTGAGGCCTAACCACCTCGTTGGTGCAGTGCCACTGCGCTTCTATAAACTACGATCACAACGATCACTACGATCAACACAAGTGCAGTACAACCAACCTAATCCTGACAAGTGAAAGAATGCCACATACACCCTGCACATTCTGGCATCAACCCTAAACACTGCAGCAACAGATGAACAGTTCCGTAGTCACCAGCTCCCATCCTCTGCCACGACCCTGGACAAGGGCCTCCACGGACACGTTGATCACTGCTGCCCGCAAGCTGCCTACGCACAAGCAACCAAGCATCTCTACTGCACTACCTGCTCCCCTCCTCCTCCTCCTCCTCCTGCTATCCAATATGCCATGCCACAGTACCACCTGGATTGTCTCTACAGCTGCCCATGGGGTACCAGGGGTCACCTGCAGCAGCAGCAGCAAAAAAAACGGCAGCAGGAGCGACAGCAGGAGCCAGTGCACTGTTGATGTGTGGCCTGTCACCGCAGCGCGCACCAGCTGCTTGCAACAGCAGCGCCTGGTTCGGACACGTCCCCAGAGCACCGAGCCGCACGCAACATTGCGTGTGCCCAGTACTGCATGGTGTGCAGCACGGCCTTTGACGACCTGCCAACCTGAGGCTACCCCACAACCGCAGGCATCATGACGAGGTCCAGCCGCAACTACACCCCAGCACGCAGTGCACAGCACACCCTCGCTCAAGACCTGCCATGCGCAATGCATGGGTTGGTGGGCAGCAGCGCCACTGCAACATCATGGCCATGTCAACTTACCGGCTACTGTCTGTAAGGCCTGCGCATCCTGGCAGCTTGCAGCACCTAAGCAGTGGCGTTGCCCTGCTCATCCCTGCCTCACCGGCGCAGGCAGGAAAAGCACAACAACGGCAGCACCGCAGAATGCACATAATGAGTACTCCACATTCCATCAACAGGTGCACAGAGCTGCAGGAAGGGCTGCTGGTGGCTCAATGCACGCAGGCAACATGCCGACACTTGCAGGTACTGCGCAGGCATTTGTGAGCAAGCTGCGCGTGGACAAGAAGCATGGCGACAGCTGTGCATGGCTGAGCTGCAGCAGAACCTGCCAGGCTGGGGGTGCCAGTCATTGCAACGGCAAAGCAGCCGGTGAGCAGCCCCAGTGGCATGTGGCAGCCCTGCTCACAACCTCTGCAGGACGGCTGGTGTAGGAGATGAACACCTGCTGCGCACTGCCGCGCTGCTGCTGCTGCTGCTGCTGCTGCTGCTGCTGCTGCTGCTGGGTTGCCTGCCGGTACCACCACGATCAACCCACCTGAGAGCACAGCTGCTGTTGTTCTCCCAGCCCCAAGGCTTCTGCTGCTCGTCCCTCTTCACTGCGTAGGCAGAAGCCGGCTTGGTGCAGCGTGGCGCATTTTCCCAGGACACAGTGGTGCCCCCAGTGCCACTGCCACCGCCAGCGCCGTTCTTCTCAATGCACTCCTTGTAGAGCGACTCATTGTCCTTGGCTTGCTGACGGCAGTCGATGACAGTGCCTTGGCCGCTGCCCTGGGCATTGACGACTGACGAGGCGGGGGACCCAGTTGATGCAGCTTGAGAAACAGCGTTGACGGATGCGCCGTCGGTGGCAACCGCGCTGGAGCGAGCAAGGACTGAGGCGGTCATGCGCCTGCCGGCCTGGTGGGGCAGGTGGGCTGCAACAGATAAAACACAACAAAGGAGGGCAGCAGGATGGTGATGGGGAATTCAGCGGCTGCTGCTGCTGCTGCTGCTGCTGCATGGACATCGGTAGCATTCCGTCATGCATTATGGCTCCTCAGCAAGACCACCGCCCTCTGCACGAACTGAAACTTGGCCAATCAAACAGGCTGTAGCATCATGCATATGATCCTACACGATTTGATGCTTGTTCGGTTATGATGTTGCTGCTGGATTCTGCTGCCTGCTGCTGTGGCATGGCTGCTGCAGCATGGCTGCCCAAACCCACCTTGGATAGGGTTGACCAGCAACATCAGCAGCAGGGCTGCGCTCAATGCCATGCCTGCATTCGTTGCTGACCGCATCATGATGATTGAGGTGCTGGGGTCGACGTCAAGAGGACGCTTGAAGTACATGAAAGATCAAAGCGCTCAAAACATCTGTTCAATAGTTTAACTGAGCGCTATCGGCCGCTTTATATCAGGCCTGTCGTGTCATCCACCGCGGTGAAGCACAAAGTCCGGCTTCTTGAAGCTGCCAAGGCTTACCCCATGTTACCTTGGACACACATTGCCACCAACAGAAAATGCAACCTTGAAACGTTTCGCAAAGTTGCATGCACGTGCTTTGGTGGCCATCATAGCAGCGGGGGGCGCTTTAAACAAAACTTGCATTTGGCAGTTGCACCTGCCCCCATGGGCCAGGGGCAGCCCCCTGAGCATCACACCTGTGGTGCGCCACCAGGAGTGACAACTGCGAGCAAGTAAAAAGCCGTTCATACTGAATTTCAGTATGTACTTTTTCCCAGTGTGGTGTTATAGGTCTGTTGCTTTACGGTGAGCCGGCTCTTGTGTTCAAATTTCTGTCAGTTGGGTGCGATATATTGGCACAGCACCTGCCGTTTGACACCCATTTAAACGCACAAAGATGTGAATTACTGATGGGTGTTCCACCAAAGAAGACTGTATAGGCATGCAAACTAAGCTACCGTGAGCAACACCAATTGCTAGACAGCACACACCATGTCGTTAGCTGATCAATTGGACATTGTGATTCCCACGATACGAAATTTGGATTTCCTAGAACAGTGGAGGCCTTTCTTTCAGCCATATCACCTGATCATTGTGCAAGATGGCGACCCTACAAAGACCATCCAGGTGCCACCCGGATTCGACTACGAGCTGTTCAACAGGTAAATGTCTGTACATACAAGAGACGGGTCTGTGCAGCATCAGTCATCGTGCGAGAGCGGCAGTTGCAGTACTGGCAGCATCAACCATACAGCATCAGCAGCATCAGCAGTAAACCTGCCCACGTGCGGGTCATTTCTTGCCGATCGTGCATTCACATGAGCTTTGTATTGCGTTCAACCATTGCAGGAACGATGTGGAGCGCATACTGGGCGACAAGGCCTGGTGCATGAGTTACAAGGACTCTGCTTGCCGCTGCTTTGGCTTTCTGGTCAGCAAGAAGCGCTACATCTACACCATTGATGACGACTGCTTTGTTGCTAAGAATCCAAGCAACGAGGTGGGCAGCGCTGATGGCAGCTGGGCCAATGGTGCAGCTGCAGCAGCACCCAACCCAACCACCTTGCTGCAGTCACAGCTGTCAGCTGCTGCAGCAGAAACTTGTTGCAGCAAGTGGCCCGGCGTAGCATCATGGATGTTGGTTAGCAGCTGGAATGCACCAGATGCAGGCACATGGGTATGACTGTTATCGCTCTGAAGTAGTGGCAGTACAAGCAGTACATTCAGGGAGAGGTCAACACATTATCTTGCTAGCCAGCTGTGCCAGCACAATGTCAGTTTGCTGCGCCAATCCTTTTTGGCTTTGCAGGATATAAATGCCCTGGAGCAGCACGTCAAGAACTTGCTGTCTCCTGCAACACCATACATCTTCAACACGCTTTATGACCCCTACAGGTGCGCGGGTTTGTGCAGCAGCAGCTGCCAGCTGATACCCAAGATCCACTGTTTGGCTGCTTAGCCAAGCAGCGACAACCTGGCAGGTTTGATCTTCACCCAACTGTATCAGCCTGCGGTCTGGGCCTCTCTCAACCTAGTGTTTGCGGTGTTTTGCCTGTCCTGCAGGGAGGGTGCGGACTTTGTGCGCGGCTACCCCTTCAGCCTGCGTGAGGGCGTGCCAACCGTCATCAGCCACGGGTTGTGGCTCAACATCCCAGATTATGACGCACCAACCCAGGTGTGGCACACGCGCAGCAGCCGTGGCAGCAGCACCTGGATCAGCAGCCGTGGCAGCAGCAGTGGACAGCAGGGATAGAAGAGAGCAGGAGCAGCAGCAGAGGGGTGAGGCACAGCAGCAGCCTGCAGCATGCATAGCAGAGGCAAGGTTCAGCTGCTGTGCGTGCTGTGCTCAGGGTTGGGTGTGCCTCCCAGCAGCTCCCCGGGCGCGTCCTGCGCCGGGCGTGCGTGAACTGGGCTGCACTGCTTCAGCACTCCTACCGCCCTGGGCTTGCCTCTCTACTGCTCTCTGCTGCTTCCTGCTTCTACTCCACGCGCAGATGGTGAAGCCGCTGGAGCGCAACACACGCTACGTTGACGCCGTGCTGACCATCCCCAAGGGCACGCTGTACCCGATGTGCGGCATGAACCTGGCCTTTGACCGCGCACTGATCGGGCCCGCAATGTACTTTGGGCTGATGGGGGAGGGGCAGCCGCTGGGCCGGTACGACGACATGTGGGCGGGCTGGTGCTCCAAGGTACGGCACGAGGCCCGCCAATCAACCACCGTAACGCCCAGCGCTGACGCAGCAGCGACGGCAGGGGGGGAAGAGCGCTGCCCAGTGCATGCAGGGGCAGCGCTGTTGTTGTCCCTATCTTGTGGCACAGCTCGTTCTGCGTGTGCTTGTTGATGGTGGTTGATCACTGTGGCAGCGGACGTTGTTCCCTTCACAATTGGTCCCCATTAAGCTAGATGCTTGCTGGCATGGGATGGTTGCAATGCTTGCGCAGCGTGTAGCCACAGCCGGCCAGCCTGTGTGCCTGCAGGACCTGGCCTGGCCCGGCTGGTGCTCCAAGGTGCGCAGCACCCTGCTGGACCTGCTGTGCCGTGTATTGTGCATGTTGGACTCCACGTCGCCACATAGCGGTCAGTGCACAGCGTCTGCTGCACATGCATGTCTGCGGCACATGCACACAGCTGCTGCTGCACCCTGTTGGTGCTGCGCGTGCCACCACACAACTGGAAACACTACTCTGGCTGTGCCCCGTTGTGATTGCGCGCTGTCCCTGCATCGTCGCGGCTGCGTCCCCTGCCAGGTCATCTGCGACCACCTGGGGCTGGGCGTGAAGACGGGGCTGCCGTACATCTACCACAGCAAGGCCAGCAACCCCTTCACCAACCTGCGCAAGGAGTACAAGGGCATCTTCTGGCAGGAGGAGATGATCCCGTTCTTCCAGCAGACACAGCTCAGGTGAGGGGAGGTGTGCCGCGCACCTTGCAGGCACCCCGACACTGCATGCGTGCAGTACGCTGCTGCTGATCGAGTTGTGCTGCGGAGAGGCTCAGGTGCACGCTGCGCGGCCGACCTTTGTTGGATTGGTCAAGTGTGTGCAAGGTGCCAGTCGGGCCCGGCGTGCATGGAACTTCATGAAACTTCAAGTTTGCACTGTTACTGGGATCACGCACTGAGGTGCTGTACTGCAGCTGGTGGAGCAAGCCTGGTGTGTAAACCAACCTCAAAGGGCGCTACGCTGAGCTCCCTGCAACCTGCCTGTAGTTTGAAGAGTGGTTTCCGGTGGTAACCCCTAGCGTGCAGCTGTGAGCTGCAGCAGATATCTGGCCGTAGATGTTTGCTTTGCATCTCCTGAGTTTTGACTGAGGAGAGTCGGGTCTGTACACATCCACCTAAGGAAGCGGTATGTTGCGGCACAGTTGGGATATGCTGAGGGTTGTGAGATGACACTGCCGTGCTGGTCAACAACTGTGCCACACACACTCGCCTGCACTCATCATGCTGGCCTGCATTATGCACTCCCCGACACCCCAGCACTCGACTCACCACATGCCACCTTGGAAGGTTGTGCACTTTCTGTGTCCTGCCTGCCCTGCATGCTCAACCGGACCGTGTGTTGCCTGTTGTTCTGCCTTCATTTGATACTGGCTTGCAGCAAGGACAGCACGAGCGTAATCGCCTGCTACCTTGAGCTTGCTGAGAAGGTGCGCGCGGGGCTGGGCCACATCGACCCATACTTTGCCAAGCTGGCGGACGGCATGGTGGCCTGGATCGAGGCCTGGCAGCGCTCAACCCCGACTTTGCGCAGTGAGGGGTACACCCGTAGCCTGCTGAGCAGCGAGGCGGTGCACTTGCTGTGCTGCTGATGTGTCAAACGGCCTGTAAAGAGCTCGGTTGATGATCTGGCTCAGGCAGGTGCATGGCGAGCGCTGCAGGAGAGGCCGGATAACTAGAGGCTGGCCCAGCCACTGGTGCAGTGTAGGGACAAACATCTGCGCCAAGGCCAGCCCCTGCATGCATTTGCTGCCATCACGCACAATTGGCTGCACTGAAGGGGCTGCTGGGCTCTGGCATTGATGTTTACACCTTGTCAGTCGTGCTTCGTGTCCCTTGCGCATCCAGTTTAGCTGCGTGGTCTGGAGTGCAAAATTAGTTGTAGGCACTTGGGTGTGGATGTCTGCTGCTGCTGCTGCTGCGGCGGCGGCGGCCGGCGGCGGCTGACTGTCAGGACGGTCCTGAGCTGCAGCATACAATCCTGAGCAGCAACAGCTTGCAAACGATGTGCAATGTGATCAGTGTGCAGCAATTACGCTGATGCTTGGCATATCTGCGGTTCAATGGTATAATCAGTGCAGCTGCATTGTTCTTATGCTTCTCTTTTTCATCATTTTGGAGATCAAAATGTGACAGGTACTGCAGGTGGCCTTGCGCTCGGCATGTCGGCATGCAAGCATTGCATTGAGGCTGCTGTGCACAGCGCTGCCCTGTGACCATCGCCAGCACTGGTTGTACTGTTCTGGAGCTGTTCAGTGAGATGACTGTCAGGCAGGGCAAATACTGCACATGGCGGCAGCTGATCTAGGCTGGGCCCTGACGTTTGTATTCTTAACACATGTTGTGACAGTCTGGGACATACGGCAGCATCATGCTACTTGCTGTGGCCCCTTCCCAAAGCAGTACGGCATTTCAACAAGCGTACAAGTCTTGACATTGTTTCTGTGCTTAGTCTGTTTGTTGATAAGTTGATGCTGCCTTGGGAACACAGTCACCACACACTGCACTTAGTCCTTTCCCTTTTGCAGTAGCCGGGCATATACGTAGCATTGATCGATTTCAACCATGGCACTCATGAGCCAATCCATTTGCCAGCCTTCGCTACAGCTGGTGAGGCATCAGGGCAGCAGGGAATCAGGCTCTTGTTGACGCCCGTTCACCAAGCTGAGTCTTGAACGCTTATCATGGCAGAGGAGTCGCAGTATATGCTTCAGGCCAGCAGTGGCTGCGCCTGCTCGACCGAGCAGGCTGGCAAAGGTGCGTCTTCACAGTGCAGAAAAGCGACAGCATCACCCGCAGCATTTGCACCAGCAGCAGCGCCTGACCTGCAACGTCCGTGGCTTAATCATTGTTCCTGTTATAATGTGCGCAGCGGCAAACACCAGTCATGAGTGCCGACCCTGGCACAGAGCCATCAGCCAGTGAGTTCGAGGTGAGTGGCTATCTGCTGTTGCCTGGCCATCACACTGTCCGGGCCAGGGCAGCCCCTGCAATCTCTGCAGTTGGGTCTATTTGTATAAATTTGTAGGAGTACTGGCTGTGGACAATGTGCTGTTGTCCTGAAGTCCACAGCAATGGCTAGATAGCAGCCCTGGCAGTCCTCTGCCTCAAGGCAGCAGCAGTTGCTGGTGTGACTGCAACCTTGGGGCGACTCGTTCGGCCTGCAACGCCCCAACCGGTCTAACCGAGTTGATTTGCATCCTGCAGTGGTTAGCGAGCAGACCAACAGCACAGCAGCAGCAGCAGCAGCAGCAGTGTACTGCAGGCTGTGGTGCAGCAAAGTGGGCATCGGTTGGAAACTGTATCCTCTGACTTCAGCAGAGCAAATTTCCCTGCTCTCACACACTGTTTGGTCAGGTGTTGTGTGTTTATAGCGGCCGATCGAGACATGCAATGCAAAGCCCAGCATGATTTTTTTTGCAGGTGCAGCAACTCCAAGGCAGCAGCACAGCGCGTTGATGTGTCGGCATGTTGATGTGTCACTGCTGAATGTGCTTTGGCACCCACGGCTGACACCCGAGGCACACTCTTGCCCGTATGTGCCTGCATTCTTTGAAATATGCTGTTGCTGCGGGAAGTGGATGTTAAATCTGCATGCACCTACGCACCTTTTCTCCAATGCAAACTGGTGTTGCTGGTGTTTGTGCACCCTGCCACTTGCCTCACTCCTGCAGGAGCTGGACACTGAGTCAGCGCGCAAGAAGGCTGAGGCAGACAGGCTGCGTGCTGCTGAGAAGTTCATGGTGATTGGCAGCGGCACTGCGGTGTGCAAGGGCTGCGGCTACGAGTACTCACCAGACAAAGGAGACCCAGACTTTCCAGTTCCTAGGGGAGTGCTGTTTCAGGTGGGAGGGTTGACGTTGCAGCACATTGCAACACATGGCCTGCTTCAAGCCTTCACAGAGCCTGCATCAAGCACCGTTGTTGTGCGGCACCTGCAAGAGCAGCAGCAGGAACAACAGCACGCATCTGTCTGAACACAGCAGCAGCAGCAGCAGCAGCACAGCACCAGCACGGGGTCTTCCTGTGCCTGATACATCCATCTATGCAGTCCTGGGCCTGTTGTTTGTAGGTCTGTGATGGTTGGGAAGCAGCAGCAGCAGCAGCAGCACCCATCGCTGCTCTGCCATACTGCTCCGTCACCTGCACTGCGTGTTGCTTTGAACTTTAGTAAGTTACTAAACTTGCTGCCCTCCTTTTAGTGTTCTTCTGTTCCTGTGTTTCAACCCCTGGTCTGCTTCATCATCGGTGTTGAGCGTGCCCAGCTTGGCGGGCTTGAACTCTATCAGCTGCTGACTCTGCTGTTCCTGCTGCTGCTGCTGCTGCTGCTGCTGCCCCTTAACAACAACAGGACCTCCCTGAAGATTACAATTGCCCCATCTGTGGTGCTGAGAAGGCCAAATTTGAGAGCCGTGTGAAGGTGGTGGCGGGCTTCGCTGAGAACCAGCAGTACGGGCTGGGCACCAACAGCATGACGGAGAGCCAGAAGAGCTTGCTCATCTACGGCGCCCTGGCGCTCTTCTTCCTGCTGTTCTTGGCAGGTAAGGGGGCACTGCATCAGCCTGTTGATGGGGTTGAGGTTGTGTGTGGGGGGGAGGGGGGGCGCTGGCTCTGTCAGTCTTCATTGTGGCGCTCTTCTTCCTGCTGTCTGGGGCTGTGGTATGCGTGCAAGCGTACGTACACGACTTGTGGCGTCAGCGGTTATGAGTGGCTGTGCGCTGCTTCTGGTGAATGCTGCACTGGCGCTACGTCTTGTTGCTGTCCTGGTAGGGAAGGTGGGAGACAGGGAGTGTGAGGTTGTGCTGCTATTTGACCAGGAGATTGGTGTGGTGCTTTTGTTTCTTCTATCAATTCGTTCTATTACCTTTTAAGTGTGGTTACTGGTTTTCCATTGCCTCTGTGAGTGTGGTTCAATAGTTGTCATTGGAAAGGCGCTTGTGCTGTCGCTGCGTTGCTTACGTGTTGTGTTGCTGCTGCTGATTCTGCTGCTTGCCTCTTGTTCCATAGTTCTGTCATAGTTCTGTCAATGGCTATTGATTGATGCTCACTCCGCCTGCTGCTGGCATCCTGTTGACCATGCCTCTGCTCTGCTGTTGCTGGTTCTGCACCCGCAGGTTATGCCTTGGAGTGAGGCAGTGCAGGCGTAGCGTGTAAGGAGCTCCGCGCCTGCTGCTGCTGCTGCCACCATGGCCACGGCTCCCTCTGTGCTGTTGCTGCCGCCGCTGCCGCTGTGCAGGCTATGCACTGAACTGAAGCAGTGCAGTCATGACAGATTGCCAGTTGGCTGACGCAGCACACACGCCATTGTGGTAGTGAACTGACGATACAGCAATGACACAAGTGTGATGCGTTGAGAGGGTTTGGAAATCGGAGCTGTGCCTGGTTATGCGGTAGTTTTAGCACAGTACGGGAGCTGTGCAGGCTATTTCAATATCGCTGCGCTGCTCTCCAGGTGGTGTTGATGGTGGTGACAATATGTTCATCCAAAACATGGTATCTTTGGCAGACCAAAATTTGCCCGCAGTTGTAGGGCGGCTGCACGGCGCAGCACTGTCGTGTTTTTGGCTAGCAGTTGGTATATATCAGGTAAAGCTCTCTCATGAAAGCAGCTCACAGAGCAGTGCCCTGCGTGTTTAATTGCTGTAGATAGGTGCCGCGCCTGGCCTGCTGGTTCTTCCTTCTGCCAGCTTCTAGGGTTGGTGAGCATGCAGGGTTGCATGCAATTTTGGTGCTTGTGCATCTGCTGCTTTGTCGTTCAGAGAGTACCTGCTACTTGCTGTCCTGCTCCTTTTTGCATCACTGGCTGACAACACTGTCAGCACGGTTGATGGTGGGCAGCCAACCCAGCAGCAGTGCTCTTGAAAGCTTCGCGTGCAGTTGTTTGTGAAAAGAACAGTAATCTTTTGGCTTTTGCAGGTGATAATCAGGCTCAACTGTTTGCGATGCCATGGCTGTATTGAGCCGCTGTCACTCTGGAGTTCTTTTGCTCCATGTACTTTGCTGTTCCAAAACTCCCATGCACTGCAAAGTGGATGATGCCAGCGGTGTGCGCATGTGCAGCCTTGCATGGGCGGTCAGGAGGTAACTCTTTTCATCCTTGCATTGCTTGCCTGCTGGCCTACAGCGCTGCTGCTTATTGCTGCAGAATTGTGCAGCTTAGTCAGTTGTGTGCCGAGCAGCATGCTGCGCAGTATTGATTTTTAGTGTTGTTGCGTACACTGTGCTATGCCGCTGCCTGGGGTGTCGCAGCTGGATTGCCGCAACAGGGGGCCTGGCAGTTGAACATGCCACTCAATGCCAGCATAGCAGTGTCAAGACAACAGGTGTAATAGGACGAGTTTTAAACGGCTCCTGGGCTCCAGGTAAATGCAAAAACTGCGTACCTCAAGCAATGCTGGACCAGGAGACCCCCGCCCAAGTTCTCCTGGTGCTCCGAGTGGGCTGCCATGCAGGCACGCATTCCTGCAGCAAGGCCTCAAAATCCAAACATACCTGTAGCGCAGAGAATTGAAGGGCAGAAGTGTCAACGAGTGCACACCCCGGGCGGGGAGGCACCCGTGACACCTGCGCACCACCTTGAAGTAGTCTCCAGTAGACCCCATGTCAGAGCCCGTCATGACAATAACACTCGCAGCAAAACGCAGCAGCAGCATGTATACACAATCAGATGTTGATGATTGAAGTAAGCAACAACAAATGTGACTGTGCATACGCAGTGGGCACTCTGCTAGCCAGATGCTCCCCACTCTGTACTAGCATAGCACATGTTTAAATGGTGTTGTTCATTACAACTGTTCTGCTGCTGCTGTAGCTGCTGCTGCTGCTGCTGCTGCTGTAGTTGCTGGAAAAACACGAATGTTGGGACCAACATCCATGTGATGCTGGCATGGAAGCAATTGCTGCCATGACTGTGTACACTGCCGGACACTGGCTGCTGCTGCTGCTGCTGCTGCTGCTGTCCTGTAACACGCCCAAGCTGCTGCTGCTACTGCTGCTGTCTCATCTGGTTGAAGTTCTGTGCATTCATCCTGAGCCTGGAAGGTAGCAGGCTCACCCCATAGCAACACAAGCCTCGTTCACCCCAAATCAAAACAGCAGGAACGTGGTGCTCACCTGCAGTTGTGGTCATCCTCCTTGTCCATCCCCTCCACCCAACATGCAAGCACACAACACCTCTATCGATTTTGTTTGCATTTTTTAGCCGCCTGGTGTGCTGCAGACCGCAGCAATCCTGGCTTGCTGTGAGCATCTGCATGTATGTAGCAGGGAGCAGTACGCAACCTAGCAAGGAGTAAATGCAGAAGCAGAGCCACCTCCTGCCGCCCCAATTGCACGCACACAAGCATGCATGCAATGCATGATACATGTCTTCTTGCAACCCTATTCAAAGTATGCATGCAGTGCAATTTCATCTTATAAGCACAGCTGATGTCACGCACTACAAATTGCAGTCAGTAGGCATTTGAAATGCAGTCACTGGAAGACATTTGAAATACAGTCTCGTCATGTAACATCCAAACTGTGGATGCACGGTTGAGTTGCTTTATATACTAAGAGCCAGCGAAGTGCTGAGAGCGCCATCCCTTGCTCCTGGAAGCAAAGAAGAGGAAATAAGCGGGGTTCTGCTTGGTGTGCATGTACAATGCACCTCAGGGCCTGACAGCCCGGCCGCCTGTAGTACAGGCCCTGTACAGATGCCACAGCTGCGCTCAAACGGATGTAGGCCGTTGAAGGAGCTTACCATACAAATGGCGCTTAAATACGTTCCGGTAATGCTGAAAGCCCTTCGCAGCGCCTATGGCTAGCTAGCAGTCCCGCACTACGGCCTTGACCTGGCGAGCTCTTATAAAATGCTCGTCTTTCTGTTTGGCAGCACGTCACTAACTGCGACGGCCTTCTTCATATGAAATGTCTGTGTTTCAAACAATGTCATATGACGCGAGATGGGGCATAGAAATTGTTGAAGGACGTTATGTGATGTTCAATAGTATCTTCATGATGAGCCAGGTGTGCAAACAAACCCTTGCGTCTCCGGCACTATAAATTTCAGATAACTATCAATGTAGTTTGGGTAGGCCAACTAGCAGTCATTACAGCGCTGCGGCCTTTCAGCTGGTACATGACGGCTGATCCGCACCTGGCGTGACCTCGCGACAATGCAAGTTTGCAACTTACCTCCGGTACAAACTGCTGTTAAACAAAGTTTCGTGATCAGGAGGTGGGGGTACATGTTGGTGAACCTACCCGGGAACTTCACACCGAACAGAGGTGCATTGGTTATCGAGTCCAAGGGCGCAGCCACATTACAACAAGAGCAGCTCTTTAAACACAATAATATTTTACTGGTGTGCTGTGTGTGATGCGTTCTTCGAGTGTAGTAGGGGTTAGTATCTGTAACTGGGCAGTAACACTGACAGCTACATAAGAAGGCCGCGAGCCAGCGAGTAAAGTTCATCGCGCAATTACAACAATATCTTATTAGAAGGCTTCCGTAGTAAGCTTTTCTTAAGACTTAGGATCATAGCATAGCGTGAGCGCAACCCCCCCTACATTGACGCCTATCAATTGCAGCCACGATGATGCTTTCTAGCAGATTACTGCGTTTCTTGCCAGTTCTCTTGCTGCTTGCTGGCCAGGCTGCAGCTCACGGCCACCACAGGCACCTGCTGCAAGGCCGCTCTGGCGAGAACAAGAACAAGCGCAACAAAAACAGATCGGACGGAAAGAATTTGATTTTACGGCCGATGAAGGTGGCGCGTCGGGCTACCTGCGAAGGATGGACCAGGCAAAGCTGAGGAAGACCATTGACAACGCGCAGTGGACCAAGGGAGAGGATAAGCTTGCAAAGTTGTTGGAGAAAGATGATGACCTTGTGAGTGTAGCCAGGCTTGTGCAAGTGCAAAAAGGGTTGCGAACCACAGTCCACTACGTCATAGTGCAAGTCCAGTGCGCTGGGCTAATGTCTCCGTAGCAACAAGCCAGCGGCAATCATGCAGCATTGCGAGTGCCAATGAACTATATTTGCGGGTGGTCATCAAGGTCGTACTCTTCCGACCACAATCTGTTATGCTGTGCACGCGCCCACCGGTGCATTACAGGGTATTGACGAGGTGAACGGCGGTCTGATCTACTCTTGCGAAGGCATGGCTACCGCTACTGCTGGTGGAGAGATCGCCAGCGGTGTCGACCCCAACCAGGTTGACCCAAACTACCTGCAAGCCTTCAACCTCGCCAGCCGGCCAGCATCCACCAAGAAAATCTGGTGAGCAGGTTCAGCTGCCAAGAATAACGATGTAGGCAACGGAGCCCGCAGCAGCGTAGTTTTGCTGCTGCTTGATCAATTTGTGAGATGCCATCCTGGTAATGCTAGCGCTGCAGTCACCAGCCCAAACCCGCAGCAGGGAAGGAGCCACTTGACTGCATCAGTGCAGCAGCCTGTTGAGCTCGGCGCCCCCTGCTTTTCCTTGCTTTGCTTCCCTGCTAGTGACACTGCTGCTGCTTTTCACGGTGCGCATAGCAGCCCCTGTGCTCCTTTGCACACTTGCATTGGCGCTGTTACCCAATTCTAAACTGCTATTGGACATCAACATACAATAGGTAGCGATTGTCCTTTTAATGCTATGTGCACGGCTGTTCTGCTGTGCCTTTGCCGCCGCAGGCTGGACTTCAAGGGCTGCACAGTGACAGGCACTGCCTGGAACACCAACGGCAACACGTTCACGATCCCGCCGTAAGTGCTACTGCAACTGTTTCAGACAATCGGGCATGCTGCACACGCGGCTGCAAGACGCCTAGCAAAAACTGTGCTTGTGTGTAGATCCTTTCTCAACTTGCAGGCTTGCTCTTCATAGGTTGTTGCTGGCTGTCATGGTCAACCCCACATGGTCCCCACGCGGGCTGATTGTTGCTCTTGTTCCGGACCCCTGCCTGCCGTCTGAGAACAGGTATGACAAGGATGGCAACAGCGCTGCCTTCTCCCCCTCTGAGATGTCCGACGTCGTGGCGGTCTGGCGCGCTGTGTCCGAGGACTATGCGCCTTTGACGTCGACGTCACGACCATCCCGCCGCCCAGCACCGTGTCCAAGCAGTACATCTCACACGTGTGCATCGGCGGCGACGGCAGCGGCCCCGGGTTCGCCTCGTCTGGCGGCGTGGCGTACGTCGGCGTGTTTGGCACGTCATGGAACGAGCAGTACCAGCCTGCGTTTGTGTTCCCCAAGAACCTCGGCCCAGGTGAGCTGCTGAGGGTCATCCCCATGGGCACAGGCGGCGAGGGATTGCGCATGGCGCATCCTTTTGGCCCTGCACCCCGCCAGCCGCCGCGAGTCTTGCTGCCAAGAGCATGTAATGACATGCTTTATCGTGCCCCTTATGCAGCACTCCCTCATCAGGATCTGCATGTTACTGTTGCCGCGTAGTGCCGCCGCACAGTGAGCTTGCGTGCACATGCTGCCACGGACGCCAGTTGTGGCTGCTGGTGCTGATGCAATTGCTTCTGCTGCTGCTGCTGCTGCTGCTGCTGCTGTTGCTGCTGCTGCTCATGCCCAGATTATGCTAAGTACGTTTGGGAGGCCGTCTCGCACGAGGTTGGCCACAACATGGGCTTGTCACATGATGGCACTGCCACCGAGGGCTACTACACCGGCCAGGGAGACTATGCACCAGTAAGCAAGCTGGGTGTGCTAGCCAGCTTCATCTGTTTTGCACAAGGACAAGGGACAAAAAGAAAAGTACACCTTGCTCGACTGACTAACGGCAGTGCTCAGCATGTGGGCGTCATGTTTTGCAAACGAAACAGTTCGGGTGCAATATATGTTGGATTGTCCGCGTACTTATTGACCTGCTGCTGCTGCTGCTGCTGCAGATCATGGGTGTGGGCTACTACAAGCAGCTGTCCCAGTGGAGCAAGGGCGAGTACGCTGGTGCCAACAACGTGAGCCTGCACAGATGTGCTACTGACGTGCAAAGCCACTTTGCATAGTACAGCACACTCTACGCGCAGCACTGCTGCTGCATGCCAGGTGCTTCGAGTGCTGTGATGTCGCTGGTGCATTGCATGCCCACGTTCTGCATTGCATGCCCACTATGGCCACACCTCAATCCGCCCCATACACCTCTGTCTGTTGATTGCTGCTGCAGCTTGAGGATGATGTGGCCATCCTCTCAAACAAGCTGGGCTACGTGCCTGCCCTCAACGGCAACAGCCTGGCCACGGCAACCACCCTG
The DNA here is from genome assembly GCA_014080715.1 of Scenedesmus sp. NREL 46B-D3. NCBI lineage: Eukaryota > Viridiplantae > Chlorophyta > Chlorophyceae > Sphaeropleales > Scenedesmaceae > Scenedesmus > Scenedesmus sp. NREL 46B-D3. The sequence continues at coordinate 10,524 of JACERP010000394.1, read as the reverse complement.
ACCCCAACTGTTACTGGCAACATTGCCAAGGCCACGGTTACTGGCATTGTGGCTCAGGCTGGAACAGCAGACTTCTTCAAGTTCACTGCTTCTCTTGGCACGGTCACCTTGACAGGACAGGTGCGTGGGGCGGTGGTGTTTGGCACACGGCTTTCAACAACAGTGTGGCCAGCTACGAACTCTTCTGCAATATCAGCTCATTCACTGCTGCAAATGGTGAAACTGCAGACTGACGAGCCACTGGCACCCCTCCTACCTGCAAGCAAGAGCAGACAGAGGATTGCCCTGCATGCTTGTTGATGCTTAAGCCACCTTGCTGCTTTTGATTTGTTTGCAGGTCCTGCCTTCCTGGACAGGGACCGGCCTATCCCGCACAAACCTGGACATGCTGCTGACTGTCTACAACTCAGCTGGCAACGTCATTGCAACTCTGAACCCGAGCGGTGTGTCGGAAAGCAACGGCTTGGGTATTGCAGCAACGGGTGTGTTCCTGCAAACTGCTGGCACATACTATGTGAGCGTTGCTGGCGCTGGCGCGCTGGACGCTGCAACCACCGGCTACTCGAGCTATGGCTCGCTGGGTCAGTTCGCACTGTCATTTTCCTACACAGCCCCTGTTGTGCCAAGCCCCAGCCCTCCCCCTGTCCCGTCGCCCAGCCCCAGCCCCAGCCCCAGCCCATCGTGAGTGTGCACACAAGGCCCATGCACATGCACACCCATCTCAACATGGCTCATCAACCGTGATACGTATTCAACTCCGACGCAGTCTTCTGGCTGCCTATGTCGTATGCATACGTGCCATGTATGGTCGACCCATGCGGGCACCGTGATCATGTCTTGTTCAAAACAGCACGCAGCTGTCGCAGCCTCGTCAAGCTATTGCGTTTGCTGCTGTGCCTGCAGGCCTTCTCCTTCCCCATCACCATCCCCCAGCCCTGAGCCGAGCCCTGAGCCGAGCCCTGAGCCGAGTCCTGAGCCGAGCCCTGAACCAAGCCCCAGCCCATCGTGAGTTGCAGCCAAACCCTGCAGCAGACAGCTGTTCCAACTGCTGCAGCAGCTGCAGACCGCCTGCTTGGAACCAAGTAATGACCACGGCATGCAGCAGGTATTGGTGCACTCAATTGTGTACTGACATTCCACACGCGCCTATGGTGCCTGCTTTTATACCAGCCAAGCAGCAGCCAGCTGGTAAGCCCAGGCCAACATTCACTGCCGCCCCTCGCCATCTCTTGTTGCAATGTTGCTTGTGTACAGTCCCTCCCCGGAGCCCTCCCCCAGCCCGTCACCATCGTGAGTGGCACAGCATGCTGCACATAGGCAGGGGCTTGCTCAACGGCTCCTGTCAGCAGCAGCTGCATCCAGCGCACCCCCTGTGTCAGCAGCTACCAAACATGATCCTGCATCTGCTTAGCAATGTATCACACCGTCACTGCCGCAGTTGCGGCGGCTGATTATTTCTGCTGTGTGATGCCATTCGTTCAGCTACATCAGCATTCATGCAGCTACATATTCCTGGCTACACCCTGCTGTTGCAAGTACTGCACCAGCAACACAACCTGCCAACCGCCAGCCACTGCATTTGATGACGTCTTTTTGCATAGTCTCTTTCATGCGGTGCTGACACATAACAACTGTTATTATTTATTCCTTGTAACTCCTGCAGGCCCTCACCACCAGCTCTTCCTGAACTCATTGTCACCATCACACAGCTCTCCAAATACGCCAGCGGCAACGGCTTCAGGTGCCAAGCAAACTTCCGTGTCACCAGCGTCAACGCGGCAGGCCAGACCATTAATGTGTCCGCTGCCGCACTCAGCATCATGTGGGACTCCCAGAGGCCCTACAACAACTCTGGGTTCCCGTACAACACGAGCGCCACCACCAGTGCAACAGGCACAGTGAGCTCGACCAGCGTCAAGTTCAACACAAAGGGCGGTGGCTGCATCGTGACGGTCCTCAGTGCGGCCAAGTCTGGCTTTGCAACCAACGCCACACCTGTGTCCCAGCAGGTGTCCTTCTGAGCAGCTCCCTGAGGGCATGTCGTGCCCTGCTGCCGCGGGAGCGCTGCGTGCAACGGAGCACAGCAGCAGCGTCGCTGGCTGGGGTCGCAGCACTGGTGGAGTCATGCAGCCTGTTCATGGGTGCCTCAGCCGCAAGTGCAGCCGCTTACCTGGCGACCCGCAGGGGCTGGTGATGATGATTCACACATGCGGCAGTGATCTTTGGGTGGTTGAGCAGTTGGGCAAAGGCGTCAGAGGGCACAGGCGCCACAGGCTACCTGCAGAGCCTTGCATGTCAGGCTTGATGGCCGGCACCTGGCTGACATAGATGTATGCAGTCCAAGTTTCGCGTTTGCTGCCCGGTTGATCATTGTGCAGCGCAGTGCAGATGGTTGATAATGCAACACAGCATACAGCTTTTTGTCTGCATACATAGGTCGTGCAAGAATGCTGCACAGTTCTGTCGCCGTTGCAATTGCAGATGGCCCTGCACGATCTCTGTGCAGTCAAAAGTCCTGCAGAGCATGTTCAGTCTGGCGTGCTCAGGGCTTGATTGATCAATTGACACATCTGTGACCGTAGGCCTACCAAGACACATCATCGTTACTGATGACCTGTTTGCTCTGCTTTGCTTGCTATCATCTCTGCATTTCCTTTCATTCCTTGTCATTTCTTCCTTCACTTAGCCATCCCCTTGATGCATTTAGCACTTGCATGTATGTCACATCACATGCTCGTAGGTTGCTTCCATAGTCAGCTTGCCGCGCGAGTGACACCGCTCACTGTGAGGGGTGTGAAATTCACATGTGTGAGCTTGATGCCCATGTTCAAACTTTTCATCAATTTGTGCTGTTAATGTTGGGCCATTCAATGTGCTCATATCCACTGTTTGGATAATATACAAGCGTCACATGCTCTGTGTCATGCTCAAATCTGTTGTACACCAGGGTGTGGTACTCTGGCTCCTGATGGCAACAGACCTCCATGGTTTGCTTGACCAGAGGGTTTCTAGTTTTTTCCTTTCCTGTGATTTCAATCGTCATGAGCCGCAGTGAAGTGGACAAGCCTAACATGCTGCCGCTGCAGCAATGCTATGGTGCCGCTGTTTGTGCTTCTGCGCTGCAATTGTGGCTGTCAGCGTCTTCAGCGTAGTGTTGCGCAGGTGTGGCGCGTGTGTGTTTCTCGGTGTGTCAGACGTTGGTAGGGTGTTTTATGTAACCCCTGAAGAGAGATATGGCGCAGACACCAGATGCAAAGAGTGCATGGCCTGCTAACAATGCAGCTTCAAGCTTCGAAGTTGGCATGAGGGAGGCCGCATGACTCTGCTTTGCTTGGCTTGGCTTGGCCGGCTTAGCTAGAGTGCTCAGCACTGTGCTGCTCATCACATGCGTGCATGTACATGCACTGGTGCGCTGCCGCAGAGGGTATGACATGCGTTTGACAACACACTTCATCCTGGCCTGCCACAGTAAGAGTTGCGGAGGTGCAAGCTGCATCAATGAGCAGGCATCATGCCCTTTCATCAAACTGCATGGAAAATGCAGCAGCCTCTGGCAGGGCAGGGCAGGGCACTCTGGGAAGGCTTCCCGGCCAGCTGGCAGTGTATTAAGCAGCAGCACTCCAACCCGGTCGGAATCGGCAGTGTAAGCAGTTACAGAGTAATCAGACAGGTGTGGACTACCAGCCTAGAACGCAGGCCCGTGCACAATCGCGCTATGCAAAGAGCTGGGGGTTGGGAGCCATGATGTTCTACCAGGGCCTGTGCTGCATACCGTGAGGCTCAAAAGGACCATCAAGCGTGGGTGCTGAAAGTCCTTCCATGTAATTGCGGTCCTGCCGGAATTGCTGAGACATGAAGTTTGTGCTGCATGCCTCCAGTGCTGGAAGCTGCCAGTTCAGTGAGCACAGTGTACACGAACGGCTCCTGGGCTCCAGGTGAATGCACAGTGTGCGACAGGACACACCACGGCATCCCAAACAGCAGTAGCACTGTAACTACTACGTCTCTATTCTTGCGATCACATGGTGCCGTCGTGGCCATTCGTGACCGGGAGGATTGAGGAGAGTTACATGGGTGTGCACGTCGGAAACGGAGCACTTTGAGGACTGCAGCGCGCAGGACACGAGAATAAACCACAAAAAACCTCAGAAAAGCAATTTGCTGCTTCCTCACCCAACATAACACAAACTCTGTGCAGAGAAAAAGCATCAGGACGGAACAAAAGGTGTCAACGTCAGCGAAATAGGACTGGAACATGCAGACATGGCAACAACTAGCAGGTACTGGGCACCTCGGTGCTCCTGCTTCAGGTGTTGAAGACAGTGTACAACATGATGATCAACATGATCAAAACTCTCTGCTACTAGGACGCGCACAAAGCAACAGCATAACCCGCAGCGCCGTGGCACCACAGGTACCTGCCACCCTACTGATGGGTCTGGCAAGGCCACACCCTGGCAATGGCACCGGCCCAACACACCTACTGGCTGACACAGGCTGCATGAGAGTACTAACAGCACAAGACATGCAACCACATGTAGCAAAACGGATAAAGAGCAGAGGATGCAAGAAATAACCCCAATCATGTTATGACGCAGAGGCCAAGTCCCTTCTTGGTGCTAGCTGCAGCCGGCCGTCAACCACGCGTAAAAAGGGGTGATCAGCTGGCACAATATCAGCCAGGTCAAGGGTGCCGCCTTGATGACGATGAAGTCAACCAGCAGCTCCCCAAACCTAGCCACCGCTGCCTTCTTCTTCGTCTGCACCAGCTCATCAAGCTCCTGCTGTCGCTGCTGCTGAAGCTGTAGCGGCTGCTGCTCTCTGTGCTGCCTCACTGCCTCATTATGAGCCAGTTGCTGAGGGAGTAGCAGGCTGCAACAACTGAGTGATAAGCTGCTGGTCAGCAGGTGGCGCCCGGGCAGGGCCACCTACTGGACTGGCAACCAGGTCATGCTGCCTGTTTAGCACATGCTGTAGGTTGGCTGCCCTCCTGCCAACATCCATAGCATTGAAGGCCGCCAAACACACGACACGCCACACGCATGTGAGCACACTCCGCCCACCACGCGGCGGTTGCATGAGCCAAATATGCTGCATACTTAAAGCTGAGGATCCACTGGATCCGCCTGGCAGGCGTGCGAGTGCACCATGCTGTAGGCAAATTCGCCACTATGGACTGTACCACCGCTTGCGCAACAGGGCAGTGCCAGTAATGGTGGTCATACCCAGGCATACATGCACCACACAAGCAAGCACGCTGCACGCTCGGCATTTGAGCAGCAGTAGGTACACCATTCGACACCACACGCCAGAACACCTCTTTGATGCGGTTATCCCAGCGCAACTTCCAAAGTTTACGCTGCGCAGCGGTCACACTACCAACACCATCCCTAGTCGCTGCTGAATTTGAGTTATTGAGTGCAAGGACCACAAACTGACGTTTCCGAGCCTGCTGCTCAACACGCAAATTACGCAACTGCAAGGCGGTAGCTGTCTTCACGGACAGCCGCCTGATGGAGCAAGGCTTGCCTGCAGGCAACAAATACCAGCCAAGCCGTGAGACCAGCACGCATTCAACATTTTAAATTGTTCTGCCTCAGATGAAGAACAAGTTGTTTTGCCTCAGATGGTGCTGCAGGAGCGGAAGGCAGAACAGCTGGCCGACCTGCTCTTGCTGCCTCGCTTGCAGCAGCTTGTGTCCATGCAAGAGGCACATTATACAGCAACAAGTTGAGGTCATCAAACTCGCCCTCAGCATTGCTGCTGTTGCATGGGATCAGAGGGTGGGGCAGTTTGGCTTGTACCACACGTTCATCACACGATGAGACCTAATCAAATCCCAAGTGTATGAATGGTGGGCCTGACCTTCCCGCCTGTGTAGTAGAATGCACCTCTACCCGGCGGAACAGGCAATACATGCAAACCACCCGGCCTAGCACCAGGGATACCCCCAAGCAGGAAACAATTGGCAAAGACAGGGGCCAGAGCACACCAAGGCCCAGGCTATAGAACCGGGGCCCTGGAAAGGACAGCCATCTGCTGGCGCAATTGATCCAAACCTGGGGACTGCTGCCCTGGAGGCAGGGGCGGCTGCGTCTGCAATGGCTGCTGCTGCTGCTGCTGCCAGACTGGGTGGTACCACTCGGTAGTGGTTCCACAATGGGGTGCCAGGTCAGCAGCCTGCTTAGGTTACAGCCACTGGTCAGGGAAGATGTCAAAAACCCTGTCGACACCCTGCCATGACATCTTCCCTGCACCAGTGGCTGTAACCTAAGTAGCAACACGTGTTATGCTGCACTGTTACCCAGCCAGGTAAGCAAACTTTGCTTTGGCAAAGCAGAGTCACCTGGCCCCCCTCATAAGCAAGTACTAGTATGTGCTATGATAGACAGGCTGCTGGCAATGTACTTCATCATCATCATATGACCCATTCAAGCCATAGCATCAACGCACTTGGCCCGCGCCCCCCCGGGATGGAAGGAGGAGGGAGCACTGCTCCAAATGTTTGCAAGTACTGCACAAAGCTTTGCTTACATGCGCAGCCTCGCACGCAGGGGTAAGGTGCCACTGTGGCACTGCTTGCTTGCTTTTTGCTGCTGGGTTAGAGTGCTGCTGCTTCTTTGCATTCCAAGCCTTCACAAAAAATCAGCAATGCACGGTGACACCATCCGACATCTTCCTGAACTGCCCCATTTATCAGAAGACACAAAATGCAACACCTTAGGTGATTAATTAGACATGGACAATACGAGAAGGTGCTCGTGTAGATGCAGCTACAGCAGCATGTGCACATCAGTGCAGTATCTGTGGGAGTGGGGCCTGGTTATGTGCTCAAGCACGGGTATGATGGAGGGAGATGTGCTGAGGCAGTCCGTCTAGGTAGTTGTGTTGGGGCGGTGGTCTTGGCACTGTATGCTGTATGCAGTGTAGAGATGAAGTTGTGGTTGGTAGTAGTAGTTGGAAGTCAAGGCGTGTTTTGGGTGTAGGTGGTCTGCACGGGGCAGGCAAGTGTAGATAAGTAAACTGAATAGTGGAGAAATTGGCATCAGGCTGAATTACAGCTGTAAATGGCTGTACAGCGTTCTTCGTGATATTGCGGGAAGTGCAGTAGCATTGTCATGTCACGGCCACTTGCCCGTGTCAATATCGTTACATATATACCGAGCCAATTTTAGCCGCAGTCACGATACGTGAATCAATCATGACGGTGCCGTGACCGACACGGCACCGTGACTGCACCGTGCAGTCGCCGTGACTTCTGGGTCACATGTCATCATTCGTGACCAGAACGTCATGGTCACGGCCACGTTGTCCACCGTGTTTTACCACCGTGATAGTGCGAAGCCTGAGAATAGAGACGCTGAAGGCTTGGAATGTGCGCAATACTTGCAAACATTCTGGAGCAGTGCTCCCTCCTTCCGTCCCGGTGGGGTGTGGGGTCGATGGCGTTGATATAGCATCGATGCTATGGCTTGAATGGGTAATCTGATGATGATGAAGCGGCAGCGCTCTCTGATGCAGAAGGGCTATTGGTTCCACCGTGGCGTGACGGGGTTGGTGGTATGCAACAGGGGTGTTGGTCTTGTAAACTGTTGACCCAACAGCGAACCAGAGTCACCCGGCCTCCCTCATGCAACGCTGCAGCTGCATTGGCATCTGTAAGCAATGCTGGCCCCACCCACTGTATTGCTCCGCAGGATGCACTGTGGAGCACGTTGAAAGCACCAGATTCCACTGAAGTTGCTTTGGTGGCACTAACCCTTCCACATACAGGAAGCCAAACACGTTGGCTGCCCAATCTTCCATTATGTGTTTGCCAGGTATTTCTCATGCCGGCATAAAACCGAGCTGGTTATATTATAGGTCAGGTCACTTCAAGGCCAGGTCACTCCCACTCAGTTGAGTCACTAAACTCTGCCCCCTGGTTTGGCACGCCGCATGCATCATCATCATCATCATCATCATCATCATCATCATCATCATCATCATCTAACCATTTATCATCATCACGCATCACGCCACATCACGCATCATCAGAACCATGCTACGCTATCACATCATCATGATCATCATCTACAGCCATCACAGCTGTCATGACATATCATATATATCATGATCAATCATCCACTGCAACGCCGAGCTGCAACCATGCATCATCATGATACTACACCGCATTTCAATAGGGCCGAACGCGAGCTGATGAGTGTTTGCAGTGTGTGCTGGCGCCAGCAGTCTTAGTTGCGACTGTTGCCAACAGTGTACTTTTTACAGTGTGCAGCGGCAGGCTTTGCAATAAGCAGCAACACTGTAACCAGCAGTACCGCAAAGCAACGAAAAGCAGAGTCGCCTGACTTTGGTGCCTGCAATTAAACCGTTGTTCCTGCTGAGGCTCATGAGCTGATCAGCACGTGCTGGTGCACCAGGTCACCCCACGTATAAGTGCTTGTTAAAGCACTCCGTAGTGCTCTAACAAGCTGAGCAGCGTGCAGGGAGGCCACCACAAACCTCTACCAAGGGGGGGGGGGACGCACGGCCCTCCATCTCACAGGGGTGTGGGGTCGTTCTGGCGATCGAGCCTAAACGCGAACGGGGTAGGGCTTCAAGGGGTCCTGGTTAGCTGTACTGGTGCCCCGATGTACAGCCGAATTCGACCAGGGGGGTGGGGTGACCCGGCAAATGAAGCCTAGACACGAAGGGGGGGGGGGGGGGTGCAGCGAAAGCTGCATGGTGGGCCCCCAGCTGCCACTTCAAGGAGGCGGGCTTCTTATCTTTGCATAGAAAGCAAGGCATTTGACATGCTGCTCAAGCTCGCTCATTGAGATAGAACAGCCCCTACCTAATGCTCGCCAAGTTCTGCAGGTTTGTCAAGTATTGGCACAGTTATGCCACCAACCCGCCGCTGTGCACCGTTGTCGGTTTGGGTATAGCTAAAAGGGAATGAGAGACAGTCACATGAAACACGCTTGCTGATCCCAACCTTTCTCCCCAAGCCCGGCAGCGAAGCAGGCGCGGTTACTTGAGTAGGACGGCTGGACCCGAGAACACCTTTGTTCCTATCTAAGCAGTAGAAAAACATGCTGACAACGCTCGGATGATTGCAAACCATACAAGACATTCAGCGGCGACCTTACTTGAACTTGTGTCACTGACATGTGACGAATGCCAACTTGCAAGCAGTGGCATGGACCCCACAGTAATTGACGTTAGGCACCCGTGGTTGTAAGATTATGAGGTGGAAGAGGATGCTACGCTTGCAAGCGCACATTCATGTTTTGTTTTCGATCTGGAAGAGTAGAAGCACCGAACATGGCGTGCTCGTCATCAATCCAATAAGAGAGCTGACATAAGTATTGTCAACATGTGCCAAGCAACGAGGCGATAACGTAGCTTGTGGACCAGCCTCCTTCTAGTGCGCTTGGAGGTGAGCTTGGCAGCTGTGAAATCTAAATGAAAACACTGGGATCAGATCATGAAAGCGCCGTTACATGCAGAGCTTGCGCACAGTTGATGCAGTAACAACAAGCAGGCAGCGAGTTCACCTCAAGCATGACCGCTGTTCTTAGCTTCAACCTTATCAGCCACAGGAAATTTACGCAACATGCAGCTGCAACAAGCTAATGTGTGTCTTGCAGGCGGGCCAGTGCTTCGAATGCAACGTAATAGGCCAGCCTTCTAGCACAATGGCGTCGATAAAAGAGGTATGAGGTGAACATGAGATCGTGTTTGTGACCGTAGCAGCTGCTGTGATTGGCGCACCATCCTAGCCATGTCACCCCTGCCTGGGCAGGCAGCACCTGGCGCCACATAGTGAGGCAGCGACCCGTCCAGCAAGGCCCAGCAAGCTGCTGACGGATTTAGGTTGCATTGCTGTGCAGGACTTCAATGTCGCAGACGCTGGGGCTGGTGCAGCGCAAACTGGTGATGCACCTGTAGGGCCAGAGGCCATGGATGCAGAGGGTGCTGGTGCAGCAGCTGCACTGACTGCTGGCTACAGGTGAGTATGATGAAGCTCTTTGGCAACTAGCCTGTTTAGCAGTCTATATTTGGTGGTGCAGCAGCAGCAGCTGTACAAAAGCCCAGCACGCCTAGGCTGCCCGCTAGTGCTTTAGCTGGTGTTGTGTTTGCTTTGATGTTTTCTTTGTCAAGCCTATGAAACTACAGCAGCTGACGTTTGGGTCTTGCAGTCTTGAAAAGGCTGCTTGGAATTGCCGTGGCTTGCTTAGCTAGGGTTTGATCACGGTTGAGCCGTTTCCCCAAGACTTTCAACTGCAAACACGGCTTGTTGAGCGGTCCTTTTTGAATCAGCAGAGTAGTGCTGCAGGCCATACACATCGCCTCTTCTTTGTCTGTGAACCATTTGCAGGGAGGAGCAGCATTTCAAGCAGGAGGCACAGCTGCCGCAGGCAGCTGCCATCAGTGATATCAAAGCAGCCCCAGACAAACCAGAGCCTCTGGAAGCAGCTGCTGCTGGCTTCAACACGAGAGTTTTAGTCAGTGATAGCTCTGCTGCTGCTGCTGCTGGAG
>JACERP010000393.1:0-67938 GCA_014080715.1 Scenedesmus sp. NREL 46B-D3 | reverse complement strand
TTTAACAACTCAGCTTGAATAGAGTCAAACACTGCGCCATTAATTGGCATATGTGTTTTCTCAAAAGCACTCTCAACAGCAGGTGGCTCAGAATGTGCGCACCCCTGTTCTACAGCAGCAGACTGCACAGTACGTGCAGACCCCTGCTGTACAACGCCAGGTTGCGCAGCAACACTGGCAGACTCTGCACCTCCTGGAACAGGTAAGGCCTGGTCAGTAGACTCAGATGCCGTATAGGGCTGACAGGCAGGGGCCGAAGCCACCCGCTCTTGAGGAACAGCGGCAGCAGCCAGCTGAACTCGTCGCTCATTGCAGGCATCAGCCGCAGCGAAGGCCTCGCAGAGTATTATGTCTTGTTGCTTTTTTTGGGGCATACCCAGTTGCCCTCTGCATCTTTGTCCCAGGGGCCGTGGCCAGGCTTGTTGCATATCCTGCAGATGTACTTGGAGTGGTCTGCCTTTTTTGAGACACCTCCCTTGGCAGCAAACTTGCCCTTCTTGTAGCTGCCATTACCACCGCCATTGCCATTGCCATTGCCATTGCCGTTGAAGCGGTTGTGGCCTTTGAAGCGGCCACTGCCATTGCCTTTGAACACCTCCAGTGTGTAGTCTCCCTCTCCGGTAAACTCTCTGAAGTGTTTGCCATTGGAGGAGCTCACGGCTATCTCGCCCTCTTCGTTATCTGCCATGTTAAGAGAGGCAAATAGTACGTCAATATCCAGCAGGATAAATTGTATAGAGTAAAGACCAACAGGTCACGTCGCAACTTGTTCTCAGCTACCAGCTGTAACAGGCGACCCAAAATGGCTTGCCAATCTAGGGGATTTTGCCCTACTTAAGGAGTTGCAGACGCCTATATATATAGTAACGGCTACGCATAGAGGCACAAGCCTCCCGTTACAACTTTCTAGTGACATCCGAGGGTGCCAACCCTCTGTCAACCAACTTGGCCACCTTGGCCTGCAGATGCTGACACTGTTGCGCGGAAGGCAGGTCTGAGAATTCCGCAGCATACAAAAGTTTGCTAACCCCGTATGATGCACTGCCCATACCCCTGCCAAAAATGGACAGCGCCTTTACGCGGGACAACCTGGTCAAGGCTGCTTCAACTCCCTGCACTTTCTCCTCCCAACTGAGAGGGGAAGATGCCCCAACACACACCCCCAGCACATTAGCCTGCAAGGTTGGAGTAAGCTGCGAGGCAACTGGCGCGTGCTGCTGCTGCTGCTGCTGCTGCTGCTGCTGCTGCTGTTGCTGTTGCTGCTGGAACTGCATGCGCAATGCTCGCCCAACTAGGAGAAGTTTGGCCTTTTGCAGGTTGAGTTGTTGGCCGGATGCAGCAGCCATGCGTTGCATGTGAATCAAAAACGGCTGCACTGCATGCACTGAAGGCAGGTACACCTGAGTGTCGTCTGCAAACTGTGTAGCACACAGGCGGTGGCCGAGCACTGTGACGCCAACCCCCTTGGACGCCAAGAAACGGAGCAATGCTTCACCAACAAACAGGTACAGGAGCGGTGACAACGGGCACCCCTGTCGCACAACGGCTTTGAACACCCGCTGCTCTGACCTGAAACCATTGATCAAGCCACAAGCACGTGTGGCAGTCAGCAATGTTTTAGCCCAGGAGCAATAGCCGGCACCCACACCCATTGCACGCATAGTATCCAGGAAAAACTGCCTGTCGATGGTGTCATATGCTTTTGCAAAATCCAACAAGGCCGCCACCACACCACTATCGCTGGGCACGGCATGCATCAGCAGCTGGACAGTGATGATGGTATGCCCGATCCGCCTGCCCTTCAAGGGGTTACATGGTGTGCACAGGCGACCATGACTCCGGTATGTACAGTGTAGAGGAAGAAGAGGGGTTACATGGTGTGCACAGGCGACTACGTCGCAACGAACACCCGAAAACAAAGAGAGCTGCTAGAAGTTCAGCGGAAAAACAGACTGTCACCCAAAAGAGGCCCACCCCGAGAAAGCCTCTGTGTGCGAGACATGACACGTGGCTCTGCAGGCAGAACCGTCAGACTCACAACACGCAGTGTAGAACTCTATTGAAGAAGAAGAGGGGTTACATGGTGTGCACAGGCGACTACGTCGCAACGAACATCCGAAAACAAAGAGAGCTGCTAGAAGTTCAGCGGAAAAACAGACTGTCACCCAAAAGAGGCCCACCCCAAGACAGCCTCTGTGTGCGAGACATGACACGTGGCTCTGCAGGCAGAACCGTCGGACTCACAACACGCAGTGTAGAATTCTATTGGGACAAGCAGCATGACTAACCTAAAACAGTGTCGGTGACAGCAGGCCATACTTGTGCAGTACAGCGGGCGGGCTGAACTCAACGGGACAAAGTTGGCCAGTAAAGGTCAATATCCTGGTCCGAGGCAGCAAACAAGGGGGGAAGGAGCAGAGTACCTGGCAGCTGCTGCAGGGGCAATGCAACTGCATATTGCAGCAGCCGCACCACAAACCGTACAGCTCCTGCAGCACAGGACCACCAGTCTCAGGCTTGACAGAAAGCAAACGGGCATAAATACATGCAGAATGGTGGCTATCACCGCCGTACCACACGCAGACCATTACCCCGCAACACAGTGTGCCAGGAGATAAACGGCTGCCGCGTCAACAGCTGGTAGATTACCGCCGCGGCACTCTGGCCGTAGCGGCAAAATCAGCAAGCGCATCCCAAAAAGCACCAAGTGCCGCACGTACCGCCACCTGCTCCATCAGCACAGGCACCACAAGATCACTTGCCACAGCCCAGGCCGCTCTGCGGCCTTTTTCCAACGCATGTATAGATGCCAGGCAGACCATATCCCACACCAGTCGGTGCACATCGTGATGAGGGGAGCAAGCCAGCCACACCGCACGACACGGCAGGCTCTCACCTGCTGGCAACATGTTGAATGCTCTTAGCTGACCTTCAACCTCTTCACGCACAGCAACTGCAACAGGACACGTCCAGAAATGGTGCTCCACACTCGGCACAGCAGCAGAGCACGCCGCGCATCCCGTGGCAGTCTGCATACGCTGAGCAGTAGGGAACGCATTCAGGGCCAGGCGCCATGCAGACTCTTTGTACACGTTAGCCACCCGCACACACCACCACCGTGACAAAACCAGTCGCACCGGTGGCAACTGTGCCACGGCCGGCAACCCATCCAAGGCTCTAACACTAGCAACAAAAGCTGCATGACGGGGACCAATTGCTTCTAACGCACGGAGGCTTTGCAGCTGCGTGGCAGTAGCGACAGTCAGGTCCTTCAATAACACAACATCATTAGCACCGCCACCTGGTCGCCGCCAGCCCAAGCTCGCACACATCGTCTCCCGCGCTAGCAAGAGGTCATCTGGGAGTAAAGAAGATAACTGCGCAATGGGCGCACCCGCAGCAACAGCCGCGGTGAAACGCGCCCGCGCAGCAGTAACCCATGCAGCTGGCACCAATGTCAGTAGGGCCTGCACATGCTGGCGGGCCAGCTGACGGTCACCATACTGCGGCCTACTGCACAACCAAGGGCCCCACACCTCACGCTCATAGGCTGAGCGCTGTGCCGAGAGCCCAGGGAGAGCACAAACTCGGCCCAGCTCTGCCAACAACACCACCGCCTGGCCCAGAGACTGCAGCTTCGGGAGCTGCAGCAGGCCAAACGCCACTGCATGCTCCAAGCCCACTACCACCTCACGCTGTTGGTCAAACCAACGCCAAGTTTGTACCGCCGTAAAAATAGGGTTAGCCCATAGCGGCGCCTCCCAGCACAAGTAATCCACATCCAAAGGCTGGCTGCCCACATGCCGCAACGGCGGCAAAGCGCGCAAACCCATAGCCAAAACCCGCAACGGCTTGGGCAGGACCACATCAGCCTGGGCAACAGGGAAAATATGACTCCGATGACATAATAATATGCCCCAAGGGCTGCTAGCTGTGGCGCGTGTAAAACAATCCATCGTACTGGCCCAGCGCGTCCAATCGCTTGGGATACCAGCTGGGGCCCGCCGCAGATCCTGCAGGGGCCCGCCGCAGATCCTCGTCAGGGTCCTTTCTAGAATTCTATTTCTAGAGTTCTATTGGGACAAGCAGCAGGTGTATGCAAGCGTGCATGCAACATCAGCTGCCTCCATCAAAAAGTGCTTCTGAACTGTATCGAACCGCCGCCTCAGTTAGTTACTGCCTCTGCAAACAGGTGCTCTAGTGTGGCTGAGGTCGCCGGTTCGACCCCAGGCATGCACCCTTATGCTTCTGATGATCAGGAGCCCCTTACTCGAGTCGTTTGCTTCGTATTGCAGCACACGTTTGTCCTTTGTAGCCATTGAATGCGGCGTTTGATGCTTTCAAGGCTTATCAGGGACTAGGCATTGAAGCAACGGGGCAAGCGCGTGCAACGCTGATGATTCGATCGGCGTTGAAATTTTAGAGTATTGATTTAACCGGTAACCATCAACCAACGGTTGTTTGAACCGACCTGGGCCGGTCAACCCAGTACTTTCAACCAGGTTGTAGCAGGCCCTGGTTGACTCAACCGCCATTGACAACCCCTGTTGAATCGACAGCATTGAATCAACACTCCGGATATTCCGACACTCACTCAGCGGTTGGCACCCGCTGATCAGTCGTGCTTTTCAAAATTGTGTAGCGTCACTGCATGGGTGGTGCTGTTATGTTACCTCGGGGCATCGTTAGTACTCAGTAAGGCCTGTCACTGACAACGGCGTATACTCTGGCTGAGGTGGAGGGCGCAGACCACTGGTTTGCAGGACAGCAGCACTGCTGGCAGCTGCTGCAAGCTGTGGAGGTGTTGGCAGCGGACACCTGACAGCACTGGCAACAGCAGTGATGCGTCATGGTGTAGTAAGCATCATCACAAATAGCGCTGGATAACTGACTTGCATTGTGTGGCTTCATGCAAACGTTTGCAGTCACTGCACCTGACGGTCAGGTGTCCTGCTGTGACTTCTGAACGCCCATATGGTGTAATTGATCCACGCGCACGCCGGGCGAATGATTGCATCACCACAGCATGTACATCAGAGGGTGTTGGATAACAATTGCACTCAGGTGTGACAGCTGTGTTGTCTCAACGAGCTGCAGCACTTCTGTGGTTCTGCACAGCAGGCCATACCCATGCGTATGCACAATATCAAGCATTGTCCGTGGGGCACATGGGTAGCGTCAGGCTGTTCTTGGGATACATGGGGTAACTTGAGCTGAAGCTCTGCGCTTCAAAATCGTGCAGGTGAAAAGGTCCATGTAAAGTGCTGTCCCCCTAGGCTAGACCCGCCCTCTGCCGTTTGCTGTGCTGACAAAGCCAGCTTCAAAGTTCTCCACCCTCTTCCGGGTGCTATCATCCAAGCTGTCGTCCACGGTGTACTGCGCTGCTGAGCGTGCCACTGCACGCATCGACTGCTGCCTGAACTGCGCCTGCAGCACGCGCACCACTGGGTAGCCCAGGAAGGCCAGCGGGTGTTGCGGCCGCGAGTAGGTATATATGTCATACCTGTGGCACAACAGCAGCACACATGTGTCACACAGGCTGTTGGGGCCCAGCATATCTTATGCCAACGTATGCTCATTGAACGAGCAAGTGCACAGCTGTGCATTTCACTGGAGCCAGGCCCTGATTGCTCTCGTTTCTTGCAAACACAACAGCTTCAGGTTGTGCATGTAACCTGAGCTTCTGGTACCGGCTACTCATGGTCTGGCAAGGCACCAATGGGCAACATAGTGACAAGGACAAGAAAAGTAACATAAAACTACATTATCACTAGCAATGTATTTTTGGCAGGAGGCGGCTCACTTGCTGCAACTGGTTTGTGTTGCGTGGCATACACAGACGATCCGCATGCTGTATGCAAGCAACGCATTGCACGCCGTGCATACAGCGACACTGCCTGTCAGGCAGGTTGCTCGTGTACTCAGAGGTACGTGCCTGCCACTTCACTCACCAGACGGAGTCGTCTGTTTTGTCCCACTCAACCTTGAAGCGCTCCTCCCCGGCAAGGTAGTGCGTGTGCAGGCAGGCATGTGCGTAGCTCATCTGCCGCCCATGCCGCTGCTGCTTCCTGCTGCCAAACCAGGAACGCTTTCTGTTGTTGCTGGCTATGTCTGTCTCCTGCTGGCGGTGCTGCCCTTGCTGCTGTTTGTGGTGCTGCTGCTGTTCCTGCTCTGCATCCCGTTGCCAACACCCTTCTTGCTTGTACCTGCAGCGCACGCAAGTGTATGTGGCAGTATGAGCTGCAGCCTGTTGCAGTGCAGGCTCCGCCGCCTGCTTCCTCAAAGGTATAAGCTAGACACAGTATGAAGCTACTCAGAACTGTGAAACACCACAATCCTCCTGTGACATCTCATGCATAGATGCGCTCTTGTTGCACACCCCACTGCAAATCAGAGCGTTGCACCCAATTACTCTGCTGCCAGCGGCCATGCAAATACTTTCCATGCATGGTCACCCACTTACACTACTTGCAGGGGTACTGCAGTCCACAGCCCGAACACGTTGGCAGTCACACACACGTTGCTGCCTGGCTTGATGGGGGTGGCTGAGTCAACCTGTGCCCACGGCAGCTGGAACTGGCCCCAGCTGGCCAGCAGGTTCTTGGTGGCTTCATAGGCCTTTTTGCCATATCCAACCTGACAACGCAAGGCAGCAAAGTCAAGATAACTGGGTGGCAGGTGCTTGCTGCAAGACTGGTAATCATTGTGACTGAAGCCACCCTCAACCATGCCTTGCAGCATGATCAAGGAGATAACATAGCTACACAGATGACATTACACGTATGCTTGCCACTGGACATAAGAAAATGCTCACCAAGCTGTGACCTGTACCGCTGCAGGCATTGCAAGCACACCTTTATGCGTTCATGGTCACAGTTCCACCAGCCTTCTTCCTCTGCTGCTGCAGGGAGGGGCGGCGCGTTTAGCGAACTGCCAGCGCTGCTGAAGTTGAAACCAAGGCTGCGCAAACATTCAAAATTAGTGGGTGACGCATTGACATGACTGTTGTTGCGGTGCGGTTAGCTTGTCACAGACAGCACTTGGTACTGGCTGTAGCGGCAGCAGCAGTGCACACCTGCTGCCCTTCCTGCAGACGGCTTCCTGCTGTACGCTGGTGGGCTTGGTGAGAGATATAAGGAACATGGTTATTGGTGGTGTGTGGATCTGCTGCTGGTGCTGTCAATTCACATCCAAATCGATGCACAGCCAGCAGGTCTCAGTGCAGGTGCAGTTCAATTGATGCGCACTCAGTCTATCTTGAAGAAAGATATGTTGTCGCCCCACAGACAGGGCATTTCAGGTCTCAACGGGTGTACCAGCGGTTGAGCAGCAGTGTGACAGGCACACCATGTCATCCGAATTGTGTCGACTGAATTGTTTCAGTTGCCTGTAAGCATCATTGAACATGAACTGCGCATAGTGATTTTCAGCGCTTAAACAACGTGGTTGAGCTCTCTGATGTTATGATACTATTCGAAGTGCAGCAGAAGCCATCAGTCAAAATCATATTTGCTGCTTCGCGACCTCAGTTTACTGATAACTCTGCAAGCATATTCACCGGGTTACAGTAATTGTGTAAGTTCCTTGAGTTGCCCAGCCCTGCACACCATCAACTACACACCAGCTACTGCTGTGTTGGTGCTGCTGTAGCCTACTGCTGGAACCATCGTGCTGAAAGCAGCAGCAGCAGCGGCAGCATGGAGGCCAGCATGAATGGAAGCCCGCTGTTTATGCATGTGCAGCGCAAGCTAGGCCGCAACCTGCCCAGGGAGGTCACAGAAGACGAGCAGGCAGAAATAGCATATGCGTTTGAAAAGTTAGCAGCAGGCGAACACTATGTGCAGGCAAGGCACTTGAAAGTTGCGCTTCGGGCCATGGGATTCCCTGTCAAGGTGAACGGCCAGCCAGGTGGCAAAGCAGGCAAGCAGCAGCATATGTTGCTGCATCAGCATCAGCAGCTTAGCGCACACCCACAATTGGCGGGTGCATCAGGAGCGTCAGCCTGCTATGCTGCCTCCGCCAGC
This sequence comes from Scenedesmus sp. NREL 46B-D3, assembly GCA_014080715.1. Lineage (NCBI taxonomy): Eukaryota > Viridiplantae > Chlorophyta > Chlorophyceae > Sphaeropleales > Scenedesmaceae > Scenedesmus > Scenedesmus sp. NREL 46B-D3. The sequence goes on along the minus strand of JACERP010000393.1, from coordinate 59,914 downwards.
AGCAGCACGATGCAGCTGCAGCACACGGGGCACATACATTACTCGTGTAGCGCATGACAAGCAGCGTTTTGTTGATCCGTTTTCGCCCTGGGGACACAGGCACAGCAACAGAGCTGGCTTGTTACATAGTCGCCAGCCACACCCAGCCTGCTCACCTACCCTGCATGATAGTTGCCAACTTGATGGGCTGCCTCACCTGACCATGTAGAAGGAGGACGTGCATGAGCTGCTGCGGGAGCATGGCTACTCAGAGGATGCCAGCTTGGACTGGCAGGCCTTCAACGAGCTGCTTTGCGGCAAAGTGACAGATCGCACACCGCAGGTGACTTTGCTTGTCACTGTATGGCAGCACACGCCTGGGCGCTGCTCTGTTGAGTGCTCCGGGTGCAGCAACGGCGTTGGTTGGGAAGGCAGCAGCTATGGCTGTGACAAATTCTGGACGCAGCTATGGTACTGCCCATGCCTAGCTCGTGCAGGCATGCCAGGTGGCGACTGGTGCAAACCTGTTTGGCAGCGGCATGCAACTCAGCTGTTTCGGCCACTGCCGCTGCTGCCATTTTACAGGATGAGGTACGGCGAGCCTTCCAGCTGTTTGACCTGAACCAGAGCGGCAGAATAACACTCAAGGACCTCACATTGGTGGCAAAGCAGCTGCAGTGTGACATAGAGCCCGAGGAGCTGAGGGACATGATAGCCGAGTTTGACAGGGACGGCGACGGCGCCATCAGCGAGGAAGAGTTCCGGGCCATTGTGGCAAGCAACAGCGACTACTGATGCGTGCAAGGGTGTCTGGCAACTGCAGCAGCAGCAGCAGCAGCAGCAGCAGCAGCAGTGGTCTGGGGTGCAACATGTGGAGCGGTCGGCGCTAGTGGTGCAGCGCACGATCCTGTGATGGTTCCAAGCAATAACTCCAGACAGCGGCTATAGAGCAGGTACTCTGACGGCATGCACCATTGTTTGAGCGAGCATCATTGCTGCTGATGTGCCGTGTCATTTGTTTTGGGGACGCTGCTTCAAGTGACATTGTGGCAAAGCTCTGCTGTGGCAACTTGGTGGCACTGGCAGCTGCGCTGATGATTTGATGGCTGCCAGCACTGCATGGCATGCACTGTAGAAATGTGAAGGTCTCTGTATCATACTCCTCTGACCTGAGGCAAACTGGTGCTTATCGCACACTGCACGGTACTGGTGGCAGTGTTGTCGTTTTAAGGAGGTTACCATATCAAGCACCACAAGCATGCCATGCGGCACTCCCAACATACCATCTTGCCAGTAAGCACCTGCGTCAGTGCGCACTAGCATGATTCTGCTTCGCTTTCCTTCTGGGTTAAAGTGCTGCTGCTTCTTACTAGCATGCTTGGCATGCACCGTGTATGTCTGTGACAGGCAAGCAGCAGTCACATGTAACATCACGCACAGAAAAAAAGGCGCCATGCATTGTTACTGCCTGGTCTTAACCCGAGGCCTGCAGCAGCATGCGCAGGGCCGCACTGCGCCTCACTACCAAAGCCCGGGCTATAGCTGTTGTACGTGAAAAGCCTGAAACAAGATGAGCTGTACATGCCCGCACCTCAGCTGCAGTATGACTGCTGCGTGGCTTGCACACAACGGTACAACCACGTCATGCCGCATGAAGTAGCACAGGTTCAAGCAGAACAGAGCAAAATAACCAATTGAAGCTGATGAGCAATGATATGGTGCACATGCCAGGTGGTCCGCTCACATCTACCATTAGCAGTGCACCCAATGCAGGCAGCATGCTACGCTGGCAGCAACTGTGCAAAAAGTGTCTTGGAGACCAGGAAGCGGCAATATGCCATGCTGAGAGCCTCAACTATCAAACTGTAAAATGTAGCCCAAAGAAATACTTTGAGTCTGCCTCTAGTCCTGCTTTGCTGCCTTGACAGCCGCATCTGCCGCCTCTCCATCCCCAGATATGTTTGAAACAGCCCGGTCTAGCTTGCTCAGCATGTGCTGCAGCTTGCGGTGCTGCTCAGATGCAGGTGCCCCTGACGGCTGGCTGTCTAGCAGCTGCTGCTGCTGCATTGCTGCCTCCTTGGCGAGTGTGCGCGTCTCAAATAGCTGGCCTTGAATGTCTAACAACCGACGCATCACAAAGAAGAGGAAGACGCTGCAGGGTTGTGGCAAAACGTGCAGGACAGAGCAGGTAACAGCACACGCACAGCGGCATATCAGCGACATGACAGTGGTGCGAGCAAGATGCAGCATGAAGCAATGGCAGTCGTTGCAGCATGCAGCCAAGTATGCATACACAACCTCCTGCAGTGTTGCTGAAGTGCGGCAGCTGCATACCTGCCGCCTGAGATGAGCAGGTTGCGCTGGAAGTACAGCGCCATGGCGTTGGCTTCACAGCTGGCTGCGTAGATCTTGTTGTGCTCGACCAGCTGGCGTGCAGAGTCTTCAAGGAAGGTCAACCGTGCAGGGATGGGCATGCGGTCAGCAAGCAAAGTGCATTCGGTGGTTGACATGTTATGCGTAGCCAGAAAATGGCAAAGAGTTGCTGGGCCAGTTGTACATGCATGGGAGGCATGAAACTGCAGAGGCTTGCTGGTGCTGGAAGCTCAGCTGTGCGCCTTCCATGCACTCATGCTGCGTGCGGCTGCGTACGCTGTGAGCATGTGCTAACGTACTGCGCAGCAGAGTGGACTGCCATTGCACAACATGCGACATCCGGCCAACTGTTGTGAGGGCGCCTACCGCTCACCATACACATAGTACGAGTTGAGCGTGAGCATGACCCAACCTGCAACACAGCACAAAATGACGAACAGCCATCACACACATTGGGCATGGCGGCACGTGCATTGCAGTTGAAGCAACCCTGGTGCTGCAAGTGGCTATGTGTGCTTGTGCACAGCTTTGCTGGAACAGGCGCAGGAGCATGCGCTGCTGCTGCTGCTCCTGATGCTGCTGCCATCCGTACTGGGCTGGATCGAGTGTTGGCTGCTGCCCGTCTGCTGCTGCCTGCCTGAGCGGTGCAAGCCACGTACTTGTTTTCTTCACATACTCCTGTGAGTGCCAGAACTTGTTGATGGAGCCCTGGACCAAGCCGCGCACTTTGTTGCTGGGCATGGGCATCACCAGCAGCGCAACAATGACCAACTGCGCGCATAAGAACATATTACAGATTGGGTTGGTTGTGGCGCCATACCGAGCCTTCCTAAGAACAGTAGTGACTCAACGTGCTTGACAGTGTTGTCACGGCAGCTGCTGTCAGGGGCGCCGGCAGGCCAACCCGCAGTTCATATAGATGCAGTAGTGCTGTGGTTTTGTGTTACAAGCAGTCTGACTTTGCGTGACGTATTGGCGACAATGCAGTATACTGCTGACAGCGTCCAGAAGATGCAGGTGTGGCAGCTGGCTGCATGGAATGCTACTGCGCAACTTTCAGCAACTCTGCTGCTGTACGATTCTGCCATGTAACGCCAAGGGCGCACTCAAGCTTAAAGATACAGCTGCTTAGCCTCACCTCCATGATCGTGAACATTGTCATGAGCGTCCATACCGGATCAAAAGTGTTCCCTGGCCCCATTGTCCTGCTGCTCTGTTTTGTCCTGATTGCCAGGTAGCCGAAAGTTGCTGACGCTGAACAGCTGGTCGTGCAAACAGGTATGAAAAACCATGAACGTTTAAGCTTAAGGCTGATAAAGGCCGTGCCCAGTTTCACAGGAAGCCTACAGAGGACGCAGAGCACGCAGTACCTCGAAGACTGTTATGTTATCTTGCACGTGTGGCGCCCAACCGAACTCAGCTGCTGTCGCACGTGAGCACGCACTACCAAGTAAAATTGTGACTGCTATTATTCTGGTTACATCTATCAAGATGCGTTCTTTGATCATATCACAAGGTGACTTTCACCAGCAGTTCTTTCTGCTGCCTGCCTAGACTTGTGAGTAACCTAGCGTCGATTTTTGACGTGCTAACTAGAAATAATTTGAGCCCTTTTTTGTGTCACCAGCAGCAGACGCTGTCGGTGACCAGCATCATCGACTCGATGACGTCGACATGAAAGGCAAGATAACAGACGAGCCGCTCTGCAAGAAGCAGAGGTGCATTAGCATGTGATATGTGGAAAATTGAGAAGGAGTTTGTGATCAAAGCCGTAGGCATCTGCAGCGAGGCAGACAAGTCCGCTCTGCACCTCAGGGCAGTTGCCAGCCTGGCCCAGGCAGGGCAGTTGAAGGCTTCTTATGCTTCTTATGCTTATTCAACTTGAAGCATAAGATTTGGTGAGTGGACTAATATGCATCTTGGACGGTTGCTGTCCACCAATGCATCCAACTTGGCACTTCTAAAGCTTGTGCAACATATATCAAGTAGCAGCGCAAGTAGTGACTGTCCAGGACGGACCAGCTGGTCCGCACTGCAGTGCGCTGCTAAGGGCCTGTTGACTCCCCTTAACTCCTGTCACACCCCTTGTAGCGGAGGGGTAAACGGTGGAAGTTAGTGATTCTGCTTGCACAGCTGTGTTGTACGTGGTCTAAAGGGGCCAAATCAACATAGTGGAAAAATAAACAATATAAATAAACTTCTGCTAACTCCCAATTTCCATAATTCTGGGCTGTCCCAGTAGATTTTACCTCCTGACTTCCTGCTGAAAGCCTCATTTCAGGAATTTAGGGGAAGTTAGTGACACAAGCCAGGAAGTTAGTAGTTGCCAAGCCACTAGTGTTATCTGACATCATTTCCAGGGGACCTCTGGCAGTTACAGGTGCCCAATCCATGTCTTGAGCAGCTAACTCCCCCAAGTCCGTGGCTGTTTGCACTAACTTCCTGCTTTTGCCTTACCACTAAATCCACTAGCTCCCAACTTCCCCGGTTTCAACCCTGCCCACTGAAATTTAACTCCCAACTTCCGCTGATTTCCCACCCTTTTTGCAACATGTTGGAAGTTAGTGGAATTTAGCACATAGACATCCCTCTGAGGCATGTAGAAACATTTCTGTCGTTTTACATTCACTAACTTCCACCGTTTACCCCTCCGCTACAAGGGGTGTGACAGGAGTTAAGGGAAGTCAACAGCCCCTTGCAATTGCTGCCCACCAGCAACTGTTGGCCAACAGCGTCGTCACTGGTCATTTCCTATGACTTGGTGCCGTACGGTACTCGTTTTATGAGTACCGGGTGCGTTGGAGGTTCAGTCATGGCACAACGTGGAAGTTCACAGCTAGGGTTTTTACCTGCACATGCACCCTGCTCCAGCTAGGGTTCTTGCGAGGACGAATACGGCGTGTACCATCAGCGACTGCATCTTCGCGTCCACCTGCTCTAGTAGCGTTTCGTAGTCGACTTCATGCGTCGAGCAGCAGCAGCCGCAAGCCCAATACGTCGCTATGAGAACACAACTCTCCAGTTGCTTAGCCATCTGCGGGCTAATGTTGTGCGCTGCACCGCTCGTATATGGAACACGGCTACAACAACAGCGACCAGTTACTGTAGCGCAGCGTCGAGTGTCAAAGCCCCTGACGGATTTGATCAGGCGACTTCCTAAAGCAGAGCTGCACGTTCACGTTGAGGGCACCCTTGAGCCAGAGCTTATGTTTAAGTTGGCAGAGCGCAACAACATTACGCTTCCGTACCCAGATGTTGCGGCTGCAAAGGCTGCAAGGTATGCAACTAGTACCTCTGGCAGCGGCAACAGCAGCAGCAGCAGCAGCAGCAGCAGCAGCAGCATTCAGTCACTTCGAAGATGCTGCTCTTACAGTTCTTACCGGTGCTGCCGCGGTACAGCGTTGCCAGCATACATGTTAAACAGCAGAGACTGCTGATACTCTGACATGCACATCTCGGTTTGGCTGGGTCACTCAGGCTTTCTCGTGGCACAGCAGCACACTGTAATGGCAGCAGCAGCAAAAGCGGCAGCATTTCGTCTGCGATGAGTATGTTTATGTGCTGCAGCACGTCAGAGTCACCACTTACAAACCATAAGCCACTGCTGCAGGTCAAAGTTCACCAATCTGCAGTCCTTCCTTGACGCCTACCATGTTAGCGAAACCGTACTTTTGAAACGGCAGGACTTTAAGGTACGGCTGTGACGGCTGTGCCTGATCAACCAGGTACAAGCAGCAGTGCCTGATTGCAGAGCAGGTGAGCCCACTGCATGCATGTCACCTGCTGACAGGCTCAGCACATGATGCAGGGCACGCGCACGAGCGGAATGCGGCTGTTGGGACATCCCACAGCGGCTGACAGCAGTGCTTGTCAGATGTCTACAACCTTACACATACTTCATATCAAGCACCCTTATGCACCCTGCATGTCTGTTGCTTGTCTGGGCTGTGTTGCCTGGTGTTTGCTGTGTGTGTTGCGCTTGCAGGACCTAGCCGCAGCATACTTTGAGGAGGCTGCTGCCAACAACATCACACATGTGGAGCTGTTCTTTGACCCACAGAGCCACATGGCGCGGTGAGCCAGCAGCAGCAGACCTGAGGTTCGTGCCGCAAACATACCTTGTGTGCTGTACTGTGCTGCTGTTTTCTGCAGCCCATGCCAGCTGACCCATAGGCATACACTCCGGCTACTGTGGCACGCTGCCGTTCGTTGTCGAATGCCACTGCTCCCGCCAGTCATTGCATTGCAGCAAGAGAAGCGTTGCTCTCCTGGCCATCACCAGATGCCGACTCTATAGCCATTGCTGCAGGGGTGTCACTTTCGGCGATGTGTATGACGGCCTACAAGCTGCCATCACAGCTCGTCGCACACACCCCAGCCACCCCATAGACGTGACCCTCGTCATCTGCTTCGATCGACAGTTGGGCCAGCTAGCAGCAGCCAAGGCGCTTGCGGCAGCGCTGCCATACATAGGAGGCGTCAGTGCCCTGGGTATGGGCGGTGCCGAAGTTGGCCACCCTCCAGAGAATTACCGGGATGTGTACAGCACGGGGGGCCTGCTGGGGCTGCATAAGGTGGCACATGCAGGTGGGTGGGGGCCACAAGTTGATGATCAGCAGCGACAGGGGTGGGCTATGGCATAAGTGCTTCTGTTCCCTCAGACAGGTGTACAGTACTGCAGGGCTGCTGGGCTTGTGCAAGGCGATGCATGCAGGGGCGTGGTGCGCATGATTGAAGGTGCTGGCAGTCAGCTCGCTGCAGCCAGCTGGCAGCAGCAGCCAGCACCCTCTTTGCTGGCTGGAGTTGTTCGCGGCCTGCAGACTGCGCGCAACTCTAGCCAGCAAAGAGCGTGCTGGCTGCTGCTGAGGATGAGGAAGAGGATGATGATGATTGTGACGCCTCTATGCAGGGCGTCTTGCTGCTGCTGTGCTTGCTAATGCTGCTGCCGTGCTGTTGAGGCTCATCATCGCCTGCGTATTAACAGGCAGCCTGCACCAGGCAACAATGGCTGCGCTCACTGCACCGCACCTGCACTGTCGTCTGTCCTCACTACCGCCCCACTGCACTGCCCTGTCATGTGCATCTGCCAAGTTTCGTTACAGGGGAGGAGGGGGGTCCGGAGTATGTGTGGGGTGCCATCCGTGCACTGCATGTGCAGCGCATCGATCACGGCATACGCAGCTTGGAGGACCCACAGCTCGTGCGGTACATGGCCGACACGCGCCTGCCAATCACGCTGTGCCCACTCAGCAACCTTCACCTGCAGGTAAGTGGAATGGAGGCGCCGATGCTGTTGTGCTGGCAGCATGCCATGCAAGTTGCAAACATTTCGCCACCAGTAGGTGGGACACAGCCTTCCGGCAGCGCCCCAGGTGCCATACTTAGATCATGGATGATGCGCCCTACATATGCAAGAATACGCGGCATTCATGTGCAGCAGCAGTTGTACCACCTGCCTTTGTGACACCATCCAATGTTGTGTTGTTCTTTGCGTCCTTGTTGGCAGTCTCAACAGGCAGCTGCTAGGCTGCCCTGACTGCTTCTGCCACCAATTCTGCTGCTAACCATGCCAACCCTGCAGGTTTATGCTGGGTCGTTGGAGGAAAAGTTGCGTGCAATCCTGGCATCAGGCATTGTAGTGACCATCAATTCGGACGACCCTGCATACTTTTCTGGCTACTTGAACACCAACTACAAATACCTCGCAGCAGTTGCAGACCTAGGTGCTGGGGACATTACAAGGCTGGTGCGAAACAGCTTTGCTGCAAGCTTCATTTCAGGAGAGCAGAAGCTGCAGGCGTATGCACAGATACGTGAGGTGCTGGCGGCATGGACACAGGAGCAGCAGCATGACCACGTGGCAGTTTCTTGAGGTTGTCACATCGTAGTAGCAGCGGTATGGCGCGGGACCGATGGCGTTGCTGCTATGGCTTGAGTGGGTAATACAGGTCCTTGCATACGTTTTGTCTGCAATCAGCAACATTGAGCTGTTCACCACAGCCACTCTGTGAATGACATTCGTGCACACAAGCACAGCCTTGAACCATGCAGCTATATGACTGCTACTCACGACCATGCAGTTTTAGCCACTGCAAGGCATGTTTGGTGCATGCTGTCACTTCAATTTGCCCCCATGTCAGGGTTGTTATAATTTACTGTTTTTCACTGCTTTTAAAGGGGTGCAAGAGAACCCTGCAAACACACTCATTGCCCCAGCATCAGCTGCAGCCAGCCTTTACCACCCCTTACCCACACACTAGGGCCCCACCCCAGGAGTAACATGCCAGGATCTGACCATACCAGGGCACAGGATCAGTGCCACAAGACACTGCGTTGATGCAAGCAGCAGATGTTGACCAGGAGCCACCAACAGGGCATGTCAGAGCATACCCAGAGCACAATACAGCTCTGGCAACATAGCAGCACCCATGCAAAACAAGTACAGGGGCCAGGAAGCTGCTGTCTGCGGTCATGCGGCCCCACCTGTTATGCCAGCGTTATGCTGAGTCAGCGCAGCAGTCGAAAGTGATGATGCTGAGTTGGCAGCCATGAGAACTTGGAGACAGCTTCTCTCGGTATGTGGCTCATGCGCATCCCACTCATGTTGATGCTATGGGTTTCAGGAGGCCTAGGCCATACTTGCGTTCAGTGGCAATACCACGTGGTATTGAATTGCTTTTGCGTGTTCGTATGGATTGTCTGTGTGTACATGAGCGTACTAGTCAGTTTGGGGGTCGCAGAGCTAATTTCACTTCAGGATGTCCTTATTGTTGTGCAGAAGTTGAGTCTTTGTCACACTTGATGTTTGATTGCCCTGCTACTTCTACTCAGAGAGATAGTATGTTTGCCGAGATCAATTCTATGCCTGGTTGCGCTGAAAAGTTGCGCAGCGTTTTGTTCATGGCTGATTCGTCAATCAAGGTGTTGCGTTTTGTATCTGATGATATTTGGGGCAGTTCTGGAAGATGTTGGATGGTGTCACCGTGTATTGCTGCTTTTCTTGTCAAGTCTTGGTATGTGCGCAATGCATGCAAACATTCTGGAGCAGTGCTCCCTCCTCTTTTCGCCCCGGTGGGGCGCGGGGCCGATGGCGCTGATGCTATGGCTTGAATGGGTAATATGATGCTTCTCTGCGTGAAAGAGCTCTCGAGCTTGAGGGTTGCGGCGCTGTGGTTCAAGCGCTTGCACATGGTGTGGCCTCCTATTTTAATAAGGTAACCATTGCAATCTTTCAAACAAGGTACATAGCCTGCTGTGTAAAACCTCCGGTTGAGCCGAGGACAATTTTTCTGTGAAAATTGGATCATTGACAACATGCATCATATGGTGCACCCAGCTGTTCTGCACTATAGGTTCTGCTGGGCGCAGGGCACCTAGGACGCCGCCATGCGCTGTGGCAAAGGTCACAGTAGAATTGAGCTTGTGTTTTATCAAAACTGCATGGATGTGGGTGAAAGGCTGGTTTAGGGTTTGATGGCAGTTGTTGGTGATTTGAACGTCCGTCATTTGAAACGCCTCCTGCAACAAAAAGGTCAACCGTTTAGCAAGCATTCAAACAATTTATTATCATTGATTTTGGCTGTGCGAGGGGTTGCAGGCGATCAGCTGCGATCAATTGTCACGCCCTGTCAACGCATCTGTTTGCGATCACTGGTCGCCAACGATCGATGCGGTGAACCCGGTGTAGGCTTTGTGATGGGTTCTCTTTCACCCGAGCTGCAGGAGGTACTGCGCGAGGCAGCACGGGCCCAGGAGCTGGAGGATGGGCAGGACTGGCCTGCTGCCATTGATGTGTACCACAGGACAGGCTGCCAGCTGTCATACATGCTGGACATGCACGTGGACAAACACAACGATGGTACTCTGGCAGAACTGCTGTGCGGCCTGCACAGCCAATACCAGCAGCGCATTACAGTGAGTACTTGCTGTGTGACCAATGAACCAAGAGCTGTACAACCACCAGTCCTGCAAGAGCTTTTCTGCAGCAACAAGTTCAACAGTACATGCTGGAAACCAGACTGCCCTTGCTTTTACAGTTCTGTGCAGGCAACATGCCTTGAATGACTATGCCGGACACAGTGCGGCATCGAGAAGAGCGCGCATGTGCGCTGTTATGAGCACCAAATATCTGCTGCTCTTCTGGCTACAGCAACTGCATCATTGGTGTTGTTACAATCCTGGTACGTGCATCACTTGCTGCTATGCTGCTCCTGCAATGATTGTGCTTGCTGCATGTCTCTAGGTGTTGCGGAGCAGAACTGCATTAGCGGAGGAGGCACAGTGGGTGCAGATGGAGCGCTGCTCAGCTGGCGCAGAACCACACCAGCTGGATGAGGCCTCAAGAGCATCTACGTCGTTTGCTGCTGAGTTGATGGCAGGGCATGCAGGCAGCATGACTTGCAGGCAGCAATGGTAGCAACGGGGACAGCAGGCATGCAGAGCCGTCCCTTCACACCTGGCGCAGTGGGAGAGGACTCGCAGGACCCGCAATGTGCCATCGAGCTGCTGCGGCTGTGCCAGAGGGCTGTGTCTGGCTCATTGGATGATGTTGTGGGACTGGAGTGAGCGCTGCTGTTGCTGCTGTGCTTGCAGGAATGCCTCAGCAGCTGCCCCTGCAAGCACCTGTGCATGATGCTTTGCATATAAGCACTCGTGCACACTGGATGCTGCTGCTGGGTAGCATTGCATGCCAAGCAACTTTTGCAGCTGCTGGCAGGAGCATGCAGCTTGGTGCATAAGCAGCTGCATACAACACTCCGCATGTGGACTTCCTGTTTCTGCTGCAGGGATGTAAAGGAGGAGATTGAGGAGGCAGTCCTTCTGCCGCTGCAACACCCATATCTGTGAGCTGGTTTGTATCGCAGGCTTGTCCGCTGCATAGCACCGCTCTCAGGACGATGATGGGTTGTATTGCGTCAAGCTGCATGCCTTGTGATGGACTATAGCGTCCTTGCAGGAACTAGCGAGGTACTTGGCTGTACTGTGTATTGTCCTGCAAGCGAACCATGCTGCCTCAAACACTGTGAGTCAGCCACGCAGTCATGCCTGCCTGGTGCAGGTTCAAGGGCATCCGGCAGCCTGCACGTACTTTCCTGCTGTACGGCCCGCCAGGCACTGGCAAGGTAGGAGTACTGCGGCCTGAACACTGAACAATATGAAAGCAACACTGTTGTACTATGTTGGCTGCGTCTGTTGTCTGTTGGATGATATTTCCACAACCGATGCACCAGGAAAAAGACCAAAAAAAGCTCTACTGCAGTCCTGCAAGCGTGTGGAGAACACTTGAACACCTGCTGTGCGTCCTGCCCCATGCAGCAGCGCCTGCACCAGTGCTTGCGCTTATGTGGTGCCTGCACCTGTTTCACTTTTTTGGTGGCTGCCTGTCCTGCAGACCATGCTGGTGGAGAAGGTTGCTGCAGAGGCGAGTTCAGCCTGCTGTCCATCAGCCCCAGCATGATCCTGTCAAAGTGGGCAGGGGACAGCGAGAAGGCTGTCAGCCAGGTGTTTGACCTAGCGCGCACCATGCAGCCCAGCATATTGTTCCTGGTGGGTCTGCACAGTTGGGCACCCAGCATAAGGAAATTGCACAACCACCCACACTTCGGTGCCAGCAACCGCCAATCGCACAGCATGCCAGGAAGCAGTGCTTTGTGGCTGCAGGAGGCACCCAGACCTTCACCACAGGATGAAATTTGCTCACAGTGTGACAGCATCTCTGTGCTGCTGCCTCTGCAACAGTCACCCTCATGTCTCCCAACACAGTATGACTCAAGGCAGCAGCTGCTGCTGCCCTTGGTGGTGCACTGCTTGCAGGATGAGGTTGACAGTCTGGGACAATCCAGGGATGGTAACACCGACGCCGGCGCTCGCAGGTTGCTCACAGAGCTGCTGATCCAATTCAACAGGGTGGCAGAGGAGGACGGCGTGTATATATTTGCAGCCACCAACCGCATGCAGGTAAGCCTGTGTGGTCCCTCCATATGCAGAGCCCATTGGAACCTGCTACGTGTTTGCCACCTGCCTGCTTTCCTGTGTGGTGCTGGCCACAGGTGTTGCTTGCTGAGCATGTGCCAAATGCACAGGCTGTGCAGGTTGTCAAGTGTTACCAGGATGTAAAGCGCTAATGTGCATGACTGCTCACGACCACTGCTGGTGGTGCGCCTACACTGCTGCTGTTGACTGTGCTGCTGGTGTTGCTTTGCAGGACTGCGACCCTGCTCTGCTGCGTCGCTTCAGCCGCCGCATAGGCGTGCCCCTGCCCAACGAGCAGGAGCGGCACTGCTTCTTCCAGTCAGTGCTGAGCCGGCCGGAGGTAGCAGCAGAGCTGAGCCAGCAGGACATGCAGCAGCTAGCGCAGCAGACCAGCGGCTACAGTGGGAGCGACCTGGCGGCAGTGTGCCGTCTGGCAGTCATGGCACCAGTGCGTGAGCTGTTCAGGGAGCAGCGGCACCAGCGCAAGTTGTGTGCACATAAGCGACGCAGATCAGAAGGCAGCAAGCACATGCAGCAGCAGCCTGCTGTACCTTCAACAGAAGCTAGTATGGATTCTGCAGGACCGGACAGCCCAACAGCAGCAGCAGGAGCAGGTCAAGGGGGCAGCAATGTGGCTGCAGCTGATGAGAAGCTCCAGCTGCGCAAGCTGGTGCTGGCAGACTTTGGGCAGCAATAGAGAAGGTGGCACCAGCAGCAGCTGATGCGCAGCATCCTCGGTCTGAAGATGCAGTTATGGGCCAATGATTGTTCGATGTGCATGCACATATGCTGCCTTGGACACTGGTGGGTTTGGAGTGCTGTCATGCATTGCTGTTGTCGCCATGGGCATGTGCAGCTCTGTACAAGTAGTTTGATTATTGTGGCAGTGGAGGCTGGCAGTGCAGGCTGGCAGCTGGCATCGTAAATGTGTAGTAGGCAGGCCTGATAGAGTCTGCTGCGCCTGAGTTTATGGTGAACAAAGTTTGATCTCTTGTAACATGGCAAAATCAATGGACACAAGGGCTGGCCCCCACATATCTTGGGGCAGGACCCACAACCGGTAGCAGGAAAAATTGACCGTTTCACTACTGCCAGTCTTGTTGTTGCTGTTACTGCTAAACACACACATATCCACATCCCCAACCACATTGGTTTATTGCCAGCTAGCATGCTGCTAATGATGGTGCAGTGCAAGTGACTTGCAGCGGCTGCAGTTCCAGCAAAAGAGAGGGCTGCAAAGGATTGTGTGGCGAGTGTTGATACAACCGTCGATTTGCCTAAACACACCATGTCTAGAGATTGACATGTCGAAAATAATCACTTGGTTTGTTGGGTCTCCGCTGTTTGGTGTCGCGTCATCGTGTCATCACTATCGCGAAATGAGAAGTTGCAAGCACTACTCGACAGGTTGAACTTTCATATCGAATGCCTTGAGTCATGGCCCTTGTGTGTGCGCCGTAACCAGCTAGCCGGTGGGCCGATAGCAGTGTAACGGCCGGCCGTTACACCTTTTCAGCAGTGGCAGGAGCCGCCGTGTGCGCCTCGGCTAGCCCCATGCTTCGGAAAGCAGCCGTAAATATTTAATTTTTCTTTCAATCAAAACAAATGTGTGTGCTGGCAGCAGAGTTGCGTGTACGAACGGCGCTCAACATGTGATGCCGGCCGTGGCCAAGGGCACGTGCATATCAGTACTCTAAACGTCACAGGCAGTTGACGGCTGCCACTGAGACTTGCACTAAGATAACGCCAACAGGAAAGTACTGGTGTATGTTAGTTCACGACACACAGCAAACATAATGTATAGTTCATGGTCTGACTACAAGATCTAGCTGCTCAGACTGTGCTGCAACCTTACAGCTCATCAGCGGACACCCGTGGGATCCCATCTCCTTCACTGCCTGTACTGCCAGCTGCATGCTGTGCTGAATGGGGCACGTCAGTGTCCAGGCTGCCAGCTTCATGTGTGCTTGTTGGGCCAGCAGCTGCTGCATCGCTGCTGCCACTGTAACCGCTGCTGCCGCTGCTGCTGCTGACATGCTGCGCCTCAGCATACAGGCTTGGCAGGATGTGCTCCAGGTTGCCAATCTGCATACAACGAACCCAAAGAAGATTCAACAACCACTGGTGTTGCTGGCATGCTTGCAAGTGAGTAATCTGCATAACTACTCTTGCAGTGCACCATGCAACCAAAGTAACAAAAGCAGCACACATAGTGGGTTGATGTTTGTTCTGCATGGTAGCCAAGTGCAAGGTCTGGCTGGCATTGGCTGCATGTCTGCCGCCAGCCGCTGCGAGCATAATGTAAGAAACACTGGTGCGATGCCAAGCGACGCCCACCTCCTCTATGCAGTGCTGCAACCACACAGTGAGGACCTGCTGTGCGTTGTGACCTTTGCCAAACAGCCCCTTTATGATGGCGTTGCGAGCCCTGCAACAGAACAGCAGCGCAGCGCACAGGACAGCACTTCTGGGAGCGGGCTGCATCATCAGCTACCCCTCCCCCCCCTGCACCCCAGCATGAGCCACTGCAAGACCACATGCATTACACGTAGACCTGGTGTGGCATGCATTTGGTTCTCACTATGCTGCAGCTTGTGCATTCAACTGCATGCTGCTGCTGAAGAGCACAAGCGCCATGCTCCACAACTGGAGGAAAACACCTAGCCTGTCACCTGCTCCATGCATCTGGGACGCAGCTGCGGGAGCCCAGGAGCCATTTGAATTCGTTCTTTTGCATCTGGGCCGCAGCTGCACCCCCACCGCCACTTTGGCCATGTGCACCACAGCTGCACCCCACCGCCCCTCTGTCCTGGAGTCTGCTATGCAATAACATGACGCATGCGTTGACTACGTGAACATGGGCGACTGGTGTGCAGCTGACACGCTCACCTTGCAAACCACAGCGGTCGCCACGCTGGCTCCGCCACGCCAACCACCTGCGTGCTGTTGATCAGCACACCATCAGGCGTGTCCACCCAGCTGTGCCGCAAGTTCCAAAACGTATCTCCCAGCCCAGACCTGGATGGCACACTCAGCCACAGCCCCTGGCCATCAAGTTGTTTCACTGCTGTAGCAGCTTGAATCAACACCTCATGCTTTGTTGCTGCAGGGCCTGGGTAGCTGCTAGCTGTATAACCGTTGGAGTTGCTGCATTGAAAGTACTCACAAATCTCCCACAAGGGTGCTGCTGTTCCTGCTGCTATTACCTCTGCTGCTGCTGCTGCTGCTGCTGCTGCTGGAGTTGACCTCGTGTTGGCTTCAAGTGAGGTGTTGCTCGACTTGAGTGTGACTTGGTAGAGGTGGTCTCTTGGGTGCCACATAAGGTACTTTGGCCACTGCTGACCATCGCCTAGGTAGGTGGCATTGCCTTCTACATTGTTGAACCACCACAGCAGCATGTCCGTAGTAACCTGGTCGCACACGGCAGCATCGATCACGCTGCTGCCGGGTGGCATAAATAATTTTTCCATCTTGAATGAGCTGGGTCTGGTACTTTGCCAAGTTAGACTGCATGTTGGTAAGAAAACACAGATGCTCTGGTGCTACGGTGCACTGCCTCAGCTGCTGCTGCTGCCATTGGTGACGTCGCTGCCAGATAATTGCTGCGACTTGCAGTGTCAGACAATGTCGAGAGTCTCACCCCAGGAATCACATGGTGTGATACTGTTGCCACCAGAGCACTTGTCTCTGTAGTTTCTATTGAGGTAGCAGCAGCAGAGCGGCGATAGGGCCAAGGCTGTTTGGGTCTGCTGACAGGCAGGTGTGCTGAAACATCAGATTGATGTGTCAACGAAGCCAGCCATGCAGCCAGCTGTTCTATGCGATTCGCAGCGCCAGTGATGAACGAGGACGTGGTCGTGGCTGACCTGGTGGGGAGAACAGCAGTGACCACCAGCAGAAGAAGTGCGATCCGTGTACGATCCATGTTGCTTTTGCTTGGAATTGCACGAACGGCGTCTGATGCAACGACGTCTGATCAGCCGCAAGGAAGGTATAATCAGCGAACAGGTGACTCGAAGGTTACACGATGAAGATGCTGCAGTCACTCGTCCGAATGATGTACTTATGACACTTCACCTGAATCAAAAGGTCGCAACCGAACATGTGATGGTTTCCAGAGTCAATTATTGTTAGACTGCTCCCTGCCTAGTCGTATCTGGCACCGGAAGTACGCAAGAGAACAGTGAGAGCGCGGGGTGCAGCGGCATCACCAGTTCACCATCATCGAGAGCGGGCACAACAGCATCCGTGCCCCCCAAAGGCATCATCCGAAAGACAGGCCCAGCAGCACACTGCACACTTTGGATCAAGCTGAGGCCCCATGACGGCCGGCGGCCACACTGCCAGATTTAATGGAAATGAGTTGTGGTACCCATGATGCAGCTGACTAAGCTCATGCCTGCAGCTAGCACACACGATGCAGCTGTCAGCCGCTGCTGCTGCTGCTGCTGCCACCGCCACATCAGCAGCTCCCTGCAGAGCCACTTGCTGCTGTCACCGCCTGCTCCTGCGTTCCCTGGACCTGCTTCTGCTGCGGCTTCTGCTGGCGCTCCTGCTGCCGCTCCTGTGCCTGCTACTGCGGCCGCGATCATATTCCCTGTCCCTGTCTCTGTCATGGTCGCGAGTGCTGCGATCGTAGTCCCGTCTGCTGCTGCTGTCGTACTCGCGCCGCCTGTCGGAGCGCTCCTCACCATCCCGGTCACGCCTGCAAGACAGCAGCAGCAGCAGCAGCAGCAGCAGCAGCAGCAGCAGCAGCAGCAGCAGGGGCAGAGGCAACACCAGCCGTGGTGACTAGCAGTTGGCAGAGGTGGTGACCAAGCTGCCAAAAAGGTATGGCGGCAATTGGAGGCACTCACCACACACCATGCTGCACTTGCTCCACCAAGACAATTTGCTGCTAGCTATGTTGCTGTGCTGCTAGCTCTCGTGCATACAAACAGCTCTAGCCGGCCAAGTCACTGTGCTTGAACAGTTGCAGCGCCCGCACTGCATGGGTGCCATATGCTTCACATGGACGCGCACAGAAATCCAACCGCAGCCAACAAGCACATTGATGCAGACTCAAACACCACTTCAGCAGGATTTCTCACCTGCTGTTCTCGTGCCTGCCTTCGCGGTCGCGCCTATCCCTGTCCCTGTCCCTGCGCTCGTCTGGCTCCCTGTCCCTGTCCCGCCTGTCCCTGTCCCTGCGGTCCTCCCTGTCTTCGCCGTCTGCCTGTCTGTCCCTGTCCCTGTCGCCCCTGCTGCGCTCTTTGCTGCGATCACGCTCGCGGTCGCGCTCCCTGCGGGGTTGATGACACAGCAGGCAGGCAGGCAGCCAGGGTCGGTGGCGATGCACAGGCCGAGCACAATACGGTTGTCAAAGACAGGTCTAAACCTACTTCAGGTGTTGCATCACACAAACCTGCCCAGGACAAGCGCACGCTGAAAGTGCCGCAGGCACAAGCTACGCGCTTTCATGTTTCTACTCTATTACATACTCCCTCATTATCTCTCTCCCATACTTTCTGTCTTACACTCTCACTCTCACTCTCACTCTCACTCTCTCACTCTCTCACACGCTCCCTCGCTCTTACACAATCACACTCACACTCTCACACACAGCGTGCTGCGGCTTGTAGGCAAGCAGCTGCCTCCCATCCATCAACCCCAGCCGACAACAAGCTGCTGCACACACCACACCCAGCACCTGCAGCACAGCACACCACCTCCATTCCCGCTCCCCCGCACCTGCTCCTGTCCCTGGGCCGCTCGCGCTCCCTGCTGCGTTCCCTCTCCTCCCGGCCATGATCCCGCTCCCGCTCTCGTTCCTGGCCGCCGCGCTGCTCGCCGCCTGCTGCTGCTGCTGCTGCAGCCTGCAGCTGCTCCTGTGCCTGCGCTGCCTCCTCTGCTGCTGCTGCCGCTTCTGCTTCTGCGTCTGCAATGGCGCGCTCGACTTCGTCCTCGTCCAGCAGGCTGATGCGCGGGTCCAGCGTGCCCGCCTTTTCCAGCAGGTGCCTGTGATGTGAACACAGGGGAAGATGCAGATCACCAGGCAGAGGAGGCACCGCCAAGGGGCTGGACGGCAGAGGAGGACATGGCTGCTGGAAGCACGCAAAGGGGGTCAAGTGAGCATGCATCAGCGATGGCTCAGCCATCCTCTTCAACCTCTAGCAGGGCTGCATCCAGCCTGCCGCCGCCAGCAGGTGCCAGAAAGAGCGACAAACCGTGCAGGTGGTCGACCCCATGGCTGCCGCTTCCGTCCTGCTCCGCACCTCATGGGTATGTGCGGCAGCGCCACGTCAAACAGGTAGTCCTTGCGCAGCATGTCGTCCACCACCTCGTCGACGTGGCTCAGCGCGAAGCTGCCGTCGAGTGCGCCACGCGCACGCGCCTGAAGTCGTTGTACAGCGGCTCCAGGTAGGTGTACACGTCGTAGGCCCGGCCCACCAGCCGCAGGTAGTAGGCCCCTGCGATCAACCACAAGAGATCAGCAGGGTGACATGACACAGCAAGGGCATTGCACAGATGTGCAGCGGTTCCAGGCGATTGTGACTGCATGGGCGGACGGCCACTCTGAAGCAGAGCAGCACTGTGGCCTGCGGCCAGAGCCCATGCGCGCTTGCATCTGGGCAGCGGCCATAGATGCCAACCCCTGACATAGCTGCTGCATGCTGCGGCTGTGCTACTGCTGTCATCGCCTGCCGCTGGCTACTGCCTCTACACACGCACTCCCATCAGCTGATGCCGTTGTTTGCCTGCAATGGCCTGCTGTTGCAGCCTGCTGCTGCAGCTGTCTACACCCACCTAGCAGGCGCACGTATTTGTAGTCATCGTTCTTTATGAACTCAATGATGATTTCTTTGTCCGGCTGAATCTGCAGCATCTTCAGCAGCAGGCAGATGAACTCTGTTGGCTTCTGTGGCTCCCCAATCATGCCGCCCACGTACTTGAGCTCAACTGCTTTGTCTACAAGAGTCTCAGCAGACAGGCCAAAGCAGTCCTTTTTCCAGTAGACTGAGGCATAGATCTTATTGCGAGTGATCTTCTCCACTAGGTTCTGCAACAGTACGTGAGACAGCAGGACACAGGTTGATGTACACGCATGTGATGAAGGGCGAGATGCAGGATCAGCAGTGGTGTGTGCAACACATGCACTTCACAGGATGAGCAGCTGACATAGACTCTGACGACACGAACAAGCGAATGTGTATGCTATGCGTTGCTGTAACACGCACCTGAGGATTGGTCCCATGAATGGACTTGGCGTCCGTGTCTGTCCTGTTAGCCATTGCTGCTGCTGGAGTTGCTGTTTAGCAACTGTCCTTCACCCTAGCGTTCCCCCAAAGCTTAAACACGGCAAAGGAATTAACCTCGTTTCGGTGCACACAGAAGCATCATAGAGTGCGAAAAGAAAGCAGCAGGAGCAGCAGCAGCAGCTGTCGCTGGCAGTGTCGTAGTGCCAGCCCTTCAACAATGAGCAAAGATACTAATCACAGCAAGTGCATGACAACGTTCTTTGGAGCAGCGTAGCAGTAGAGAACCGAGTACGTGTGCACGGATGAAGCACAAGCCCTGGGCAGTCACTAACATCAGGCATCGACGATCGCCAGGCAGAGCCTGTTGACCGCCGTATTTACCTAGGATACCTTGAGACTTCAAATTGATTGGTCGTGAGGTCATAAAATCATAGCACAGTATTCAGCAATGGTCTTCTCTTGCCTGCCCTGGCAGCAGCAGCAGCCAGGCAGGTGCTTGTCCAGCAGGCCTCCAGTCTGCCTGCACGGAACACTCACACCGGGTGTGTTTGCAAGCAGTAGAACAGGAAACACGCAGCATGGTAGTGCTATAAGCAGACTGCAATCTACTGGGCCTGGCGGAGCTGCCAATGGCAGCCTGGAGGACATCATAGATGTCTTGAAAGATGCCTTTAGCAGCACCAGTAGCAGCACCAGCAGCACCAGCAGCCCAGCAAAAGCTCCTGCAAGTAGACCTCGCAGCTCAGCACCTGCTGGTGCGGCCACCTCAGCTGCTGCTCCTAGCTTTGCCACTCCAACCAATAGGCGAAGTGCCGGCAGCAGCACGAGGCGTGATGCAGACAGCAGCAGCAGCAGCAGCAGCAGCACCAGCAGCAGCACCAGCAGCAGCACCAGCAGCAGCCGTAACCGTAACAAAGAGGCAGGTGGCGTAAGAAGAGCAAGTAGTCAACGCAGTGGCTCTGCTGTTGCTGGCCCTGCTGCTGGTCGTGTTGCAGTGCCACCACCTGCAGTAGCAGCCAAGCAGCGTAGGGGGCCTTTCGCTGGTCTTATCAGCTCGCTAGAACAAGAGCTGCTAGAACCATCTGCAAGCAAGCGCAGCAGCAGTAGCAGCAGCAGCAGTAGCAGAGCTTCAGCTGCGACAAGCCAATCACCAGCAGCACAGTCTGAGGCAAGTAACAGCAGCAGCAGTGACGCCAGTACCCCACGCAGGCTAACCCGCCGGATCCACAAGCAGCCCCCACAGCAGCAAGCAGAGCCAGCACATGCTGCAGACCAGCAGCATCAGCACCAGCAGCAGCAGCAGCAGCAGCAGCAGCATCAACAAGAGCAGCTGCCGTTTGCGCCGTGGATGGCGCAAGCAGCAGCCGATGCTCAGCGTGGCAAGAAGCAGTACAAGCCGGTCCTGAAGGGTGACCTGGCGCTGCCTGGCGGGCCGGCATGGTCTGCGCTGCGGCGCCACGTTGCTGCTGCCGGCAGCGAGGCTGGGCTGCCAACCTTGGACAGCATCGTGCTTGTTGAGGGAGACCAGGACCAGAGGGCAGTTGCACGAGCTGTCAATGCTCCGGTGAGCAGCAGGGCTTGAAGAGCTGCTCGCTAGGGTCCAGACTTGTGCTCGTCGCTGCTGCTGCTGCTGCTGCTGCTGCTGGGGCTGCTGCTGGGCTGCCAGTATCCTCTTTGCAGATGCTGCTGTTTTCACCCCTCCTAGCAACAAAGCACCGTCAGATCAGGCCGCATGCATGCCCGCCTGCACTCAACGTCCTCAAGCACAGCTTCAACAGCATGTGGGCACACTAGGAACCTGCTGCTGCTGCACCACCAACATCCCTGTAGGTGTACGTGTGTGATGGCACGCGCGTGCTGAAGGAGCACGTCAAGCCTGAGCTGGCCATGCTGCAGCAGCTGGGGCGGCCGCTGGTCGTACTCACTGATCCAGACGAGCGCGGCAGGGAGCTGCGGCTCCACCTTGAAGCAGCGATGGGCCCGCTGCTTCACGCGTTTGTGCCTGAGCCCGCTGCTGCAGCGCTGGTGGACGGGCCTGTGCACGGTGTTGGCAACCGCGGCATCGAGCACGTGGTGCCTGTTGGAGTGCAGCAGGCCCTGAAAGGAGCCAGGCTGAGCTTTGCGGCTGACCGGCAGGTGAGGGTGGGCACTGTGGAAAGAGCATGGCGGGCAGGATATGTGGGTCAGTTTGTGTCGCAGAGAGGTGTGACTGGAGTCGTTTGCAAGGTTTGAAGCAGCAGCACAGCCGTGGGATGGGTGCTGTACCACAGTACAGCCATGGCTGTGCGTGACAGGGATGGCTGCCGCAGCATGTGGGTGTGTGGTACCAGCACAGGTGTGTTGACAGTGGCTACGGTGTGTGCGGGTGCCGGGCCTTGAGCGTTTGGCAGCGGCAAGCATTGGAGGGGGCCAGGCTGTGCTTTGGGTGCTGACCAGCAGGTCAAGAAAGGTTCCGCTTGCCTGTTGTAAGCAAGTCAGGCGCTACTGTGAGCTGCCGGCTGCGGTGCTCGGCTGCTGCAGCTGCGTCCTCCGAGTGCAGTAGCGTACAAAGCCAGCTTGTTTGTGCACACATGCATGCAGACATGTCCTTGGCCTTTGTTGTGCACTTGCAACAAGCAGCAGCACCGTGACCTAGCAGGGAAACACAGCAGTAAACAGCAGAGCCCCCGACCTCATCCTGCAAGACTGCGCATGCAAGCAACGCTGGCTGCACCCACTGTTGGATGCTGTAGCTGCACACACGATCGCACTCGCGGCGGCTCAGCACCTGCACGGCTTGCGCTGTGCGGCACTGCCTGCTTGCCAGCAGGTGTGGGGCATGGAGCGGCTGCGCGAGCTGCGGCTGGCCAACGCGTACGATGACGCAGACGGCGTGGTGCACGGGCCGGGGGGTGCAGCAGACCGGCGGCGGCAGCTGTGTGCGCTGCTGGGCCTGGGACGCTGCAGCGGCGCACAGCTGCTGACCGCGCTCAACAGGTTCTTCGATGAAGAGACTGTGATGGCAGCACTTGCGCAGCTGGCTACAGCGTGAGCTCCGTCTGCGCGTTGTCAACAGCAGCAGCGGCAGCAGCAGCACTTCCATCACTAGCGGCCTTGCAGCGGTGGCTGTTTGATGAAGGCAGCATTGGGGTGGCAGCAGGCCTTCGGGCTTGCACCCGTCCTGGTTATGGAACTGCCGCACAGCATCCTGCCTTGCAGTGCCAGGTGGTGTGCATCTATATTTGCTTACGTTGCCAAATATTTTCTTTGCCGGTCTACTTGTGATGAGCATGCCAGGACCCTTCTGGGCACGCCTGGACCCTTCTGGGCACGCCACCAGTGCCCTGGATTTGGTTAGATCAGGGATGGAAGGGGTGCCTTGTTGTTTTTGTGACCGCCTGCTAACAGTTTGACACTGATGACGTTGCATTGGTAGCTTTTGCAGGCAGCCCGGCATTCCTGCTATCATGCGGTGAGGTGATGCCTTGCGTAAAGAACAACCTGGGATTAGGGCTGTATGGGTGACAAGGCAGCCACACAGCTGCCAGCTATGGTGCAGGCTGTCTCCTGCAACGGTCATTTGAGGCATGCATTGCACGGCTAAAGTAATAAATGGTGTATTACAAGGGGCAGCAACTGGAGTGATAGATCAGAGAGTCCCTGATTGCAGCACCATGGACACCAGCAACCTGCCCATTCGTCAGTACGCTGCAGACATTCTTGCTGCCGTCGCAAAAAACGATGTGGTGGTTGTCATTGGCGAGACAGGCTCTGGGAAGACAACTCAGCTGTCGCAGGTGATCTCTCAAGCTGCTGCTGCTGCCGGAGTGTGCCGGAGTCCTAGTGCACATGCATGCTCATCAGTGCGCCATGCTTGCAGATTCTGTTGGAGGCTGGATATGGCGTTCACGGTATCATCGGCGTCACGCAGCCTAGGCGAGTGGTGAGCTACAGCAAGCAGTAGCAGCAGGCAAGGCAACACCCCAATGCAGCCATTTGGACGCAACACCAGTTTTATTAGCACCGAATCTGGAGGCAACGAGTTTGCATCACGCTGCTTTGCAATGGCACCACAGAACAACGAAAGCATTGGTTGTGCTGCTGACGTAGCTGGTGTATGGCACTGGCATGCCGTGTGCTGCTGTGCAGGGAGCAGTCACAGTGGCTCGGCGTGTTGCAGAGGAGCGCCGTGTTGAGCTAGGCGGTGAAGTTGGCTACGCTGTACGCTTTGAGAACAGGGCGTCCAGCTCAACAAAAATCAAGTACCTCACAGGTACGGCTGAGCTGTGCGGTTGTCGCAGCTGGTGTGCTGTGTGGTCTGCTGTGCTGCTTGCAGGACTGCTGATGCCTGTGTACATGAGAATTCATGTGCAAACCATCACAGTTGAGCCCGCCAGCGTACTGCTCTTGTCGCTCTGGTTGACTGCAGGAGTGCTGCCTCCCCTCTGTTGCTGCAGACGGCACGCTGCTGCAGGAGTGCCTGGAAGACACCCACCTCACCAAGTACCAGGTGCGAGCAGAGCGTAGCAAAAGTACCAAGGTGTCTGAACCCCGGCAAACTCAGGCCCTGATAGGCATGCAAGGCCCCCAGGCACGCCACCAGCTATGTCCATGATATAGCTATCTGCAACCCTTTACAATGGTTGTCGGCGCATGTGTGTACAGGTGGTGATCCTGGATGAGGCACACGAGCGCAGCCTGAACACCGACATCCTGTTTGGGGTCATCAAGAAGCTGCTGTCAAGCCAGGAGGGGGCCAGGTGAGGCATGGCCCTGCACAGCACCAGCAGCAGCGCAGCATCAGCAACACTGCAGGCTCCGCGGGCAGCAGCAGAGAGGTCATCAATTCGAGCTGCTGCTGTGTGCCAGCAAGCGGCCTTGCAAGGCGCGCTGGCAGCAGCCATGCAGCAGTCCTGCAAGCTGACAGGGCCTGCCAGGGCTTGCAGGAAACATGGCTGCGGGGCATTTCACCAGCATCACTCTTCACAAGTGCCAGTTGCGCTGCTGCTGCCACCGCTGCTGCTGGCACGCAGGCAGCACCGGTTGAAGCTGCTGGTGACGTCAGCCACGCTGGATGGAGAGAAGTTCTCAGCCTACTTCAACGACTGCCCGGTGAGGGCTGCTGTGATGTTTGCTGTGCACTGTAATGCAAACCTTGGTAGCGTTGCAGATGTGTATGCGGCAGGTGGGACTGAGGGGTAGCAGCTGCTGCTGCAAGACGTTGTGGAAAGCAGCACACCTGCCTGCTGTTTTGGTTGATTTCATGTGCGTGAGCCATCTGTGCTGTGTGCTGTGCGCTGTGCCTGACTCTGCATTGGTGCGCGGCGATGGCAGCAGGCTGTCATTGATTTGTGTGTCCACAGCATGGTGGTGCTTTAGCGCAGCTGCGGGGCAACGTACCTGCGAAGAAAGCAAGTAGCAGCAACATGCTCGTCTGCAGAACCTGCTTGCAAAGCACCAGCTGACCAGCAGTGGCTGTGCATGCAATTGCTGTGCTGTTCGCCTGCAGGTGTTCAATGTGCCTGGGCGCTGCTTCCCTGTCGACATCATCCACAGCCAGGACGACCACATGCAGGACTACGCAGCAGCAGCAGTGGACACGGCACTGCAGATACACCTGCAGCAGCCACCAGGTGGGCAGACGGACCACTGCGCAGGGTGTGCAGATGGCGGCATTTTCCTTGCTGGCTGATATCCCGGCACACGTTGCACCTCATGTCACATCGTGTGTCACATAACACACATCTACCACCACCTTGGCGCAGCTCAACCACTAGACTATGTAGGCCAGCAGCAGCCTAACTGCGTACACTGACCGCCCAAAAAACACAGATAAGAGCAGCGGTGTGGCACTGCTGCCTAAGGCTGCTGCTTCCAGCAGCCTGCTAGATACACCCTAACCCCCTGCAACCAGGTGCAGGGTGCTCATGTTCCGCTATTGTGACAAGCTGACTTGGTCTACAGAGTACTTAGGACAAAGGCATAGATATTGCACACATCTACCAGCACCTCGTAGTAGCCACGCATGCCAATGCTGCTGGCTTCACTGTGTTGGTCACCATCGTGAACGTGCCGTTCACCGTAAGGAGCTGCTGCATGTCCTTTGTCCACTCCTTGCTGGTCGTGCTCCACCTGAAGTGCTATGCACTGTGTCATCTGCCTGAAACTGGGCTTTTTAATGTGTTACGCAGCCTGTACGTGCGACTTGAAGAACGAACGTAAATCCCTGACTGCCGTGCCTGCAGGTGACATCCTCATCTTTTTGACAGGCCAGGCTGAGATAGACAAGGCAGTGCAGCGCCTCAACAGGGAGATCTGCAACCTGCCGGAGGGCAGCGCTGGGGATTTGCTAGTGCTGCCGCTGTATGCTGCGCTGCCGCCTGAGCTGCAGCTGAGGGTGTTCAGGCCTGCACAGCCGGCAGTGCGGCGATGCATTGTGGCGACCAACGTGGCAGAGACGTCCATCACAGGTGCGCTTTGGGAGGTGCTGGAGCGCTGCTTGTCGTGTGGTTGAGTGTGCAGCTTTCACACATATAGCCAGCGGAGTAGGTGAAAACTCCTGGAGTTTGCTGAGAGTTTAACTTCCCAGTGGCTGGGAGCAGGCACCTGCTCCAGCACCCAACTCCAGTGGAGTTGGGCTTGGAGTTTCCTCTGCCAGAGTACGTTGGGGGTACTCCAATGAATCCCAGGAGCACTCCACAAATCTCCAAGTTAATGGAGTACTCCGGGAGTTGTCCGGGAGTAACTCTCGCACAGAACCCAGCCTGGCAGGGGGGGGGGCTGGAGCACTACTCCGGAGTATTCCGTCTACTTCAGCTCCCCAGACCGACCACATGCGACTGCAAACGCGCAGTTGTGCGATTCATTACAGTATTCTATTGTTCTGTGGAGTTTCCAGCGCTGCAACAGCCACGACAGACTGCCGTCCTGTTATGCCATGGCACCTCGTTGACTGTGTAGTGCCAGGCAACTAACCACGTCGTTCCATGAGCAGAACACCACACGACACGCTGGCTGCCATCTGCAACGCTTCTTTCGGTGTCCAGAATTTGGATCATGCGCTGCCACCTCCCTCAGCTCGTACGCTAAGCCTTTCTTATCTCAGACGTGCATTGCCCTCATTACACGACTTGAAACAATCGAATCATGCAGATTGAGGGCTGTGATACCAAGCACCAGGACTATGACGGACGCAGGGCCCCAGGCACTGTTCACGTAGATGATATAGCTGATGTGCGCTCAGTAGATGAGGGTCCTGCAGAGGCGTACTCACAGGAGCTTATGGCAAAGCTGCCATCACAACTATCACCCATGCACATCAACTATCGGACAGTGTGTTTCACAGAGACCTGAGCAGCTTGCAGGAGGGCTTGTGGACATTTGGACAGCTGGGTTTTCAGCCAACTGCATCCGCCCTGTTCTACACCTCCATGCGCAGTGCTGCAAGAAGCAACAGCAGCAGCAGCAGCAGCAGCAACCGTGCAGCGATGGCCAGCAAGCGGTATGAAGAGGCATTCCTGCGTTACAGTGCACAGGATGCACTGATGCAGGAGGCACCAGCTTCATGCCCAGCTTCAACATGAAGCACGCACTGGACTTCCAGCTTGACATGGTGCGTGCTATGGTTCGTGCAGCTGCACATGCATTTGTTAAGGGTTGAAGTGTGGCAGAACTGACGTGCGGCAGAAGTCCCAGTCCTGACACTGGTGTTTGCAGCCACGTTTTGGACGCTTGATTGCTGCTTTCTCATCACTGCAACAGCATGCAACTGAACCCCTTTACATCAACTGAGATGACTGAGTCACACATTGCACTGCCAATTGCAGGCGACAGAGGTGCTGGCAGATGCCAACGTGCGGCGCTACTTTCGGCACTGCGACCACAGCAAGCTCAGTCACCTTTGTGGGAAGATGGAACAGCAAGATGGGCTGTGGAAGCTGTACCGGCTGTACCGGAGCACTTGCAGCTGCAACCTGCCACCAAGTGCGCTAGGGGACCTGCATGACGCCAACGGGCAGCCCGTCTTTGACATGAGGCGCTGCCCAAATGCCCCAAAGCGTGGCGACTGGCTGCAGCGATGCCCGGTAAGCACACAACCCTCAGTGGTGCCATTTGCGTTGTTTGAGCAGCGTAGCCATCAAACAGGTGGGGTGTTTGGTGTAGCAATTGCGGTGCGGGTTCTGATTTAGGTGATGTGTACAGGTAGGATTTAGGGAGTAGGGCGAGGTTTCTGATTTAGGGGTAGGGTGCGGGTTTAGGTGATGCGTGCAGTTGAGGGTTTAGGATTTAGGGAATAGGGTGCGGGTTCTGATTGAGGGTTAGGGTGCGGGTCTTATTTAGGTGATGCGTGCAGTTGAGGGTTTAGTGTTTAGGGAATAGGATGCAGCGGTGCGAGCGGAGCTAAACGTTATGGTTCAGGGTTATGGTCTAAGTAGGGTTCAGGGTTATGGTTTAGCGTAGCCAGTACTACGTTTAGGGTGCGGGATTTGGTTATGGTTTAAGGTGTGGGCTCCATCCAGGTAGTGAAGGGTGCTTCAGGTACTTCATGCATTGGCAGCAGGTACTACATGCAATGGCAGCAGGTGATGAGGTAGCCACTGCTCACAATATCATCACCCATGATCTTGCGCTGCAGGCTCTCACACACACATGCGCTGCTGTTGCTGTGGTTGCTGCCCCGTTTTTCGTGCATCGACTTGTAGGACTGCAGCAGCAGACGAACAGCATCCAGCGCAACTGGCGCTGCACCGCAGGATGCTCCTAGCTCAGCAGTGGCGGCCGCATATCCGGTGCAAGCAAAAGCCACAGAAAAAATGTTGGCGTAAACTAGAAAACTAGAAAGCGGGTTTTCGGAAAAAGGGTGTCGCAAAGGTAGTCGACTAGAAATGACGGGTGACGCGCCTGCTGCTCCGTAGATGGTATGCTAGAAAACTAGAAAACTAGAAAAGGCAGCATTTCTCGTTTCGTTGTTTTGTGATTCTGTAAAACAGAAATGGTTACATATAAGCAGTAATTCATGTTACGTTATTATAAGCAGCTTCTTTGTGGGCATTGTCGTACATGTATTGGGCTGCTGCAGACTGGCCTGACGGCCCCCAAAAGAAGCTGCTGATGGCAATGTTGTACCTGTAAGGAACACAACACACATTGGGTCGAAACTACAATCAGCAATATCAGCAATTGGCCAGTTGAGCTGCAGTGGCCGCTGTGCAGCCTAGCATGAACTGCCAGAAGCATTGTGGTTCTTGTCCTGGCGCAACTCACCAGCACACGTGCAGGGGAGAGTACGCGCTGGTATCCCAGTCTCTTTCAATGTCAAATGCACTGTTGGCTGCTGTGCCAAAAGCTTGGTCGAGGTAGTCTGGCAGCACTTGCAGTGGGAACTCCATTGTGTCAAGAGAGTCTGCGTGGGACAGCAGGCACAGCAGATCAGGAGTAAATGTTCTGTATGTGCAAGTTACAGCAGCGCTGCCAGCTTGTTGGCGGTTTCTGTGGCAGCATGCCAGGCAAGTTGACTAGGTACCGGTACTGATGCTGCTTGGGGATGCTGGCATGGAACGCTGAGCACCGTGAGTCGCATCATCTAATATAAGCTGCTGTTGATATACGTAATGCATGTCCGGCTGCTGGCTGCGATCTCGGTCTTCTCTGCAGTCAACGCGTTCCGCTGCCTGGCCCACCTTCTGTCGCTGCCGTCCTAAACGTACGGTCTGCTTCAGCGTAGATGGTACGTAAGAAAACACTGTCAGCAGTTATAAAAAACTTGCCCCGTTACATCACAGCGTATTGGCCACTCCGTAGTAGAGTGATCCTCTGTGTGTTAGGGGGTCTTTCTACTGGGCATCCCTCTGTGTGTAAGGCGTGTAGAATGATCCTCTGTGTGTAAGGTGTGCGATTGCAGTGCCGAATTCTGGCGCAGTGACTAGCAGGATCAGAAAGAAGGACAAGTGAAGATTACGGCGCCAGTAAGGCAGACACGCGTGTTGCCATGCTAGCAGCGCTGTGCAGCGCCGTCGGTGCTTCAAGAAGCGGGTGATCACCCGCTACTACACGGTGACCCCAGCCACTGCTCGCCACCAATTCAATACTGCACAGAACATGCTGCAGCGTCGGAAACATCTGGAGCTGCATGCAGCTGAGTGTGCATGCAGCTGCAGCAGCAGCAGCACCAGCATGCTGAAGTGTACAAGCAAAGTAGAAAGAAACAAGCCTAATCAATCACTTACATACATTCAGCGGGATGTCTGGCTCGGGCCTGTTATGTGACGTGATCGGTGCTGCCCGCCTTTTTGCGGGGCAAAGTCTTGAAACGTCATCTTACAGGAGCTGCCATCATAAAGACTGGCTGCTGCCATTGATAAGGTCGGGCCTCAGGTTACAGCCTACGGGCGCCACTTGCACAGTGATCCTGCAGCCAGCTGGAGCGCCTGCTGCTGGCACTTTGCATGCTGTCAGCAGCTGCCAGTCCCCTGGCTTGCACCCGCACCCATCCCTGCGCAGCACCCTCCAGCGCATTGCTGCACAATCAAGTTCTTCGAAAGCCCTGTTGCTCCTGTGATGTGTTTGTGCGCATGCAGTGGAGGTGGTGTACACAAAACAGGCTGGGGTGGTTGCTGCCATGGGCAGCATGCAGTGCGCAACCAGTGATGTGGCAGCTGCCCATGCTGCTGCTGATTGCTGCGGCCACAGATGAGTGCAGCAAATTAACCCTGACCCCCCTTCCCATGGCTGCATCTTGTGGTGCCGCGTGACGCATCGCTTTCCTGGCATGCAGAGGAGTCCCCTCTGGCTGCGGCATGCACACCAGGGTTTTGGCTAGTGTGCCGCCGTGCGGCTGCACAATGCGCAACACCCTGTCGCTGCCCAGCTACACACAGCCTGATCGATAATGCATCCTTCTGCGCCTGCTGCTGTGGTGACAGCGCGCAGGGCCTGCGGCATGTATGCGATGACATGTGCGCAGACCGCCTTGCATGTGCGACTGAGCAAGGCTTGTTGCATTGGACAGGTGCACGATCATATGCTGCCAGAACTTGCCAGCATTGCTGGCATCCAACACCACACTGGCTGCGCGGGATACGTGCGCATCCACACCATGCTTGCTACAAAAGTCATCAACCCCATCGACAATAGTGTACAACAGCGCATCATCAGCTGATGCTGTGCGGCGTGGGTTGGCGGCCCTGCTGTATCATAAGTCAAAGTAAGGCCTAATCTGCGCAACGGGAATCACCTCATACAGGCTCTTAAGGTTGCTGTGTGCTGCTATGCTGTGCTGCACAGCGTCGGCTGTTGCCAAAAAAAACACCCTCCGGCCATGCGCATCTATTTGCTGTGCCCAGACGCGCTGCGGCCACATGATGGGTTGCTGCTGCTGCAACAGGACGGCAAGACTGCTGTGCTGCAGTCACATGCGGCCAGTGGGATCTCGTTGCGATCGTCTGCGCCCTGGATGTCGCGCAGCAGCCCCTTCGGCACGTTTCAGCTGTCCAGCCAGACTGACATCTTGTTGTGCTTGGGGTGCCTGAAGTCTGGGCGGTGGTCCGCTGCCCGTACCTGGCCGGCCCTGTGCTCGTCTTCTCCGCCTTGAAAGACTCCCAGTCGAGCGTGTTGGCCAGCAGATGTCGCGCGCAGGCGATCTGCCACTCTTTGGGTTCTGGGTAGTCCTCTTGCCTGCGGCGTGGCGTGAGACAGGCAGCGGCAGCAGCAGCAGCAGCGACTTGCTGGTTGGCAGCTACTTGCGAGGTGTGTTTGCCGTAGTAAGCCAGCCTCCACGCGTCAACCCTGCATTGCTTGGTTGGGTGCATATACAGCCGCCTCAGCAGAACTCGCAGCCCCTACACCACCATCACTCGCTCAAGCTCTTGCATGTTTGCTGCTGCAGCGACTATGGAAGAAACCGTGGCTGCCTTACACCATGGTGAAAGCTCCAGCACACGAGGCACATGTGGTGTCACCGCATCGTGCTTTCGTGTTTGCTGGAGCTCTTTCACCATGGTTGTAAAGGCAGCCACAGTTTTTTCCTAGTTTATTAAGCAAAGCATCATTGACGAGCTGAAGGCCGTCACCAGCAGGCTCAGCAACAAGCACAACCCCGACAACGCCCCTGCAGCAACAAACAGCAACCCGCTCACCAGCAAGCGAGGTGCAGACCACAGCACATTGGGCCACCAGGGCAGCCCTGCAAAGCAGCAGTGCGTCAACAACCGCCGGTACCGCACTGACCAGCTGCTGTAAGTCACGATCACAGGAGACAGGACGTAAAATGCTGCTTGAACCATGACACATCCATGGACCATGCTGTGTGATGCATCCGCAACGTGCTGCTGAACCACACCCCACACCCAGCGCAATGTACGCACCCCACACCCAGCGCCCAGTGCACGGCCGTTGTCGGGGTTGTGCTTGTTGCCGAGCCTGCTGGTGATGGCCTTCAGCTCGTCAATGATGCTTTGCTTGAACACCGCATCGTGCTCTCGTGTTTGCTGGAGCTCTTTCACCATGGTTGTAAAGGCAGCCACGGTTTCTTCCATGGTCGCTGCAGCAGCAAACATGCAAGAGCTTGAGCGAGTGATGGTGGTGTAGGGGCTGCGAGTTCTGCTGAGGCGGCTGTATATGCACCCAACCAAGCAATGCAGGGTTGACGCGTGGAGGCTGGCTTGCTAGCAGCTGAGTGGCTGGGGCACTTATTGATGCGGCTCATGAGATCTTTTGTCGCCTGGTTCTCTCCGCGCTCTCTGGCAGGGCCCGGCTTGGCGGCTGTGTGATGCTCATGATGCCTGTGCCTGGGTTTGCTGCAGCAGCCACTGAGCAGCAGTGACAGCAGCAGGAGACAGTGTGCAGGGCAGACGCGCATCAGCAGGGTACAGCGGGCAACACGGCCAAGCAGTGGTGCAGCCATGCAATGCTGCGTTGCATCTGGGCAGTGTGGTGAAGCAGAGCAGCAGCCAGGCTATCCTGCAGTGAATTCAGGGGTGGATAGTGTGCATGTGTGGCTGCTGACTGCCTGGCTGGCTGGCTGGCTGGCTGGCTGGCGCACTCACACAGGCGGCGCGTGGGGGCTGGCGCTGCGGGCTCGTCGTCGCTGTCTGGCAGGCCGCGCAGGGCCCGGCTTGGTGGCTTTGAGCTGCCCATGAAGCCTGTGCCTGGGCTTGCTGCAGCAGCGACTGAGCAGCAGTGACAGCGTGCAGGGCAGGCGTGCATCAGCAAGTTGCAGCGGGCAGCACGGCTAAGAGGTGCATGCCTATCAGTGATGCAGTTGCAGCTGCTGATGCGGCAGCATGGCGAGCTGCTGCTGCTGCATCTGCTGCTGCTAGTGCTGCTGCGGCCGCTGGCAGTGCTGCTGCTGGCAGCACTGCTGCTGGTAATGGTGCTGCAGCTGTTGATGATGAGGCTGTGCCTGTGCCTTGGTCTCCAGGGGGCCAGCAGCCTGAGGTGCCGGCACTTCCAAGTATGGCCCTGGCTTTGGTGAGCAGCAAGAGTGGCTGACTGCTGAAAAGTGGCAAGCAGCATGTGAGGAGTGGGTTGACAGCATGGCAGAAGGTGAGATGCGCGACTGCTTGGGGGAGCTGAAACAGGCTATCACGCAGTGCCTTGCGCGCCTGCACTACTTGTTGACGTTCGTGCCATATGCAGTTGATTTGGCTGTGTACGGCACGACGCCCAACGAAGCAGGCCACCAGCGGCTCAACAGGCGCACCAAGTTCATAGCACACATGCGGCCTGACAACACGATAGCGCTGCTCAAGCACATGGTGTACCTCATCAACAGCAAGGCTGCTGCCAAAGCCGCTATCCATGTCAAACTGCCAGATGCGGTGCGGCGCCTGTGTGCTCGCTTGTTCCTGCGCACGCCAGGCATACTTTTGAGTTTGTGGCAGCACGGCGTGTTGTGCCCTGCATCATGGCGTTTGAACGCCCGCAGCACGT
Organism: Scenedesmus sp. NREL 46B-D3; assembly: GCA_014080715.1. Classification (NCBI taxonomy): domain Eukaryota; kingdom Viridiplantae; phylum Chlorophyta; class Chlorophyceae; order Sphaeropleales; family Scenedesmaceae; genus Scenedesmus; species Scenedesmus sp. NREL 46B-D3. The sequence goes on along the minus strand of JACERP010000393.1, from coordinate 26,444 downwards.
GTACACCATGGCAGAGTCTGATGCTTAGTTTCGGCTGAGCGAGGGCTTGGTCTTATGACAATGTTGTCACGGCTGCTGTTTAAGAGCTTTGGATTTTTAACTGTTGCTGACAAAGGATGAGAGGTGCTGACACAACAGCTTACATGTCAAGGCGGAGGGGCAAAGCGCGCACAAGCGCGAAAAACCAAAGTTCACGCGCGCAACTCAAGGGCAAAGGAAAGCAAGGGCTGCTGCAGCTCAGGAAGCTCATTGGGGCAAAAAAACAGCAAAGGGGGATAAAACAGCAGGGGTTGCAGCACTAAAGGAAGCTCACTGGTGCAAGGGGCAAAAAAACAGCAAGGGCTGCTGCAGGTCAATGAGCTCAGGGCAGGAAGCTCACTGGTGCAAAGAGCAAAAAAACAAGGACTGCTGCAGGTCAGGCACTAAAGGCAGCTCACTGGTGCAAGGGGCAAAAAAGAACCAGCAAGGGCTGCTGCAGGTCAAGCAGCTCAGGGCTGGAAGCTCACTGGTGCAAAGGGCAAAAAAACAACGACTGCTGCAGGTCGGGCACTAACGGCAGCTCACTGGTGCAAGGGGCAAAAAAACATGGGCTTCTGTAGTGCTGGCTGATTGATGGCTTAAATGGGCTTCTGTACTGCTGGCTTAAATGGTAGCATGATGAAGGCAGCTTGACTGGTGCAAGGGGGAAAAAAGCCATGGGCTTCTGCAGTGCTGGCCGGTCGATGGATTGAATGGGAACATGATGAAGGCTGGTTGAAGGCAGCTTGACTGGTGCAAGGGGCAAAACAAAACATGGGCTTCTGCAGTGCTGGCTGAAGACTGCGTTTTGTAGTTTTTAGTTTCTATAGGCCCTGCTTCCGTGTGGCTGGTATGGTGTTTCTACTTTCTAGCCCACGCTACCACCCTTACACGCTCATGCGATTGCGTTTCTAGTTTTCTAGTTTTTAGAGGCCCTGCTTCCCCGTGGCTGGTATTGTGTTTCTAGTTTCTAGCCCGCGCTACCACCCTTACATGCGATTGCGTTTTCTAATTTTCTAGTTTCTAGCCCGCGCTACCACCCTTAAATGCGATTGCGTTTTCTAGTTTCTAGAGGCCCTGCTTCCGTGTGGCTGGTATTGTTTTCTAGTTTCTATAGTATCTAAGCCAGGAGCAATGTCGCAATAGTAAATTCTAGTCTGAGCGTTTGAATCAACTCGGCAGACCCCTTCTAGTTTCTAACACACGCGAGTGTTAATCAAGCAGCAATCCCATGCACCGGATAGCCACATCGGCCTTACCATTATATGCTTATATGTGGAAGCTAGCTGCACTAATGGCCTCTGGAGTAGCTGGAGTACTCCGGAGTGCCACTCCAGGGGGGGGGGGTCCTAGCTAGACATGGGAGTACCTGGAGTACTCTAGAGTGCTACTCCAGGGGGGGTCCCTAGTTAGAAACAACTGGAGTAGCTGGAGTGCTCTGGAGTGCTATCCAGGGGGGGGGGTCCCTAGTCAGAAACAACTGGAGTAGCTGGAGTACTCTGGAGTGCTACTCCGGGGGGGGGGGTTCCCTAGTCAAAAACAACTGGAGTAGCTGGAGTACTTTGGATTGCTGCTCCAGGAGGGGGGGTCCCTAGTCAGAAACAACTGGAATAGCTGGGAGTACTCTGGAGTGCTACACCAAGGGGGGGGCAGTAGTGTCCTGTTGGGAGTACTCTAGACAGCTCCAAGGAGTAGAACTGGAGTTTAAAGGTACTCCGTTGGCAGTATGTCAGCTTTCAGCATAAATTTGCACAGGGCTGGTGGCCGGTGCTCTCCTCTTGTTGTGCAGAATCAGGCTAACAAACAGTAATAACAAGTGTCGCTGCAGGTGGCACGCCCTCCAAGGCTCCCCTTACATGTCACCTTGACATTTGAGTAGCTGTCACTGATCCAGCATTACACTGCTTGGTACTGCTGGCTGCTGCTGCTGCTGCTGCTGCTGCAGTTGAGGGTGTGGTGTATGTCATCGACTCCGGTGTGATGAAGCTGAAGAGCTACAACGCCGCCAGCGGCATGGACAGCCTGGAGGTGACTGCCATCAGCAGGGTGCAGGCCGCACAGCGTGCCGGGCGCGCAGGCCGCACACGACCCGGCAAGGTGCGCGGCACCGCTGCTGTGTGCTGCTGCTGGCACTGCCATGACATGTCAGTTGAGCTGCAAGTCACTCCAAGTCACCTCTGGATGTTGGTGGCGGTGCAGGCGCAATTGCGGCAGCTGGTGCTCTACTTGAACCACACCAGTACAGCGCACTGTACTGTATGGGCATCAGGGTCCTGTTGTGCTAATACGCACAGCCCTTGGCAAGGCCGAGTGGCTTGGTGCGCAGGCGTGCTCAATGTCAACCCTCCTTGTGCGTGCTGTCTTTTCCCTGCTTCTGCAGTGCTTCCGGCTGTACACCCGCTCCTACTTTGAGCGCCAGATGCCCGACGTCACCCCGCCAGAGATCTGCCGCACCAGCCTGGCTGGCGCTGTGCTGGGCCTGAAGGCGCTGGGGCTGCCAGGCCTGGACGTGCTCAGCTTCGACTTCCTGGACCCGCCGGAGCAGGTGCGTATGTACACATATGCTGCATCCACCTGGAGCTTAGGAGCAGTTTTGAACAACACGTTGAGACCCGTCCTTCCACATCTGTATGGGTGCAGCCACTTGTTGACGACGAGCTGGTACACATGAGACGCACAAGGCTCAGCTGCTTGTGCTTTCGTCAGGTGCGGCACGTTGATGGCGTGATTGACACAGCAGGCACCACTAAAGAGGCGCCAGCTGCCTTGGGCTTCCTTAGCGCAACGCTGCGACTGTGACCCGCTGGCCAACCAAACCTAGGATATCTGGTTGCTGTCACCTGCTCATCCTTTCCTGGGTGCTCCTGCGACCACATCCCTGACCCAACGTCGCATGCTTACAACTGTGCAGGCGTCGCTGTGTGAGGCGCTGCGGCAGCTGTACGTGCTTGATGCTTTGGATATTGACGGAGGCATCACCCCAACAGGCAAGGCCATGGCTGGCCTGCCCCTGGAGCCTGCATTGGCACGGGCACTGCTTGAAGCACGCAAGCTGGGGTGAGTGGCTGTGCAGAGTATGTTTTGGGTGGTGATGAACTGCCTTGCTTGCTGCTCCGTTTCTCTCACAGCATCAGGCCTGTGCCGCCTGCCTGGGGCTGGGACTGCAGCTTCACAAGAGCTTCGCTTTTTTTACATATAGTATAAGTTATTTTCATTTTTTTTGCCTGGTTGGCGTCGTGATGTGGCTCAATGCTCCTTCGAGAGCGCTGGCGCCTGCTTACGACTTCCACCTCTGTGGGCGCAGCACAGTCGTAGACTGGTGTTGTGTCGGCTTCTCACAGTGTGCCCGCGCCAGGGCACTTTGCAGTTCCACCTGGAGGTTGCAAGTGCAATCCTCCAGTGACATACTGGTGCTGTCCAGTTCCTCAACTGCAGAGACGGCCTGTTCCTTCTCACGCAGCAGGCCCTGGTAGACAGCTTTCATGTTCCTGATCTACCGACGCAGCTCGGCAAGTTCCATCTCAAAACGCTTCAAGGATGCAACCTTGTCAGCATTTTTCAGATTCCAGGCGCCCAAGCCTTTCACAAAGGACTGGGCGCTGGAATCTGAAAACGCTGCCAAGGATGCAACCCTGAGGCGGTTTGAGATGGAACTTGCCGAGCTGCGTCGGCAATGCCATGGCATGCATTTTGACATGCTACCCCCAGCGGGCTGTGTCCCAACGGAACAGCCCAAGCAGCAGCAGAGGGCGCCCCCGTGCAGCCCACCCTCTGCTGCCGCGGCCACCGCTGGCTTTGTGCTGGTTGGCTGGCGTACATAGTACAGCTGGGCACAGTAAGGCAGAGCTTGATCAGGTTTCCCTGCCCGAGCATCCAGGCAGAGAGAAGTATTACAGGCCACACATTTCAATTTTGTCAGATCACGATCAAAATTGCAGTTCCAATCTATGCGACAAGAGCGCAGGAATCATCTCGGCCGCGCTCGCACCTGTCTTGTGTGTATACTGCATGCGACCAACCTTATCATCCCTGGCTTGGCATCCTGCAGGCAGCTGTCTAGAAGAACTTCTCACTTTGGTTGCCATGCTTATTGATGCCCACACTGTTTGTGTATATCAAATCGCAACATCAACTGCAAAACAACCCTGCACGCAGGTGCCTGGAGGAGGTGGTAACCGTCGCTGCCATGCTCTCAGCAGAGCACGTCTTTGCAGCAGGTCAAGGGCCGGAGAGCAGGGCCGCAGCAAATGCGCTGACCAGCACAGCACCGCCTGGCAGCAGTGCAGCAGCACAGGCAGATGCAGGCCGCAAGCTGAAGCAGCTAGCAGAGGAGTGTCAGGGGGACCATCTGCTGCTGTTGAGGCTGTACCAGATGTGGGCTGCGGCTGGTTTCACGCGGGACTTTGTGAAGGCGTATGGGCTGGAGCTGCGGGGTATGAATTTCGCAAGAGATATCCGCAAGCAGTTGGCAGGTGTGCGGCAAGGAACCACTGCAAAGCACTTGATGTGGGTGCGGGCAGGTGTGTTGCAGGGAACGCTGTGACTGTGACGTTGATTTGTGGGATCCAAGCAGGGCGCTTCCTTGCGTGCATGCATGCATCAATCACATGGAGTTGCTACCAGCTGCGGGCTCTGCAGCGATGAGAGTAAGGCAGTTTCAAGCAGCAGAACACTGGATGGTGCGAGGGATGTGATGCTTGCTGATGGGCTTGATGCTACTTGGCTGTTAGCACAAGCACTTGTGCGTGGCGTCAAGAATTGATGTGATTCATCTTCTTGATATGTGACTGCTTCTCCTGACACTTTGCCTTGCAGCTGTCACCAACTTCAGCAGCAGCCCACAGCAGCAGCAGCAGCAGCAGCAGCCAGGTGGTGCTAGCAGCAGCCAAGGGCAGCAACACCAGCAGCAGCAACAAGACGGCAGCTTGAAACGCAGACGCTGGGATGAAGAGAAGGACCCTTTACTACCAAGCCCAAGAGTAGCAGGTGTTGGAAGCAGCAGCAGCAGTGGCGGCAGCTTTGGTGGCGGCTTACTACGCAGTGAAGGCTCAGCGGGGTCCAGGGGCTTAGGGCTCGACGGCCGGCCACTCAGCAGAAATGGCAGGGCCGCGTCAGCTCCAGAGACGCTTGAGAGAGTGCGGCGGGCACTGACAGTTGGCTTTGCCAACCGCATCGCTCGGCGCATGCGGCTGCACAACGGCTACCGCACGTGCAACCAGAAAGGAGCCCTTGCGCAGGTGCGTGAAGTGGCAAAGGTCAGGCGCATGCTCCGGACCATGTTCCAGCTGGCGTCTTGCGCGCGATGGTTGTCGGTCATGGCAACGCCTTTGAGCTGCTTCTGCGACACCTGCACGTACCCAGCAGCGTGCTGCAGGCGCACCCTGGCTGCAAGCACTTGCCTTATCCACACACGTTGAAAGCGCATCTTGATCTTGCATGCTGGCAGCGCTGCCCGTCGACCATCTGCCAGCACGCGTGGCTGCGCTGATATCCTGCATGCCCTGCCACTTGTCTGTGCTGCTGCAGGTGCACCCTGGCAGCAGCCAGCTGTGCAGCGATGACGATGGGCTGCTGCCTGAGTGGCTCATCTACCATGAGTTTGTCGCCACCAGCAGACCCTTCCTGAGGCAGGTGAGCAGGGCTGACACGGCAGGTTCCTGGACCGAAGTTGAGTGAGCCACGTGTAGCTTGATCGCACTGACCTCCTGGTTCAGTTGAGGCAGTGCCGTGTGCGACGGTGATGGGGGCCTCATGTTGCGAGCTAGTATTCAACAAGCATGGTTCGGTGGCATCCCGCTGAACCTTTTGAGGCAGACATGCAGACAAGAGATTGTGGACATGGCTTTGGGACTGGTATCTATCAGGCATGTGTTCATGGCTACAAGCAGGCCATCGCAGGTGAGCACAAACATTTCCCACAAGCACCTATCTTAAATTAATAAGATTTTTCTCAACCTCACACTGCCATGGTACTGCCAGCTGGCGAGGACACTGAGTGATGGGCTGTATGCAGGCCTGATGTCTGCTGGCTGGTGTGTAGGCAACATGTTGTCCCACAGGGGTTGCAGCTGGATCCCCGCACTCCTGGCAAGGGTTGTTTATGCGCTTTCGCATGCATTCCGGCGATTTGTGTATTCACTGACACATATGGATGTCCAGGCACTATAGATGTCCAGGCAGTGCAACACCCACACCCGCTGCTGGCTGCAGGTGTGCCCCACAAGACACGAGTGGGTGGAGCCCCTGCTGCCCAAGCTGCAAGATGTTGACGTGCAGCGGCTCAGTGGAGGCAAGCTGAGGGCGCAAGCAGCAGCGGCGGCAGCAGCAGCAGCAGCAGATTCTGCAGCAGATGAGGCGGGAACAGCTGCTGATGGTGAGGCTGGTGGGCAAAAGGTGGCCAGGCGGAATGACGATGATGCCGTGAATGCGGCGCGGCAGCGGTACCTGCAGCGCAAGCAGGCAGCAGTGGCTGGGAAGAAGAAGTGATGGCGCTGAAGTGTTGGCGCTGAAGTGATGCGCACAGCCGTGCGTGCGTGTTTAATTTGGTACCTTGATGTGGTGTGGTCATGCATGACTACCTGGCAGCATCGCCATCATGCCATCTTGGCAGCATCAGCCAAAATGCTGAGGATCAGTTCCTGCATGCAACACATACTGCAGATAGCGCAAGGGTGCTGTCGGGGATGTTTGAGCAGATGTACCAGCAATGCAACACAGCTAACCAGCGGCAGCTTCATCTGGAATTGACAGCCATCAAAAAGCTGTCAAGTGAGAGCATGCATATATATATGAGCCAGCACTCTTCATATCACGTTGCCATGAGATGAACTTCATATCAAACAGGCTGCGCATGGTTGACATGCACCGAGATGAGCCAGCGCTTGTGACACTGCTGCCAGCAGTGCTTGGTGTGGTAAAATCTGTCGAGCACACCAACCTTGACCCCTGTGTAACAAAAAATGCACACCCTAATATCAAACCATAATTTGGCCATGGAACTGAGGAAGACAAGGGTCGGAGCTGGCGGTTAGAACTTCTAAATGTTCACATGTCCTGGCAGGACATTTGCTCATGCTTTAGGCGTGCCAGGGATGGTGCCAGTGATGTGCTGACTTCTGTGTTTTCTTTCATACAGAGCCCAAGAGTATTGCCAAGTGCTGCAAAGAATTTGTTCAAGTTGTAAAGTGTGTCTTCCTGCAAATCTTTACAACAAGTGCTGCAAAGAAGTTGGAAATCGAATGGCAGCAGGGTGCTTCCTGAATAGGTTATAACTTTAGCAACTGATAAGACGTATTTCAGCATAGCAGCCATGCGTTCCAGCAACTGCCGCATGCCATGCATCCAAAGGCACTGGCACATGGTTCCAACACAGACCTACCGGTCATGCCTGTATGGTTACAGTATGTACAGACGAGTGTCATAGCATGTGTACAGCATCATCTGCTGCTGATCACGCCGCCAGTCACTGGCCGTCACGATGGTAACATCCTTGCTGGACAATCTGTTCGGTATTGGTATTGCTGCCTGTCTGCCTGCTGCTGCTTGCTCTTGACCAGCTAATGCGCCAGCAGGCCTATGCTCATAATCAGCTCCATTTGTTGCAACTCGCCTGAGCGCATGTACAGCTCCATCTGTTGCAAGCCGCCTTGTAAGCTGGCTACAGCAGACCGTTGCCGCTGCAGCAGCAATGAGCCTTGTAGCCCGTCATGCACTGAGCTGTGCGCTGCTGCATTTCCTCCACGCGGCCGCTGATCTGATGCAGCTGCTGCCGTGCCACCTGCAGAGCATCGTCCATTTCATGGCGCTGCTGCAGCCAGCACCTCCAGCTGCAGATGTGCTTGGGAAAACCGTTTTACAGCAGGACAACGGGGCACATGGTACAATGGGCATGCATGTCAGGCTTGCAGTGCTCACCCGCACATCAAGCGCACAAATTCTTCGGCGCCACCCAGGCAGTTCCTAGTCTTGCTATTCACTGGGAAGCATCTGTTTAGCACTGACGGCCTGCCATCTTGCATGATTGTACAGCACCCGCTGACCACATTGCAGGCTTCACTACGCGGTAGCAATCCCCTGCTCACCCAGTGGCTCAGGCATCTCCCGGTTCACCCGCTGCTCCACCAAGCGCCGCTGCACACCCGGCAGCGCAGGAGCTCCCTGCAGTTGCTGCACGAGTGTGCCCAGCTGCTGCTGCAGCTCCTGTCTTGCGTGCCAGCGCAACAGCCACCGCTGATCCAGGCCTGCTGCTTCTGGCGACTCACCAGCTGGCAAACGCAGCTGTGCAAGCTGACGCTGTGCCAGGCGCTGCGCGTCAGCCTTCCATGCTGATGCGTCCGTCTACAGGGTTGTAACCAGAACAGCAGGCATGACGCAAGTCAGGGGGAGAGCATCAACGGGGGGTGGGGGGTGGGGGGGCGAGCGCAGCAATGTCAGCGCCAGCAGAACCTGCTGATCGTACCGACGTGCACCCAAGCTCTGTGTTGTATGTTGTTGCTATCGTCTGCACAAGCGACTTGCATTGTGGGGAGCGACAGCAGTTGAAGGCCGCGGAGGAAGCGAAGCAAAACAACGTGGCGCCAGTGGCAAACTGTACCTGTGTTTGAATGCCAGCGTTACGGCCGGCTGATGGTGAGCCGGCGTGCCTGCCTCCTGGGCTGCCGCGCTGCCTTGCAACCTGCCGGTCACTGAGCGCCGCTGCTTACCCAAAGTCTTTCCAAGTCTTTTCAGCCTTCAACTGCTGCAGCTGCCGTAGCTGCTGCTGCAGCTGCTGTGCCTGCTTTACCTCTCGAATCATCCTGCTGCGACTCCTCATACCGCACCTCTTCATATGTTGGGATGTGCCTGTATGGCTGCAGGCCAGCTGCAGCTGGGCCCACAGCCAACCACAGCGCCCTGCCATGGCCCAGCGCCAGCTGCGCTGCTGATGCTGCCTCTAGCCCCTGCAGCTCCATGGTTCTGCGCTGCGTTGCGTGCCACCTCAGCTGCACAGAGACAGTCCTTCCCCAGCGACAGCCTCCTGCTTCTGCTGCTTCTGCTGCCATCTGCACTACATAGTGCATGTATACATGGAGGTATCTGCTCAGCTGCCAGGGACTGAGCAGCATCCTGCTTATTGGCAAGCCTGGTTAGCTGTGCACACGCCTGGCGGAAAACAGATAAACGCAGCTTACAATGCATTAGCCATTGTATGCCTGTGTGAACTGGAAGTGATGTATGTATCGTGCTGTTGGACTGCTACCATATAAGTTGGAATCAATATCAATTGCAGCAAGCTCGCGCCATCCATGCTCATTAACCTGGCAGCAGCGTTGCAATTGATGCAACCTGCCTGCAATACTTGTAACGCTACCGCAAGACCCAACTGCTGTTGCTGTGCCCGCTCCTGTTGGAGTACCCCTGACACAGCCGTGGAGTGCACGTCCTTTGCTGCCAGATGCAGCCAGTGGCTGCCAGTGGCTGAGCAAACAACAGCTGCTGCTGCATCCTCTACTGTACTGCCGCCGGGCCCTTTCCTGCTGGGGCTCCTGCTCAGCCTGCTGCTGTCATTGCTGCTGCTGCTGCTGCTGCTTATGCTGCTGGCTGTGACTCGGAGTGTCCGCAGTAGCTGCTCTGGCGTCAGGCAGGCATTGTCCACAAGTGAATTCTGCACGTGCAATCGTGGCACTGACGGTTTGGTCTTGAGGGGAAGGCGACTACAGACACACATGGCAATACGCAGCAAACATGCACGTGATGCCGGCAGAGATAAGCGTGAGTTCCAAGGCAAACCTTGGTTTACCAGACGCCTACCTGGCTCTCACCTGCCTCTGTTCTGCTGACACAGTTTGCTGCATGACATTGCGGTTGCCCTGCTTACTGCTGCAACTGTGGTTGCCGCTGCCCTGGCAGAGCTTGAAGTCACCCCTGCCGATCTTTTGGATTACATCAAGTGCGCACCCTCCCTGCACCACAACATAATGCAGTAGCAGGCAGCAATGCCTCATATTGCAATGCATATGCTGCAACAAGGTTGCTACCGCAGTGTGGTCACATTTGTATGTTCACCCATGGGTCAAGCACGTTGCTTGCTTACAGGAGCCAGCCAGTACGCCCTTGAGCTGTTCACTAGCCTGTATGACAGTTTGGACCGCAGTGTGTTTGGCCAGGACATGTACCATAAAGAATCGCAGATTGCAGGCTCACTTTTAGTACGCACAATGCGTCCCTACCGCCAAGGGTGACGAAGGAGTTGTTAGGGGCATTGACTCAACCAGCTGGACGTGAGCATGGACTTGAGCATGGCCAACTCATACAGCAGGCAGCCCATGCTCTACATGTCGCTCTTGCAGTCGTACATGACGGTACTCTGCTGTGTAGCAACGACTCAATACTCATGCCTCATGTCCACTTCATGTGCAGCCTCGCATTCAGGGATGGGGTGACACTGCTTGCTTGCTTGCCTTTTGCTGCTGCGTCAGAGTGCTGCTCTTCTTTAGAGCTCCAACTACACGGTGCACGGCTGGCCCCTTGTTGGGGCTCTCAGTGAGATGCGTCCATGAATCAACAGAACTGCAGCAATATTGGACGCTGGAAAAACAAGATGGCAGAAGTTCCTCATCAACAGGCCGCAGCCCGCCTGCTGTGCACTGCAACTGCACTTGCAAGTGTTAGCAAGGCCAACCGAGATTGCACACTGCTGGAGAACCATCACAGCAGCATGAATGACTGTGCAGCATGACCGCAGCACCTGTGACGATATGATAATGTCAAGTCAATGCCATCAAACAGTGTCAACCCTGTCAATGCTGTCTCTCACTCCCTTGCCAGTACGCTGCCAGCTGCCAGTGCTGGCATGCACTTACACACAGCCTGTGCCCCTCGTCCTTCATGCAACCAGCTAAAACACATGGCTGCAGCAGCAGCATCTTCGTGTCCTGCAAGTGGAGCAGCGGGAGCCCTGCAAGGCAGACATGCTGCTCTGACTCATGGTGATTCAGGGGTGTGCCATTACAAGTTTCACTTTACAATTTCTTTCATTTCATTGCAATTTCATTGCAATTTTCACTCGATCTGAGCCCACCAAGTGACGCGTTTCAATTTTCATTTCATTTCAGATTTCATGTAATTACTTTCACCAGGAGCCCAAAACTGAAATGGCACACCCCCTGTCACTGACACCAGGTGACTCACTGCACTGAGTCATGAAGCACAGCAAACCCTAGCTGTTATGCACGTGATCACCTTGAAGCCCATTTCCTCATACCACAGCAATTGGTGAAAACCCGATTGAAGACCGCACAACTGGATGTCTTGGGCTGTAGGCTTTCGGCGCAACCAAACTACGATTGTTTTTGCTGGCAGGCGCACCATTGAGGCGAACGGAGAATAATGACCGTAACTAAGGGTGGGTCAATTCCAGCTCTTATGAGACGCTGTCAGCGATGTCATGCATGAGGTGCTCCAACAGGAAGTTTTGCAATGCCCGTCCTTCGTCCCTTGCGCACATGCTGCACAACAGCAACAAAATCAGGCATCGTACAGAAAGCAGGCGCTTCTCTGTAAAACATTTGGCCTGTCCCGGCCACGTGGGTGCATCCGGGTTCAGCGCTCCATGTGGCCACAGCCCAGCATGCTGATGATCTGCAGGCCACCCACTTGACCCTCTGACTGTCGAAGAGATTAGCAGCATCGCGGCTGTCTGCAGGCATTGGCCAAACAGGAGGAATGGGGCGAGCCACGCTTCAATGTTGTCTCCCTAAAGGCAAGTGGTGCTTGCGCACTAGCATTGTGGCACCAGCAGTGTCGTGCCGCTTGTTGTTCATATCTACGCATAGACCTTGCAGTGAGCCGAGCCTGTATCTGAACCCCCTTTTGTGCATGCAGACATAGTTCACGGGGAACTGCATGTAGAACTGCAGGCATGCAGAGATTGAAGGCCGCCCCATGTACTGGGTGTTGTTTGCAGGAGCCAGCAAAGGCAGACTTGCTGGCGTTTGACGCAGGCGGCCCTGCACCTCAGCGCAAGGGCTTTGCCATCCTGCAAACACCACCCAGCTCTGTGGTGTATGAGGTCATACTGGCCCTGCAGCCAGGGGAGGAGCCTTCAGTGTGCGGCTGGGAGCAGGTGGGGCAGCAGCTGCAGCAGGGAGCACTGCAGCAACAGCAGGCGATGCGGCACGTCCGGTCAGTTCAAAGTCTTGACAGCAGTTGGTGTGCAGTTGCCTTCTCATTCTGACACTGTCAGGGCCGCCGCCGCTGCTGCTCCTGCTGCTGCTGCTGCTGCTGCTGCTGCTGCTGCTGCTGCTGCTGCTGCTGCTGCTGCCGCCGCCGCCGCTGCTGCTGCCTGCTGCTGCTGCTGCTGCTGCTGCTGCTGCTGCTGCTGCTGCTGCTGCTGCTGACAGCTGGAAGGTGTTGAGCCGCTCGCCAGCCCTGATGACTGCCTTGAGGCTGAGGCCATTGCAAAGGCAGACAAGCAGGTGAGAGGCTGGAGGGAGCCACCAACAGCTGCCAGAACTCAACCACACCGTGCAAGGTGGATGCCATTTGCTGGGAATGTGGTGCCAGCACGTGCAGAAGTCTGTGTTGGTATAACGGACAGGCATGGTGGCAGACGCAGCATCAATCTCACACATGTGCAGCGACACTTGTAACGTGAGTGTCAAACGTTTACAAGCGTTCTGTACAGTTCATGCTCCTACATACATCAGCCATGGGCTTTGGAGTTAGATTTGTCTGGGAACTACTAAAGTCTGCTGTTCAACATCCTGTGTTGCGAACAAGCCTCTGTGTTGCCTGTTGTCGGGCCATGCCAGCCTGACGCCACAATGTGCTATGAAGCAATGTCTTGTTATTGCTGTTGGTGGTGGTGCATGCTGTGTATGGCTGTGCCCACCTGGCTGAACATGCACCCTTGCATTGCCCACCTGGCTGAAGATTCACCTTCAAGGTGCTGCGGCGGGAGACCTTCTTGCCCTTGGGCTCTGCATTGCACGCTAGGCTGCAGGAGGTGGCGGTGCTTGCTGAAGATTCAATCAGCTGCAGCCATGCAGCGTGTGACCCCTGCTTCATGCAGAAGTGGCAAACACTTGATTGGGCTATGGCTTGCTGAACTGCATGCTGTGCTGCAGGTGGTGGCGCTGCTGGCTGAGCGTGGCTTCACTGACCTGACCCTGGTGGCATGCGACCCCTGGAGTGTTCACGCGCCCCCTCAGCAACTGCAGGGCCGGCGCCTTATGCAGCTGTTTATGTACGGCCGCAGCAGGTGAGACTGCGCAGCAAGCGAGTAGCAGCAGCAGCAGCAGCAGCAGCAGCAGGTGCGGGCGCACCGTAGGAACTGCACGAGCAGCAGCAGCGCCGGCAACAAAGCACTGCACCAGCAGCCACCGCAGCTGTGCCGCAGTGCCACTTCATCGGCCAGGCTATGCTACTGCTAACACTGCTGTTGCGCACGAGCACAATTGCTGGTACTTACCATTACAATGGGCGCACTATGTATGGCGGTTACGTCCACAGCGCTGCACAGCATAAGTGAAGGCACAGCGCTCTGAAACACTGTTTGCATGCGCGTGGTAGACCTGCCTGTGCTTCAGTCTGACTGCTGCTGTGCCAATTTCGTGCTGTTGCTGTGCCAGCCCAAATGACAACGCGTATGCGCACCCGCTGGACCTGGTGGCCCTGGTTGATCTGCACAAGCGGTGTGTGGTGGACATCGACAGGCACAGCAAGGCGCCGCAGGTGAGTGGCTGCGTCCCAGCCCCTCCCTGCAGCAGCACCTGCTGCTGGCTGCTGCTCACGGCAAATTTTACGCAGTGTCTAGATTACTGGCAGTGCTGCCGTGTGCGCAGTGGCAGCACTTGTCCTGTCCAACCATGCAGCGGGGCCTTGTATCACGTAAGCAGCTCTCCTGCTGCTGCTGCTGCTGCTGCTGCTGCTCCGCTGCAGGTCCCCTGTGAGGACAACAACTACCATGCCGAACTGTTCCCCGGGCCCTGGAGGCAGGACATCAAGCCGCTGGACGTGGTGCAGCCAGAGGTGAGGCAGCCAGCTCCACCCCGGCTGCTGTCGTCACCCAAGCATCTGCCAGCAGTGATGCCAGCCAGCAGTGGCAGCTGCGCTGATTGACCTAAGCATGGCGCAGCCGCAGGTGGTGCCATGTGCCGAGAAGGTTGCTGCCGAGCAGGCACACAGCACAGCAGCACAATGCACGCAGCACTTGCTACTTGGTTTGCTGTGCAGGCCTGCACACCACCTTGATGACTGGTGCTGGACGTTGCTTTGTGTGCTGAGCACCTGTCACTTCGTGCCTGCTTCTGTACCCCTGCCGCTGCTGTCAGGGCCCCAGCTTTGCTGTTGACGGCATGGCAGTGACATGGCAGAAATGGAGCCTCCGTGTGGGCTTCAACTACAGGTAGACTGACGCAAACAAAGCAATGTAGCATAGTACAACGCTGCCGCTGTTGCTGACACATTGAACTGCCTGTGCTTTAGTAGCTCAATCGGTGTCAGAGCACAACTGGGTAAGTGTTACTGCTCGCTCTCACGTCATGCGGAGTCACCAGTTATGGTTGCAACACAACCGCGTCAGGGTGCATGATCTGCCGGTTCACGTTATTCTTGTGCTGCTGTGTGTTTGCAGGGAAGGGTTGGTGCTGCACAATCTGTCATACGATGATGACGGCAAGCAGCGGCCAGTGCTGCACAGGGCTAGCCTGGTAGAGATGGCAGTGCCGTGAGTGACCAACACACAGCCCTAAGCCCCTTTGGCATCAGCATGTGGGCTGCACTTGCAACAGCTAGCCCGGCTGTTGCTGTTGGCTGCATGTCTGTGTGTCTGTGTGTCTGCGTGTGCTTGCAATACTGACACAGCATGCATGCAGTGCAGCAGTTGGTGCATCTCACAAAGCGCAGCATGCTGACAGAAGGCCTGCCTGCGTCTTGCCTCCATGCCTGCAGGTATGGCGACCCGCGGTGAGCGACCGACCCACAGCCGACTGCGCCTGCTGCGGATGCGCCTGTACGTACACTGCTCACCTCTCTGATGTGGTTGGAGGGTGCAGCCGAGGTTGCCTTTGATGTGTATCAACATGGGACATGCGGTGCCCATCAGCAGAGGCCGCTCCTGTGCTGCTGCCTTGACAGATGCAGGGTATGTTGATGCATGCCGTGGATCCCAGGCAGGTTGGCTTGATGTGTCGCTGTGTGCTGCTGCCTGCAGTGAGCCCTTCACCCGCAAGTGTGCTTTTGACGTGGGGGTGAGCAGCCTGGCACAGCAGCTTCCTTTGCGCATGACCTCAGCGCAGTGCTGACACGTTGTATAAGTGTGCGACGCTTGCCAGCATGAACTGTGATGCATGTATTGCAGTCCTGCCACCACTAGCTTTTGGGGGAAGCGGCGCAACACGCACCATGCCTGGCAGCATGTGATGTTTGCCAGCATGAACAACTTTGTTTGCACTGTAGTTACAAGCAGGCTTTGGCAGTACAGCCCTGAGCAGCATCCAGCTTCGTCCACCCTAGTGCGTATGTTGTTCGTGCTCAGCTGTGTGAAGGCCTTGTCCTGTGGCCAGGCTGGTGGCTGGCCTGCCTGCCGGCGCCACACCACAGTTGCAGGTTGACCGAGCTTCGCAAGCAACTTATTGATGTGAGTTCCCCTCCGCTTGCTGTCACCTCCTGCGCTGTGCTTGTCGCCTGGCTGTCAGGACTATGGCCTTGGCTACTGCGCCAACTCTCTGTCGCTGGCTGCGACTGCCTGGGCCACATCCACTACTTTGACGCGCACCTGGCCGACAGCAAGGGCCAGCCGGTGCTGCTGAAGAACGCGGTGTGCATGCACGAGGAGGACGTGGGGCTGCTGTGGAAGCATGTGGAGTACAGGTGAGTTGGCATGCAGTCTGAAACCTCGTGCTTGGCTGCCATGCCGCTGATCATCACTGTTGGTGTCGCTTTGCTGTGGCAAGCAATGTGCTGTGGCATGCAACCTAGTTGGATAGGCCACAGTACAATTTGCAGCAGATGCATCATTAGTTGCGGTGGTTGCCTGCCCCTGCAGGAATGGCCACAGCGAGTCGCGGCGCAGCAGGCGCCTGGTGCTGAGCTTCATCTCGACCGTGGTCAACTATGAGTATGCCTTCTACTGGTACCTCTACCAGGTGCGGCACTCAAGCACCAACCAGTAGCTGCATCATGCTGTGACAGCGCCGGCTGTGTTACATGCTACCAAATTAGTTGACCACACTACGAATATTAGCGCCAAGTGCGGACCTTACAGTAAGCTTACTTGTGAGAGGTGTGGAGGCGCATCAGGTCTTGTCAACGTCATACATGCCCCTCCCACGCCTGTGTGGTGCTCATTGCGCACCCCACCATGCATGCAGTACTGATACACGCCTTTCTGCACTGACGCATTTACTTGTGCAGTCATGCATGAAGCTGTCAGCTGGGATACCTACCTGAGGATAGCCTGGTGCATTCTAGCAAAGGAATATTGTGCTGCCTGGGGCCACCACGTTGTGCAGACTGGGATGTTCCACGAGCATTACAAGGTTCCTCCTACCTGTTGACACTAGCACCATGCCAGTGTAGTGGTGTGCCAGCCGTGCACAAGCGCAGCTGCAGCTGCGGCGTCATTGGTATGTGCCGGCACATACTAATTGCGTATTGCGGCCCTCCTTGTCGTGGCACGGCGCAGGACGGCACCATCAGCTTTGAGATCAAGCTGACTGGCGAGCTGTCCACCAACCTGCTCAGCGAGGGCGAGGCCCACCCCGGGCACGGCACGCTGGTGGGGCCTGGCGTGAACGCGCAGCACCACCAGCACATGTTCTGCGCGCGCTTGGACATGGCCGTGGATGACGCCCAGGGCGGCAAGAGCCTGCTTGTCAGCGAGGTGGGTTGCAAGCAAGGCTGTTACCATGGCCACCAGCAGGACGGCTGTTATGGCCGACTGTTACGTAACAGAGTGTTCTCCACGTCTTGACCGTTAAAAGGGGGTGAAGGCTGGGCAGCATGGCATATGTTGGAGGCTGCTGTAGGGCAAAAGAACGGCTTGATTGAGACATGGCTGGTGTGTAAAGCAGGGCGGCAGGAAATGATTGAAAGGTGGCTGAGGTATGAGAGGCTTGGCCAATGGTGCTGCAGGGCATCTGGTCAGCGGTGCGCCGCCATCGGACCCGCTGCACTTGAGGAGAGAGACAGTAGTTACACATGGGTCCAGTCACCATCTTAGATGGTATGAGCCAACCCAAATGCGCTGCATTCGTGACTAGTCAACCTGCAGCTGCCCACTGACGTGCGAGTGTGACGGCCAAATGCTTGTTGTGTGCAGGTGGATGCTGTGCGCATGCCGAGGTCAGCTGGCAACCCACACGGCAATGGCTTCACAGCCGAGGTGCGTAGCAGGGATCACGCCCATGTGCTCGTGAGGCACAGCATGGATCACACCTGCGTGCGCAGGGGCCATACTATGCAGTGATAGCGGTGTGACTTATCTGGATGGTTCGAGCAGAGATGTGTCTTGCAATGCTGGCGTCCGCTGCTTGTACCGGCTGCACCTGCTGGTGTGCAGAGATTCAGGTGATAACTTTGCAGGACAGCTGATTGAAGTGACAGGGGTGCTCATTCAAACTGAGCGTTGCAGAGAGATTGCTGCATGGACCTGTTGTGTCTGCTGTGTGGCCTGCAGGAGACAGACCTGGCCACTACCAGCGAGGCGCAGCGCGTGGCAGCACCCGAGCGCGCCGCATCTGGAAGGTCAAGAACCCAGCCGTGATCAACCCCGTCAGCAAGGCGCCTGTGGCGTACAAGGTGAGAGGGACTGCCGGGCGCAGCCTGGCATGCCACGCAGCACGAGCGCAGGGTGTCTTGTTGCAAATGATGCATGGCAAGGCGCTGCTTGTGTGGTTATATGTGACTTTAGGCGATGCACTCCTTGCAATTGATTCTGACACAGCTTCTGGTGCTGGTGCTGCTGCCGCTTCGTCACCTCCAGCTCATGCCCATGGGTGCCAGCCCGCTGCTGTTGGCAGACGAGGAGAGCCTGGTGGGCAGGCGGGCGGTGTTTGCCAGCAAGCACCTGTGGGTGACGCCACACAGCGACAGCCAGCGCTTCCCTGCTGGGGATTACGTGATGCAGGCGGATGACTGCAGGGGCCTGGCTCTCTGGACCAAGGAGGTGGGGGGCTGCTGTTCTGTGGTTCAGTTGCTGTGCCATGCACTCCAGAGCCTGTGTGCAGCGCCATCGTGCATGAAATGTGCATTCTGATGCGCAGGAAAGCTGGACCCCTGTGCCCTGCAATCGGAGGCTGTGCTTTCATGCTCGCTGTTCAGGTTCTCGCCATCTGAACGTGTGCTGGCACCAGTGTCACTCAGCTACTGCTGCTGCTGGCTGCTGCTGCTGCTGCAGGACAAAAGCCTAGTTGACGCTGACCCTGTCATCTGGTACAGGTGATCCCTCAGAGGCCACAGCAATGTCTGCCTGCATCCAGAGCAGGGTGTCCAGTGCACCTGTGCACTGCTGCTGTATAGTTTGCAGCTGTCGGTCAGCAGGCGGCTTCACGTGCATGCATGCAGGCTGCACCCGTGGCACTGGCACCACCTCGAGTCACACTGCCGACCAGGTCACCGCAGATGCTGCACATCTCTGTTGCAGCGTTGGTTAATGTCGCCCAGTCTCTCAGCTGCCAGTTTCCTGCTGCTGTTGCATGGCTGCCACCAGTACTGTCGTCTGCTGCTGTCACGGTGTCTGGGGGGCAGGCATGCGCCTACCCTGTCCTATTTACATGTCCCTTTCTCAGCACATGTTTCTGAATCTGCATGCCAAATGCTTGGTTGTGCAGCTTTGGTGTGACGCACATCGTGCGCGTGGAGGACTTCCCTGTCATGCCTGTGGAGGTGACAGGTGAGCAGGCGTGCGGGCTGTGCTGGTGGATGCGGTGCGTTGCTGCCTCAAGGATGTGCCCAGCAGCCTATGCTAGGGCAGCTTTTGGATAGCTTAGAATGGCATGCACAACCCAGATAGCAAAAGTAACGCATGTTGCAGATGAGCTTGATGGCCTTGTGGCTGCCAACATACAGTTTGTTTGCAAAGTGCAAGCATCAAAATGTGCCAAACTGTAGTACAGCATGTGTGTGCACGCCTCTGCTGTTGGAAGCTCTGTTGTGGATGCACAGCACCATGCTGGCTGCACACAGGCTGCAAGCAGCGTCTGGTGTGCCCTCAGCACACACTGAGGCCCAATCATTGCGACATGCCACAGTTTGTGACAGCAGGCGACACTGTTATGGGCTTTGAATGCCTTTGTGACCTTTGTTAGTTTACTGCGGTCTTTTCTGCCCTGCCCTGCCGCTGCAGGCTTCACGCTGAAGCCATTTGGCTTCTTTAGCAAGAACCCAGGCCTGGACATACCACCAGGCAAGAACGCAGCCAGCACGCTGCACAGCAGCAATGGCGTCACAAATGGTGTTGCAAACGGAGCCGGCAACGGTGCCTGCTGTAGCACAGCATAGTCTGCCAGCGCAGTCACTGAGTGAAGGGGGCGTTGCAGCAGAGCATGCGTGATGCACATGCACAGTGATGCGTATGTATAGTATGTATTGTATGCCCTTTGGCTCATGTCACAGAACGCATGATATTGGCCAACCCTAGTAACAGCGGGCTAGGATCTTGAGCAGCCACGCAGCAGCCTTATACACGCACTGGTGGCAACGCTTCATCATCATCATCATAATACCCATTCAAGCCATAGCATCAGCGCCATCGCCCCGCGCCCCACCGGGCGGAAAGAGAGGAGCACTGCTCCAGAATGTTTGCATGCATTGCGCACATCCCAAGACTGACAAGAAAAGCAGCAATACACGGTGACACCATCAGACATCTTCCAGAACTGCCCCAAATATCATCAGATACAAACGCAACACCTTGATTGACGAATCAGCCATGGACAACGCTGCGCAACTTTTCAACGCAACCAGGCAGGATCTGATCTCAGCAAACATATCATCCCTGAGCAAAGTAGCAGGCAATCAAACATGAAGTGTGACAAAGACTCAACTTCTGCACCACAACAAACATCCTGAAGTGGATTAGCTCTGCGACCGCCAACTGACTAGTACGCTCATGTACACACAACAACCCATACGAACACGCACAGCAATTCAATACCACGTGGAATTGCACTGAACGCAAGTACGCCTAGCCTCCTGAAACCCATAGCACAACATGAGAGGATGCACATGAGCCACATACCGACTCAAGTGAGTTCAACGTTCACATGCAACCTTCAGCATGAGTGTCTTGACCTGCAACGCTTGTTGAGTGAACTGAAAGGTGTACACTAGTGTAGCTCAGGTGTCTTTGAGGCGCACAAGGGTAGTGAGCAGCAAGTGCACATGCACTGTGTCTGCTCTTGACATCTCATTTTCAAGGTTTGCAGAAAGACATGTGTACTACAGTATGCTGATGGTGCAGTTGTTTGGTTAGAAGCCTTGGCCGATGGAAGCACGCCACCTGTGGCAAGACCTTCAAGGCTTGGGACAAGAGTAAGCCTTTTGCATAGATCTCTGCTAGGATCTCTCACATAGGCTACGTGAACAGCAGCAGCACATACCACTCCTTTGCATGCATGCAGTGCTGTGTCCTGATACAAACAAGCGGGGAGCAAAACACGCAAAAGTAGAGACTCCCCACCCCTATGCGAATGGCATACTATATGCTGACTAGGCATGGCTCCAACTTATCACCAGAATGTGATGAAGGTGTGCAGCGGCTGGAAGCAGCACACTCTTTTGTATAAAGTCATCTGCTGAAGAGCAGAGTTGCATGCATGCAGTGCTGTGTCCTCATACAGAAGATCTGCCAAGCCAGCGCCGCCTTGACAGACGTGCCAGTAATAAAACAAACAGTGCAGCATGTCAACCTGCAGGGCTCGGCTGTACATGTGAAGAAGAGAGTCTAGCACTGCCTACCACAACGCCCAAACACAAAACAAGCGCACCTCACGTATCAGCAGCCTCCTAAGGTGCAGTAGCCAGGCTGGTGACAGGCTGCTACTCTGATCTAGGGCCGAGTGCACACACGCACCGCATCCCCGACTCAACACCAGGCTACCTGCATCATGCAAGCATGCTTGCAACAAGGGCCACAGACACTGCCGCTGCTGCAACCCAGCTGCGCTGCGCAGCGAGTCCAAAGTCCTTGCACTGCGACGCCTTCACTCCTCGACATGCAGAGTCATGGCGCTAAACCGACCGCCTCGACAAACACCTCAGCAGCTGTGTCAGATCGGGCAGCACACCAAAAGCAACATGCACCACTGCCATCAACGCACTACAGTTCTCAGCCAGCTCACATGCGCACATCCTGCTAGTTAAACAACCCCACTCTCAAAATGAAATGATGACGCATCGTCCCTCGAGATGAATAGCAACACACCATGCGGCGGGAAGGCCGGCCGCTTCCACACCAGCAGCCACGGCAGCGCCAGCAAACGCAGGCACCAACAGGTCTGGTCCTAGGAGCCATGCCGCTGTGCACGCGGCCAGCACACTTCTTGGAAGCACTGCTGGCTGCATGCCGCTGGCAGCTGCCGCAACACCCCCCCCCCCCCCCAAGGTGTGTACCTCAACGGCTACTGGTACATCAACACCCTCTCCCTGCGCACTGACAAAACTCAGCATGGCATAGAGTTATGCGGGCAGCAACAGCACCCTGGCACGGCAGCAGCAACAACCTTGCAGGGCACCAACAGCACCTGCACGGCAGTAACATGGAGGCACTGGCACCTCGGCACCCACAGGGCATCGCGATCATCACCATGTTGCTCGCTCATCCCATGTGCACAAAGCCAACAGGGCAAAGGACAAAACAGCCCCGCCCTTCCTCAGCACCAACCAGGCTGCAACATATGCAGCCGGCTTCAGGATGGCACACCCGTAAGCATGCGCGACAATGCTCAAGCACAAACTTCTGCTGCCCTGGCTGCAGCCACGCCGCTCCCTCTGCACCCTGAACACCCGCTACCGCGCTGCCAGCACTTGCTGTTCATGCCCTGCAGGGGTGGCCAACATTGCACCACCGGGAGGCGCAGCTGCAGCAGCACCTGCCTCTGCAGGCAGCCCTGCTTCAGTAGCAGGAGGTGTTGCAGTTGCGGCCTTCACCGGCAGGCAGTCTACAGGTGCAGCTGCTGCAGCAGCAGCATCTAGCACACTCTCGCTGCCACCACCCTGCCGTGCTGCCATGGGCGTGCACAGCAGCCCCAGCTTCGATGCTGCACCTGCAGGGGTAGCGGATGCCCCAGCAGCATCATGTACTGCTGCCACCAACCCCACAGGCTGGCTAGTAATGCCGCCGACTGGCACCCAGCTCATCGGCTGCGCTGCACCGGCTGCTCCGCCGGCAGCCTGCCTGTTGTTGGCCGCCATGCCGGCGCCGCTGCCGCTTCGCAACACGCTGCCGCCGCCGCCGCCGCCTGCCGCTGCTGCTGCCCCTGCAGCACCAACCACAGTAGGCGGCTGCACATCCATTGCAAGCTGCCTGGGTGGCCAGGGGCTCGCTGCTCCATGCCCAAACAGCAGCGGCGTCTCAGGCTCTGTTTCCTGCAAGCCGCTGCGCTTGAATGAGGCATCATCTGCTACTGGGCTGCCACTGAAGAACTTGCTGGGTGTGGCAAACACAGGCTGCGGCACGTTCGTCCCCATCCCCGTGGCGCTGCCTCGTGTGCCAGCATCACCGAGTGTTGCCACAGGACTGCCGGCAAAGAACTTGCTGGGTGTGATCAGGCCCACAGGTGGCAGCTCCAGGTGCGTGTGGTGCTCCCCTGCTGCTGTTGCTGAAGGCAGCACGACTGCTGGCACTCGCCCTGCTGCTGCTGCGTCGCGAGCCACTGCTGCTGCAGCAGGCACTGCCACTGGGGAGACCAGAGCAGCGGTCAGCTGGTCCTGCTGGTGGACGCCGCAGCGCGCTGCATGCAGGTGTGGCTCATCACACATGCTCAGCCGCAACCGCTTCTGTGCGCTGCCAAACAGCTTTGCGGTGTCCAGCTCCAGCTGCACGCCCGCCTGCTCCAGCTCCTGTGCGCAGGTCATCCTCAGGCCCAGGGAGACAGCGCCCGGCGACTCCAGGCTCATCGGCAGCTGCAGCGGCATCAAGCCAGCTACAGCAGAGCCAGGCGACTCACCGGCTGCTGCTGCTAGCCCGCCGTCCACAGCAGCATCGAGCGAGCCTGCAGCCGGCTGGCGCAGCATTGGCGGGATGCGGGGCATGCTGCGTTGCCGGCGCTGCTGCTGCGGCTGGAGCCGCGCGCCAAGCTGCTGCTGCTGCAGCCCAGTGGGCGCCTGCCTCTCCTGCTGGTCGTGCTGCTGCTGTGGATCCTGCTGCTCTTCGAGCTTTGGTTGCTTTTTGGCCTGCATCTGCCTTGCAACAAGAGCCTTCAAGGCCTCTGGTTGGATGCTGTAGCCGCGCCGCTTGCCCTTGCGCGCATTGGGCTGGGTCGTCGTGACGACGGGTGCAAAGACGGCAGGGCTTGCATGCGCTTGCTGCTGGCTGCATGAAGTGCTGCTGCTGTTGGGCCTGCTGCATCAGTATGTGCTGCATCAGTGGGTTGCTGAGGGCCGGCAGCACCAGCGCAGGTGTTGCTGCAGTGTCCACACTAGGGCAAGCCAGTTGAATGAGCTGTGGCTTGATGTGTGCTGCTGCTGCTGCTGCTGCTGCTGGCGTAACATCACCAGGCTTCTGCTGCTGCAGTGGTAGCCGCAGCATACCATTGCATGCTAGCATCTGCTGGCTGCTGGGGCCACTACTGACCATCACCAATGCAGGTGCGGCTGACGCTGCGGGCATGGACATCAGCAAGCCATCCTGCTGCGTAGCACCAAGGGGCGTATGCATGGGCAGCAGGCCAGCGGCTGATGCACCTGCCAAAGTAGCCATCGGCGTGCAGAATGCCGGTGTCGTGGCTGCTGCACCTGCTGCTGCAGATTTGTTGGAAACAGGCGTCTGCTGGGGTTTGGCTGCGGCAAGCTCTTCCTGCTTGATGCTTGCAGCAGCCTGCGAGCTGCTGCCATCCGCAGCTGCTGCCTGGCTAGTACTGCTGCTTGAAGCATGCTGCTGCTCCTGAGGCTTGCTGGGGGTGCCACTCTGCACATGCCCTGAGGCGCTCTGCTGTCCGGCATTCTGTGCATTAGCGGCGAGCGCCACAGAGCGCTGATTGGGCTGCAGAAGAGAGGCCAGGGAGGGTTGCAGGACTTGTAGTGTTCGGCCCCTCTGCAACAACACAGCATGGCAGGCACCGGTCAGGGTCACAACCAGCTTCGCCAACATGTCAGTGCAACGATCATGTTACCAAGAAGCACTTACCTCGTACTCAGCGGCCTCTTGCATGCACAGCGAGACCATCCTGTTCAGCTGCGCGTTCCATTGTGCAACCTGCACGTCCATAGCCAATATGCCACCTTCCTGAGCAATATACTGCCAGGTAAAGCGTGTAGCAAGCTGCGCCAAGAGCTTGTGTGCGACGGATGAGCTGCCGGCAGCGATCCCGCGGGAGCCTATGCACAACAATTTATTGAACGTGCTCGTCAATCCCACTAGCTGGTTTGACCTGTTCGAAGTCATGGATGGCCGCAAGATGAAGACTAGGCTGCAACGGCACTGTTGTCAACAACGTGGCACTTTTCTTGTAGCCTAATTGACAAGGTGTCTCGTGCTGACACTCACTTGAATCATTAAGTAGTCAATTTGCAGTACGTTGCACGTCGTAAAGGTGCAGCAACAGAGGGGAGGTGTATGCCGCATGCAAGTGTGCCCGCTCACGTAGCCACCCAAGTTTGACTCGAATAGCGCCCTGCACGTGTGTGGCGTCGCCCTTGAATTTTCACAAACACATTTGACCGTGACCAGCCACCAGGTTGCATGCTCCAGCAGCCGGCTGTGATGAGCAGCAGCAGCACTGTAAGTCAGCAGGGCTGCAGCTCAGTTGGCATGTGCAAGCTGCAGCTGAAAAGCTGGACGCCCCAAACACCCCGCACAGTTCTGGCTGGTTGATCCGAACCGTCACGGCGTGATACACGTGTATCACGCCATCCACAAACATGCGACAGCCAGCTTTGCAGTGTTTGGCACTGTGCTACCACACAACAGTGTTGAAGGTGCGCGCTACGCCTGCATGCACAGCACCACCGCGCATGCTGCAACGCTTGAAGACGAGAAAGGACGAGACAGGACACAGCAGGGAGAAAGGACGAGAAAGGACACAGCAGCCAGATGTATGCCTCTCTCGCTGTGCTCTCACACGGTCGACAGCCCATCACAATTTATGCACCCAGCCTTGTCGCTGTCACGATTCAATTAAGCGCACCATGAAGAGCACCATCCTGCAGCTGACAGGAAGGGACGCGTTCAAATTTCAATACTCTGCAAGCTGACTTGCCTTGTCAACCAAGCACCTGCATAGCGCCTGCCCAGCTCAGAGCTAGTTCTAGCAAGTGCTGCAGATGATCCTCCGCTCAAGCCAGCAGAACTCCATGCCTGCTGACGTCAGCCCGAGCAGGCCCGCCATCTGAGCGCTGCCCATCACCACTTGCCCCAGTCGTCTTCAGCGGCCTGCTTCTGCAGCGCTGGAGAGCTGGCAGAATGTTGCACTGCACGCTGCGGCTGCGAGGTTGTTGGCTTGGCGCCCCACTCATCCCAGCCTGCATGCAAACACACACGTGAGCACAGCACAACTGGGTGCAGCTTTAGGTGCCATGCGCACATGTCTGTGCCCAAGCGCCAACCAGACAGTAACATCAGCTGGCTGTAATCATGCGGCTGGTTTGCTACTTATGCACGGCAGCACGCTCCGCACAACAGCTCTGCAGTGGTCTAGGGTGCTGAACTTTGCATGCTCAAGCAGACGTTGTGACACAACCACCTCAGCAACAAGCAAGCAATCAACTGGGACTCACCATTATCAGCACCATCACTGAAGCCAGCAAAGCCGTTTCCTGCACTGCCCCTGCCTGCAGCGCCACTGCTGCCGCCATGCTGCCCTGTGCTGCCAGAAAATGCACGCCCCTCCGACGCGCTTTTGTGCACGCCAGAGCCGCTGCCGCCGGTGCCTTGGCCGCTGCTGCTACCACCCGCTGCATAACTGTCACTGCCAAAGCCGCCGCCGCCATAGCCGGCGTACCGCTGCTGCTGCAGCTGCTGCTCCATCTGCTGCTGCTGCAAGCTGGTAGCTACAGCCTTGCTGCCCAGGCTGATGTTGTAGCCAGAGTCCTTTGCTGCACTCTCCACTGTTGAAGCCACATTTGCGTATAGGCTCTTCAGCCCCATCCAACCAACCTGCAGCAAGAGCAAAATGCATGACGCTCAGCATGATGTAAAAGAACGGATTTAACGGCTCCTGGGCTCCAGGTAAATGATGTACAACCAAGCTCCGCTGTAGTGCCGCTGTAGTGCCATTGTACAGCCA
>JACERP010000392.1:0-67969 GCA_014080715.1 Scenedesmus sp. NREL 46B-D3 | reverse complement strand
GATGTGCATGTGTTGCTAGTCAGTGTTTGTCACGGGTGTGCATGGTATGCAGAGCAATGCAGGTGTGCGTTGTGGCAGGCATCAAGGGTCTGTGTGCGTGCAGCAAGCAGTGTGTGCAGGTAGAGTGGGACCGAAGCACTGGGCAGACTAGCCAGCATACCATACACTTTGGTGCATTGCAGCAGCTGCGGCACATGGAGTGACGCTCGTTACATCAGGTACAGCAGCAGGTGAGATATTGATGTGCTGGTTGACATGGCAGCCGTGTGTGTTTGCCACCGTGGCTGCCTGGTCTCATCGTGTCGGGGTGTCCGGCGGTGCCTGCAATGACATGCCTCTGGGCTTGAATGCTGATAGCTGTCAACTGGGTGATGAAAGCTGTCTTGTGGATGACACTGCGGCCCCACATTGGGTGCCAGGGCCTCCTCTGCTTGTATTTCTGTATGGCAGACACCGCGTTCTGGAGGCTGAAAGGACTGCCTCAGGGAGGTGTGCGCGGGTCATGGGCGGTGTCTGTCACAGCTCACACGCGCCCAGTTCGCTTGCAGTCAGTCGCGGTTCTTCACCATGCTACGCTGTAGGTGGCGGTCGTGGTAGCTTTGGTATGTGGTTGCCAACATGGGCAGTAGTTTGACTGCTGTGTTCAGCCTTCTAGCTTCTGAGTACATAGTTTAATGTTGAGTGTAGCAGCTGCCGGGGCTGTGCTGTGAGCTGTGACAGGTGGAGTGCCATCATCATAACTTGACTGCATGTACAGGAGTACACACAGGCGATTGTCATGTGTGTCGAGCTGTTGGCTTGGCATCTGCAGTGTCGGCTCAGCATTATTTGGCTGTGATTTGCTTTCTGCAAAGGTCGGCAGCTCCCAAATGACATCTAGCCACCAAGAAAACACAATGGCTATGTGGGTAGTTTTGCAGGTCTAACTGCTTCAATCGTATTCCGCCCAGGGGCCTATGCATATACAGTGTAAGGCCTGCAGCATGCCATTGTCGCCCTCTTTACCTTCTCGGTGTTGTTTCAGTCAGCTCTCGCTCCTCGCAATGTAATGGGAGGTTGTGAGGGCATGCTTGAACATGTCTTGCTGGCTTGACAAAGCACGTGTGTGTGTCCTGTCTTTGTACAAATGACCACAGGGCTCTTGACAGATGGCATGGTGATGGTGACACAAAGTTGCACATACACATATCAGGGAATCGCCCACACTGTAGGTGGAGTGGATTGGCATCACACCTTGGGTTTACTGGAGTAAATGGACATTGGATGCAGCTTTGGTGTAGTACAGCATGGCGTGCAGCAGAGTCGACTGACGGCATGGCTGTTAGGCATGGAGTTGGTTTATGGAGCTGCACAGGGGCAGACCTGGCATGGTGTCTTGTATGGTCGCATGCATGCGCCAGCATCAGCACTGCGTGCAAAGCAAAAGAGTGCCCACAGCCCACCACCCACTCATATGCCATCAGAGTGTACGTGTGACTGCGGCATCTAGGGCATGTGTGTGGTCCACATGGCCTGGTGCTGTCGCGTTGAAGTGTGTGGCCTGCTTCCCAACTTGCAACGATGGGGCTTGACTGATGGGTCACAATGTTTCACAGAAATGCGCTAACAGCTATTGAACACCTGTGTTTGTTTGTTGGTTTTTCTGTCCCACTCAAGTCAGGTAGAACCATCCCAATGTTGTTTGGCAGTATAGGTGCTGGCACTCTGCTGCTCACTCTCAAAGTTGGTCTAGGTCAGCGTGCTGCTGCTTATAACTGTCATTGTGGGTGTGTGCTGTTGGTCATGCAGGCACCATGTGCGTGTCCTGATACGCCGTTTGCAGTTGTAAGTGCCTGCAAATCACATGCTTGGGGTATGTACGCATCGTTAGCGCACGACACAGCAAGCAGCAAGAAACAAGTCATTGGCAGCTGAGCAGTCAAAGACAGGTCCTTGCGTGTCACCTCGTTCCTCACTTCAGCATGCCTTCCTTGCACACTTCCTCTGCACACAAGCATTGTTCTCATCTGATCGTTGATTATCATCATTACACCTTCCTCCACGTATATACAGGCGCAGCAACGCAACCATGTTGTGCGCAATGCCTCAGAGGGCTGGTCTGGCAGCGCGTGTATCACAGAAGCAGCACAGCAGGTGATATGTGGTTGTTTTGGTGGACCCTGCACCAATGCATCGCTGCGGGACACACGGCTGACCAGATCGTGTGAACACGACCTAGGTATGTGCGGCCAGCCATGAGCAGACGGCAACTGAAGGCCCAGGCTCTGTTCGGTGGAGGAAATAAGGAGGTGATCATGCAAGCTTCGCGGCAGCGGCTCAAAGAACACCTTACTGTCTTGCTGTTCTGCTGCATGAATATCTGTCCTGTACTTGGATGTGATCCACAATGTTTGGCGTCGTCTAAGCCCTGGATTCGCCTAACCATATGGAGTCTGATTTCACACGTTCTTGTTGGCCTGCTTGCTGCAGGGTGGCGGTGGTGGCATGCCCAACCCCTTTGACATGGGCAAGCTGATGGAGAGCGTGAAGAAAGCACAGCAGCTGGTGCAGGTGGAGACACAGCGGGTGCAGGCAGAGCTGGATGCGTGAGTTGCTGACATTTCGGCATGTCTGGTCCTGCAAGTTTTCGGCTATTAGTGGTTGCGCAGCTGTTCAGGTCTGAGGCTGGCCTTGATGCAGTTCAGATGCTTGCAGGAACACAGCCAGCTATTGCATGCATTGTCTTGTTGCAGATGGTGATTGGTGCATGCGGTAGGTGCATGCAGAAGACTGATGGTGCTTGCTGCAGTTGGTGCCTGCTGCAGAACCTTTCTGGCCTGGTGACTGTGTTGCAGAGTGCCCTGCATGTGTCAGGCAGACTACGCCTGCCAAGCAGCGTCATACCCATGCCGCCATACACAACTTTTGTCTTACTGTGATGATGCTGTCTCTTGCTGTGTTACCGTTTCATGCCTGCAGCACTGAGTTTGATGGCTACGATGAGGATGAGACTGTCAAGGCAAGTTTATCTGCAGGCGCTTGCATGTCAACAGCTGTATGGTATTGCTGTATTTGTTGTGCATGAACATCACGCCTGTCATGTTGATGGTCTGCTGCACTGCATGCAACATGTGCACAGGTTCTTTTATTGTTACATTACTCCCGCTTCTGTCATGCGGTCTGGTTTGACAATGTCCGGCGCTGGTGAATGCCTGGAGGCAGCTTCTCAATCAACACATTTTCTTGACACCAAAAAACACCATGTTTGTTTTGCACTGCTTGTCGGTCGGCGCGTGCGTGGCTTTGATGTCCTGCACGCAGGTGGTGATGAATGGCAACCAGGTGCCCAAGTCGGTGGAGATTACTCAGGAGGCCATTGACACAGGCGCAGAGGTGCGCCGGCAGCAGCAGCAGCAGCAGCGGCGGCGCAACCAGCTGAGCAGGGGTGGCAGCAGCAGCACACCCAGGCAGTGTAGCACCAGCGCAAGCAGGAGTTTGGCAGTGTTGCTTATGCCTTTGCACCCCCATGCATCAACCTAACCATGCAATGGCAGTGTGGCGCTGTTCTCCAATGCTCTCACCTGCTGTGTCGTACAGCGCCTATTCGCGTCACTGGCACGTGCTGTTGCTGCTCTTGCAAGCGTGCTGTCCCCTGCAGATCGCATCGTCACTTGCTGCCACCCCCAGCGTGCCTCGCTGCCATGCCTGTTTGCCTTGCTATACTCATGTGTTGTGTTGGGCGCCAGCATGGACATCAACTTGCTGCCATGCACCTGGATCAGCTCCACCAACTGCCTTCCCGCCTGGCCTGGGGCTTGCAGGAGCTGTCGCGCCGGCTGACGCTGGCCATGCAGGAGGCGCATGGCAAGTCGGTGACGGGCATGAAGGGCAAGATGCAGGACCTGGCCAAGGGCCTGGGCCTGCCCAACCCCGCAGCACTCACTGGCGGAGGCATGTGAAGAAGCAGCAGCAGCAGCAGCAGCAGCAGCAGCGGCAGCTTGCAAGGCTTGGATGCAGCGGATGTCTGCAGCGGAGGGTAACATGCAGGATGTTTCAAGGTGCTGGTGTTGCAACGCGCTGCATGCAGGGCGCCGTGGGCAAGTGCCGTGCTGCTCCGCTGTAGGGTTGCTTGTTGTTCAAGCTCGCATGTTTCTGGTCAGTGCTGGTAGTTGCTGCTGCGGCACATGTTCATGTTCTTGAGCACTGCAGCAGCAGCTCAAATTGCTGGGCCATATGAGCTGTTGTGTGGGTTCTCTGACGGCAGCGGTGGCCAGGTCACCTTTTTTTGATGCGGCTTGGGTGGCGGTGCTGGAGGCATGTCCTCAAGGCTGTTTGACGACGAACACGGTTCAGCAGATTACCACAGAAAGACACTAAATTGTTTGTGACCAGCCCTTTGTTCAAGTGCAGCTGTTTGTTGGTGGAGCTGAAGTCAAGTCGTTTGTGTCGTTGTGTTGCTGCTGGTTGCAGGCTGCAGGTTTTGCATGTGTTGCTGTTCATGTTCTGCGGATCATTGAGCTTGTCACTGGCTCCCCACTGGGGAGCGTTTGGCAAATGGGCAAAGTTACCCGTGTAACTTTTAATATGTGAAATGCGAGGTACCCATACCGGGTCGCAACTGTGTGTGTTGCACGTGGCAGCTGGCAGCAGCAGGCTTGGCTGACCGCCTGTGGCTGTCATCGATTGAGTTGGTGGGGCACACACCATGCTGCACTGTGCCTGCCGTGCTAGGCCGCCCTCGTCCTGGTGACAGTGTGCACTGCTGTTACTGGCTATGCTGAGGACCGCTGGTGAGTACAGTGGGTGCTTCTTTTTTTGCATTCACCTGCTGCTGCAGCAGCAGAGTTGCTGGATGTGTTTGTGTGTCACACTGAAACTCTGTCCTGAGGCACCTGTGGCACCACGCGAGTCAGGCATGTCATACACCACCCACCAGGCGGCAGCTGCTCCGTCAGTGATCTGGCTAATCGCTAAGTTTCATAAGACTCAATTGCAATCTCTGCAATCTCCCTTGAGTTTGAAAAAGACATGCAGTAAGTACGTTAAACTTGACGTGCATGTGACATGCAGGTGTTTCACCTGTGTCCCACAAGCGCGTGCAGAAAATCAGCAGCAGCCTCTGCCTTCAAATTGAACAGCACGACCAGCTGCCAGGTTGTGTCAGCCCGAAGGGCAGGATTTGATCCCCAAGAGGCGGCAAGTGAAATTCATTTGTGGCACAATTTCCGGCACACTTTACAGCCTACAAGCAGCTGCGTCAGTCGGGGTCAGCCGTGGCAGATCCGCACCACAGCGGTGCTGCCCTCCAACACGCAAGTTTCAAGCACACTGGGCGATAATGGCAAGGCTTGATGACTGCTGCTACACTACACCTGGACATCACAGCAGCAGCAGCAACAGCGCTCGAACAGGTAGCTGAATCAGCAGCTGGCAACTGTGTGTGGCAAATGTCATAACTCAGTGTCATTGCACATGCAGCGCCAGCGAGTGGCGCAGCCAGTTGCTGCGCCTCTATGACGTACACACAGGCTGCGGCTTTGAGCCTCGCTGCGCTGCTCAGAACTTGAGCTGCAGCGTGGTCTCTGTGTGCAGGTACGCCTCGGGGTTGAAGGTGGCGCCCATGGCTGCCAGCTTGGTGAAGGTGTTGATGAACTCGACCTCGTAGTCTGGAGCAGCAGCAACAGCAGGCAACGAGTCAGGCTGGCTGGCGGCGTTGTTGTTGAGCGGTAGTGACGCCTCCCATTTTTTTTGGTGGAGCAGTCGAGGTGTGCGCTTTGGTCAGGAGTAGCAGGAGCAGCAGCAGCTGCCGTAAACTTGGTACGTCAAGCCAAACATGCACAAGGCGTACACCACTTCGGCAAGCGTCAACAGCCCCCCGCCCCCCGTGCATGTGAGTTTGCCCTTCGCATGCCTTGTATAGCACCATCACAGCTGGCTGGGTCGGGCGCAGCACACCAAGAATGTGACAGCCTTAGCTGCAGCTGCATGAGTGCACACAGCAAGTGCTGAACCTGCTTTGCCCACAGCAAGCCCCAACCAACAGCACCACAGCAATGTCGGCAGCAACACATCGCGTAACAATGCACAACGCAGGCGCCCACCCGTGCGTGTGAGCGTGTTCCTGCTCCTGTCCATGTCCCTCTTCACGCCCGCAAAGTTGGCGGGGTCCTCGGCAGCAAAGCGCGCCTCCTCTGCTGCTGGGTCCTTGCAGGCAGCAGGCCAGATGAAGAAGGTGGGGCGCTCCCAGAAGGGCGGCTTGGGGGTGAAGGGGCCGGCACCGGCAGAGCCTGCAGGTGAGGTCAGCGACACGTGGCGGCACAGTCAGCAATAGTAGGCGACAACAACAACATTTCAACCGCATGGTGCACATAAAATTCCTGCACCAGCAAGCATCAGGAGCAGCCAGAGTGGAGTACAGCCTCATGGGGATCGGCACCTCACGGCAAGTCTAACAGCAGGCGAAACACAAGGTGGTCTCAAAATACATCATGCCAGCCCACGACACAGGTAGTAGCCATAAGAAGGGTGCCAGTGCTAGCAGAGCTTGGGAGGCTGGGTGCAGGATTGCAAGGCAGCAAGGAGCTGGGTGTGCTTCAAAGACGCTGCGTGGCAGGTCGCTCCATCTGAAACCAACGCGCACAACAGCAGACCAACATGGTAAGCACACCCCAGTGGAGTTGGGTTGTCACCTCCAAACAGCTCTCACCTTCCATACTGCTCTTACCCACTTCATCTTGTAGTACGCTACCTATGTGAGCATGTGATGATGTAAGGCATGTCAAGTTCATCGCACACTCACCCTGCTTCACTCCCAGGTTCTTCATGTAGCTCACAATCTCAGCCACTGGCGCGCCATCTGCAGGGATCCTGCCCGCTGCCCCTGGGGTGGCGCAGTCCACGCGGCCAAGCCTGACAGGCCACTCCGTGCCGTACACAGTGGTGATGATGTCACCGCCGCTGGTGGTCTGAGTCTTCTTCATCTGCGAGAGATTGCAGCAGCAGCAGCAGCAGCAGCAGCAGCAGCAGCAGCAGCAGCAGCAGCAGGGTGTTAGTTTGCATCTGCAGCACAGCAGGTGCACTGTGATGACCATTGCCCCGTTCCTGGTGGTCCGAGTGTGCTGCACCCTTTGGTGGCATCATCAGCAGTAGCAGCAGCAGCAGCAGCTGCAGGCTTCAACGCAGCTGCAAAGTGAATACCATACAGGTGCCATGTGTACAAGGCAACAGACCGCCTGGCCCTGCTTCCATGCCTTCAGGTGGTGGCAGCGTTGATGAGCTGATCTTGAATCTTCCTCTCTCCCTGGGGTTGACTGCTGCTGATGTCAGCAGTCACGCTATCACCTGTGTAGAAACACCAGCAGCTGAGCGCTGCCACCTAGCTGCTGTTCCAGCATGCACATGCTGACGTCATTCATAGCACCACACAGCAGGGAACAACCTGCCCAGCTCGACTTGTTCCAGGGCTGTGTGATCACCCAAGTGGGCCCCACACCATGAGGCCAGCACAGCTGACATGCCCTCGCGCTTGTACCACTGCTGGTTGTCCCCAACCGCATCAGCTGTCCTCCACGTGCGACCATCAATCACTCACATACAACTGGAGGACACCGCGTGAACACTAACACACCACCCCCTGTGCATGCCGGGCTCCGTGACATCCAAAGCGGCAGGCGGAGGCAAGCCAGCACCCGGCAGCCCACCTTGACCTCCCTCCAGGCCTGCGTTGTCGCCACCTTGGTGGCCAGCACCAGCAGGTCCGCGTAACTGATCTTGTCGCCCTTGGGGTCGATGGCGGCGTCCACTGCCGCCTTGGCCTCCTTGACGCGGGCTGCCAGCGGCTTCAGGTAGGCGTTCTCAGGCCTGCCCAGCTCCTCGCTGCACAGCAACAGCAGCAGGCACGGACAATGCACACGCAGCGGCAAGCTGTATCAGGCACGTCGCACGCAGGTTTATGGTTTCTGTGATGACATCGAGGCAGCAGGCAGCACACACGAGTGTCGGGGTCGGCTGCTGCAGCAGCTGCCGCTTGGGCCTGCATGGGGCGGGCAGCGAGGGGGCCTCAGACAGTGACCAAACATGCCTGCTGCAGCAGCAGCAATTGCCCCTAGCGTGTGAATGCACGGCAGAGGGCCCAGCGCAACCTGTCCTCAACCTCCCCTTCAGGTGCCAGGTCAGCACAAACAGGGCTGCATCACATGCACTACGCAATACACCGCCTCCGCAGCAAAGTTTTTTTGACCGATCCACATGAGCGACTCCAGTGCCGCCCGATGCTCACAGAAAGGTGCCCAAGATGGTGCAGCCCCCAGCCCACAGCCCGTCGACCATCCATGGCCCCCCACCTGCTGATCAGGATGGAGCCGTCGTAGCCGCCGGTCTTGGTGTCGGCGTCGTACGTGGCCGCGTCGCGCAGCATCAGCGCCAGCAGCCCGTTGGCGTCCGCGGGGCCAAACAGCGGCTTGAGCGCGCCCTCCGCTGCCGCCTGGAACGCCGTGCGCTGCGCGCCCCTCTGGAAGGTGGACAGGCTGCTCACGGGCATCTCACGGGTCTGCGTATATGTTAATTATGTTCGTTCAAGGGTGCATATAAAGTATCCTTTTGTGTTGAAATTTCCCAGCAACTTGATTAGGTGATGAAGCAGGTTGTCAGGTGCTGTGACATACTGCGACAGCTGTCAGCAGGGATGATGGATGCCAGACTAGCAGAAAAATGCTTGATCCTTGCAGTGCTTGTCTGCCTGTGCTTCCTGTTGTGGTCTGTTCGTCTGCCGTATTGCTGGCCAGAGCTGTTGTACTGGCTGTGGAAACTGCTGCTGCAAGCCCTGCAAGTGCTTCAACCGCTTGCAGACCCATGCGCTAGCAATCACAGGCCTATGCACACGACAAACTGCAATGCGTAAAAAGGAACGAGGTAACAGACACTCCTTCTGCTGCAGGTAGCAAGAGTCACGCATTGTTGTGATGGCCAGCACTGCATCATGCACGTTGGCGCTGTCACTGCTGCCCAGCAGGCTGACATGCCATGCTGTTGACTGCTGCTGCAGGGCTGCAAAACACTCACCGCGGCAGCAGCTGGGTTTGATTGCAGCAGTGTGGCAGCAGCTGCTGCGCCTGCAGCAGTACCCAACCAGCAGGGTGAGTCAGTGGGATGTTGAAGAGATGCTGGTGCAGATCTGGTGACCAGTGACGCATTCGCCTCTGATGGCGTGCTGAGAACCATCGTTTGTATACTGAAATACAAAGCACCATCGATCGCGCACGCTTGGGGCTTCTCCAGAACGGGGAGCATTTCGCTCCACTTCACTGTTTCTAAGCCCACCCACCTGCCAGCAGCACGTCGCGCCTCGCTGCTCCGTCATTGGCGGCGCTGCAAGACACCTGCAGTCTAGGCCTGATCGCAACAGGCTTGCTGCTCGCCACGAACGCCTTGGGCGTGGTGAGTGACTTGCTTGCGAGTGCCATCTCTTCGATTTGAAAAGTAAAATGACCGGTTAGCCTACTCATCAAGATTGCGGCAACATCAGACGATGACTGCAGTTTACTCGGCGTTCTGTGACCTGTCCTGCTGTTGTTTTGATTGCTTGTATCCACACTTGTTCGCCTTTCTCTCCAGAACACTGGCGTACTTGGTGATAAAGTATGGTTTACCTTATAAGATCTTTAGGAGCCGTCCTTCCTTTCGCGTGTGTACTGTCTCACCTCTCGCGTCACTCGCACAAGTCTCAGGCTCCCCTTACTGCAGACGATCGTTAATACCCATCAAAGCTGTGATGCTGCAGCGTGGCCTGCCAGCTGCTCTGCAATGGGCGCCAGCAGCCCTGAGCAGTGCGGGGTGCCACCTGAAGCAGCAGCTGACTGCGGCCCACATCGGGGGCTCGTGCTGCTCACCTGTAGCCAATGGTAGTAACTTCAACAGCAGTGGCATGGAGCACATGGCCTTCTGCCTGCAGGCCCGGCGCTGTTTTCAGGGTGGTGTTGTTGATGTGAGGGGCCAGGCCAGGCGGAAAAAGCTGCCTTATTTCAACCCAGATGACGGGCCGGAAGGTGGGAAGCATTTAATAAGCAGAGAAGGCATCAGTTTGGCATGATGTTGTGGTGTTGATGCAAGCACATGGCATCAAGGACTGGCAGAGCACCATGTCGGCTGCCAGCAGCAGCAGCAACCGCAGCAACCCAACCATCACCCAGGTGATGGGCCAGGAGGTGTGCATGCATCCACAGCAGCACACACAGCCTCAGAAGTGTATTAAAATCATATGCATTACCTGTGGAATATGCATTGTATCAGGCACAGCAGTTAGATAGTGATGACCGTGTTGGGGTGACGCCAGGCTGGTAGCAGGAGCAGCAGCAAACGAGGCAGCAGCAGCGAGATTCTAACACATTAATGGCAGTAGCAGACTATCGGTAGATAGACACAGCATAGTTCAGCAGTTCATTGAGCAGTCACCCGTGCAGCATGCACATCAAGACTGTTTGGTAGCCATCAACCAGGGCGTTTGACTCACACTTAGTGTGCATCCTCATCCATTGCATCTGCACATGCTTACTGGCAGCCTACCAGTACTGGAAAGACCTGTGGGCAAACCGTCAGAAAAGCCCTAAACCCAGGCGCCCCAGAACCCTGCCGGTGTACCTGGAAGCTGAGGAGCAGAGTGCCCTGCTGGAGGCTGCAGTAGCAGCTGGCGTGCCACGCCACCTGGCAGAAGGGGACAAGTCACGGCAGGTGTGTTTCGGCTTAGTGCTGCTGCTGCTGCTGCTGCTGCTGCTGCTGCTGCTTCTGCTGCTTCTGTACCACAGCCCAAGGTAGTGCTTGCATGCGCGGCCAGTTCTACAGGCAGCTGCACCAGCGCCCGGCTGTTGCAGTCGCCAGCCAGCCTCGCCCAGCAAAGCGGTCTCGCTGTGAAGCCTTTGCAGGCATCACCCCTCAGCGAACCTGTGCACCTGCCGTCTGCGGTCCCTGTCTTCAGGTGCCCCGCCTGATTGCAGCAGTGCAGGCGTCAGGAGGCAGCATCCCCACCGACCCCGCCCGCCTGGCTGCCAGGGTGGAGCACCTGCTGGCACTGCAGCGCAGCGTGCCGGGGCTGGACGTGGCGCGCATCTTCAAGGCCAAGTGAGGGGCATGCGCTGCGCGCTGGCCTGCTGCGCGCGGTGCCGACAGCGGCAGCGCAGGGCTGGTGTGCATGGTGTAGCAGCCGCTGTGGCCGGCAATGCAGGGCAGCGTGGACGTGGTCGTGGCCTCCAGGAGGCACAGTGAGGCATGAACAGCATGTATCATGTTGTCACGTCTTCTGGACTGCGCTGGGCCAATTCATGACCGTGCTGTTTGGTGTTGCGCGCCGTGTCGTGACTGCAGCGGCTTCAGCATCCTCGGCGAACGGCCGCAGGACGTGGAGAAGCAGCTCACCTACCTGGCCAACAAACTTAAAGCAGCAGGTGCGGCTTCGGTGGCAACGTAGTAGTAACCGGAAGCAGCAGCAGCAGCAGCAGCAGCAGCAGCAGCAGCAGCAGCAGCAGCAGATGCACCAGAAGCAGCAGAAGATGCACCGAATGCAAGTGACACAGCAAATGCAGCTAGCTATTGCACTGCTGCAACCGCTGTTGTGCTGCACCATGTGGCTGCTGTGCATCCTATGCTCACTGCTATGGGTGAGGCTGCCTGCTGCTGCTGCTGCTGCTGCTGCTGCTGCTGCTGCTCCTGCTGGCAACAGGTGTTGCTGCCGAGCCCGGCCTGCTGATGAGTGCAGCAGTGAAGCCTGCCCTGCGGTTCCCAGTGGGGCTGGTGGAGCGGTGAGCAGCAGCAGCAGCGCAGTAGCAGCAGCAGCAGCAGCGCAGCAGCAGCAGCAGCAGCAGCAGCAGCAGCAGCAGCAGCAGCAGCAGCGGCCAGCAAAACCGGACGTACTCACATTCTTCCAACGTTTTGCAGCATGCTGCCACAGAAACATGACAGTGGTGACATGACTGCCCTGGCTGCGGGAGCTTAGCAACTTGCTGGCAAGCTTCTTCACTTGCGCATCACTGCTGATTTGCAACTGTTGTGTCTCTGCCTGCTGTCCCTGCATGATGTGTCATGTACTGCAGGGCGCAGCAGCTGCCTGCCCTGCTGGGGTCTGAGCTGGGGGAGGCGGCGGGCGCAGCAGTGGCGGGCCGCCTGCTCCAGCACCCCTTCCAGGCCGCCGCGCTCAACAAAAGCAGCAAAGCGCTGCAGCGGCACAC
Organism: Scenedesmus sp. NREL 46B-D3; assembly: GCA_014080715.1. Classification (NCBI taxonomy): domain Eukaryota; kingdom Viridiplantae; phylum Chlorophyta; class Chlorophyceae; order Sphaeropleales; family Scenedesmaceae; genus Scenedesmus; species Scenedesmus sp. NREL 46B-D3. The sequence continues at coordinate 55,775 of JACERP010000392.1, read as the reverse complement.
GCAGGCGCTGACTCAGCGGTGAGCGGCCGGTGCATGCTTGGACATCCGATACGGTTGAGATAACTGCTCTGGTGTTGTTAGCCTGGCCTGCATCTTTGCCCAGGTCACGGTGAGCAAAGGGGCAGCACATCACTGCGGCGGCGCATGCAGCTGCGTTCAGCGCGGCGGGTGAGCGGAATGCTTCAGCAAAGCTGACAGCGCCGTGCGCACGGCCTGTGCCAGTACCTGTGTCGTTGCAGGTACGAGCAGTGAGGCGCCGCGGTGCAAGTCTGTCAGAGCGGCAGGTCGTCCGGGCAGCGGCGTTCACAAGCAACCGCTGACTTGCACTATGCTTTACGTGGTGGCGGTAACCAGCCCTATCATCAGCAGTCCAGCACATTCCCGTCATGTGGTGCCATGCTGCCTACTGTCAAAGACCTGGTTGCACCTCTGCGACTGGCCCGCTTGTGGATCTGCGCGGCTTGCATGTGCAGGCATGGGCAGCAGCAAGCAGCAGGCATGTATCGCAAGCTGCCGCAGCTGCTGCTGTACCGCACGCACAACCTGCGACGCAAGACCGCCGCCATAGCTGAGGTTTTGGGCCTGAACCCCGACCAGGCCAGCCGGCTGGTCCGCGCCGACCCTCGGCTGATGACGTACGCGCCAGAGACGCTGCGGCGGCGGGCGGGGGCCCTGCGGCAGCTGCTGCTGCTGCCTGGGCGGGCCGCACTGCGCAGGCTGGTGGTGCGCTGGCCCTCGCTGCTGCGCAAGAGCGAGAGCAGCATAGCAGGTGCGCGACTTGTCGGCATGCACACGTGCTATGTCCTGCTGTGTACTGCGGACCCTGAGAGACTTTGCACAGTATGTAGATGGACTTCTTGATGGACATGATGTATCGTTTTGTGCGCTCATCTTGTTCATCGTGCGTTGGCTGTGTGTCCCAGGGTGGCTCACACCATGGTAGATGGCTATCTCAGGTGGTGACTGGACTCATGCGTTGCTCTCATGCGTGCATCTAAGTGGATGTGCATGGTGTTGCTGTTTGCGCATGGCTCTCCATCTTGCAGTGCAGTGCTTTGCGTCGGATAGCAGTGCTGGGTGGTGTCAGTGATGTGTGGGGTAGTGTGGAGACCGCCCGACCATACTAGATCGCTGATGTCGGGACAACACCCTCTGCCTCCTTTGGTGCCATTGCTGCTGCTGAATATCCTGCTGCGCATGCTGCCTACGCTGTTCTGCAGGCAAAGTGCCAGTCATACAGGAGCAGCTGGGACTAGAGGACAGGCGTTCAGCAGCAGCAGTGGTGCAGCAGCACCCCTATCTCGCATCCTACTCAGCAGCAGCCCTACAGCAGCCGCTGCAGCACTTGCAGCAGCTAGCTGACAGCTCACCGCTCGCGGGTTTGCAAAGCCAAGCTGCTGAGGTGTTGCGTGCTAAGCCCTGGCTGCTCACCCTGGGTGGGGATGCAGCCGATGGGCCGCAGCGGAGCCTTGCAGGAAGGCTGCAGCTGTTAGAGCAGCTTGCAGGCATCAGCGACAGCTGGCGAGCGGTGGTCACAGCGCTTGCAGGAGGTACTGCAGAAGATGTTGCGGCAGTGATCAGTCGCAGCAGCTTCGTGGAGCGCATGCAGTGGCTGCTGCAGCAGCGACCGCCGCAGCCGCCGGCAAAGGAAGAGGTTGGTGGCGTCTACGGGCTGGTCTTGATGAGGCCGGCACGGTTTGATATGCGGTACCCAGGCTTCATTGCTCAGCAGGCTGAGCAGCAGGCGGCAGCACAGCAGGCGGCAGCACCGCAGCAGTAGCAGAAGTGCTGCTCACTTGGCAGGTCTTGGTTGGGATGGCTGATAACTGCAATTGCTGTCTCCCACAGCAATGGCGGCTACGTTTGCTGACATTTGTGGGTGTTGGTGTGGTGTGGTGTGGGCGTTAAGGGCTTTGTTGGTATATTCAAATGCAATGTTCCGTAGCTTCTATCGTCCAAGTTGGCTTCATGTACGTGGAAGCGCTGGCCGCCGAAGCGGCTACATTGGCCTCAACAATGTTAAAAGACAGCAGACATGGCATTACAATGGGTAGCGCCAGCATTGCTTAAGATGCCAATGCAGCTTTGCATACTTTGGAAGCCGAGTGACTCTGCTTTGCTTGTTCGGCTGGGTTAGAGTGCTGCTGCTTACTACAGTCGGTTCCAGTAACAGGAAGGGTGCAGTACATGTGTCAGCACACCAATCATCATGCTGCTTTGCACCCAGCCTTTTGTCCATCATGGACAGCATGATGCTGTGCATGTCAGTGACAGCAGATGTACGGCGCAACATGTTGGGTTCGATCTACTTGGCTAGCTAGCTCTTGCCTGGCTGCTGTGGTTCAGGGAGGTTTCATAAGGAACCTGCAAGGTGTCTGTCATATGATTGTCAGAGCCCTTGGGCAAGCCTGCTTTCAATGTTCAAGGCATTAAACTGTCATTATCTCATCATCTTGACTGCCTTTAAAGTGACCTGCAGTGCAAAGTGCCCTACAGGATCCTGTACCCTAGATGACAGTCATTCAACTGTACGCACTACGCGCGTGTTTGACGTACACATGCAGTAGCACAGTGCCTTAGATGCACTCCGAGTGCAGTGTAGCACGGTGCTACTGCATGTGTACTTCAAACACGCGCGTAATGCTAAAGTTAAACGTTCAACCTGCACACACACTTTCTACCCCAACATGTATACGTTGCAGGACATCAGGGTTCGCAACGACCAGTTGGCGATTTCGACCATTCGGTCGAAAGGCCTTGGCCAAAATTGACCAGGTGGCCCGTGGTGGGTGTGTTTCGGGTCGCAGGTGCGTTTTGGCGGGAGATCTGGTCGAAACAACCCCTGTTCAGCGGCCGATATATTAACCAATCGGTCGAAGCACATCTCCAACTTTCGTAAAAACAGAGCCTCCAGCTTCTGGATTCCGACCCGTCGATGTAGGTGCGAGCCCTGCAGGACATGCAAAGTCTGAAACACAATGCAGCAAGTGCAGCAGTTACATGCCTACATTGCCGCCGTCACTGTAGCCACACACTATGGGCAATGCAAATCCACAGGAAATCGACAGAACGTCCATGGACAGCCGTCCAATGGGCCCCGCCAAAGACATCCAGCGCCCCTTCAGACTCGAGTCCAGGCTACAGCACCACTGGCCACGCTGCCAGCTGGTGCTAACAGCTGCCCTGCCGCTGCATATACATCAACTGCTGCAGCAGCCTCCAAAACTGCTGACCTGTAGATAAAAGTGCCTCATAACTGACCCTAGGGCTTGCCAGTGGCTGTCTGACAAGCTTTTGCTGCTGCTGCATGTGCTCGTTTGCCGCCTCCTCCAGTAGCCCCAAGTGCTTTTGTTAAGTCTGCCTTGGCTGCCAAATGCGTTTGTCAAGCTGTGTTAAAGACTGTGCCATTCTGACACACCAGACAGCGCAGCGTTCCTGGAGCAATTGAGCCACAAGTCTGCTGGTGTGCAGCGCGCATCTGTCGAAAACACTTGCAGCTGCAGCAGTAGGCCACGCCTGGTCGCATCATGCGCTGCTGGGCAGATCTCTGCTGCGCCAGTGCCTCCAAAAGATGGCAGCAGGTGGCAGGGGACATGCCCACAAGCACCTCCTTCTTGCAGGCATCCACCACAGCAGCAGCCTGGCTCCCGCTAAAGCACCTAGTGATGCACGCCTGCGCAACATCTGGCAGGCCTGCTTTGTCTGCCAGAGTAATCCACTTCCAGGCAAAATCCAGGCTGCCAGGGCTGCTGGTGAGCTGCTGCGTGTTGTCTTGCAGGAACATGCCTGCTCGTGACAGCAACGCTGGCATGTTATACTTGTTGGCCACAGTGAGCAGCACCTGCAGGGGCATGGTGCAGTGGATGAGCAAGTGCTGATACAGCAAATCAAGTCTCAGCTGGCCTGCACCCCTAGCGGTGTAGAACAGCCCGCTCGCTCTGCTTTCTACTGTACTGTACAAAAGCATGTTTGGTGCTTACAACATGTGACTGCTGCTCAAAGTCGAGCGCAGTGCTGAAAGTTCTTGTCTCACCTCTAAATTGTCCCATGATACACGAGGCTGCGGCACCACAGGGTACACGAAGGACATGGCAGTCAGCCAGTCCTGCTTGCTGGTACCCTCCATGGGAATGGTGATGGTGGTGGCTGTTGTCTGGTAGCCAGGTTCAGCGCATGCGCCGGTGCTGTTGTCAGCTGCATCACTGTTGCTGCCGCTGTTGCCACAGCCATCTAACAGACTGCCTAGCACGCCAGACCACTGCCTCAGAGTAACCGAGTGAGCAGGCACAATCTCTTCTTCGAAAGCGAGCAACACATCACTTCCAGCGGAGAGGGTGGCCTCCAGTGTCACGCGTTGAGGCTGGCCTGACGTGCAAGCCATCCTATCGGACCGTTGCAAACGACGGCAATCCAGATGTTAAGCAATACAAAAGTTCGAAATATCACGTTTGTCTTTCCTGCAGGATGACACTTGCGGCAGTAGCATTGAAACCCTGGTTCGAAGTGACCCTGTAACCTGCCTGTAACACTGGTTGTGATCATGAAGACCCAACCATATTGAAAGCTTGACAGCATTGAACATGTCCCGGAGCATTGCCGAGACAATGAGCTTCAAAATGTGTGGTGCACGGTGGACAGAGAAAGCTGCCCTGCTCAAGACGGTTGTGGCCGACCATAGTTAATGATATTGCTGCCAGTGGTCCAGTTTCAGCTAACTTGAGTGAGAGCTCACCAGTGTAAGAGCGCACACACTGGCAAGCCCTCAACATTTGTTAGTTCCAGTTGGGATTTTGAATGGCACTGCCACCACACACTCAGTGAGCGATGCTACCGCTTCAACAACCCAACTCACACAGGATATATGGCAAACATCAGCACAAGAGCGTCATCCACCCTCAGCTGTCGCTGATACTAGCCAGCAGCCGAGCCACCCTCTGATGCCAGTAGTAGTTGTTCAGCTGCACGCGTGCCAGCATGCAGGGGCTCAGACATCTGCTGCTGGGCCGCACAGCGCCGCCAGCTGTTGTGCCATCTGCTGCTTGCAATGGATTGAGCACTGCACCACTTGCCCTTGCTGCTGCTGCCTCTCTACCTGGTACCCCGCCAGACCCCGCCGCACCCTGGCTGTCTGTGATGCTTTGTCGCTGTTGACCAATGTGTGGTTGCTGCTGCAGGATCTGCTCAGCTGCATCCTCCTCCAGTAGCTCCAGTGCTGCTGTCAGGTCTGCCTTGGCTGCTGCGTGCTGCTGCACCATCAGCAGCGCACGCCCACGGTGACATAGTGCCACAATGTTTGCGGGGTCGTCTGCAGCGACGGCAGAACAGCACAGCAGCGCAACGGCACACGTCAGGCACCAGCCTACTGGTGAGGGTCATGCAGAGTCGCTCGGCGTGGTGGCTGCCATGTGGCAAGCCATGTGGCAAGCTTTACATCAAGTGCAATTCACATAGCATGCTGCTTGCAGGACTGTTTCTAAAATCCAACTTCCACATACCAAAGTAGGGCCACAGGCCGCAGGCCCACAACATCCAAGAATCTCCAACCAACTAATCCGAAGCCTCAAGAAGTTCTGAAGATTCTGTCTCTGAGGCTCTTGTGTCACTTAAGAGCACAACATGCACCATAGCAGGATCATTTCTAACAAGCAGACAACAGTAAGTTGAAGCAGCAACACTGCTCTGCCTCTGCTTGCATACTACGGCATGCCAAACGACCAACGCTGTACACGGCTGCCACTGGCGCTTTTATATGAATCTGAAGCTGCAGCTGGTGCTGTAGTGCACAGCTAAATGACAGCCACTGCTGCAGCCTTGCTTAAGCATGACAAAGTCAACCGACTCACCTTCCAGCAGGCCGTCACACAGTGCAACGCACTGCTCAAACTGCCCCAGGCGCAGGTGGCAGCAGGCCAGGTTCAGGCTGCACTTGATCAGCAGCAGCGCTCCAGCCTCACTGGTGGCCCGAGCAATGCTGCCGCCCAGGCTGTCCAGCGCCTTTGCATAGCACTGCACTGCGGGGCTGTACTTGCCGGCTGCGTATGCTGCGTTGCCTTCTGCTAATAGCACCTCTGTTGCTGCTTCTGGTGTATGACTGAGCCCGTGTTAATGCCGGCATTAGTGCTGGCAAGGGTGGTGCCTGCTGCTGTTGCTGCTGCTGCTGCTGCTGCTGCCACCGCCGGCAACTCAGCAGCTGCACCACCGAGCGCCTGTTGGCTCTGTGCTGCTGTGCTGTGCACCATCACGCTGCTGCGGTCAGTATGCGCAGCTGCTGCTGTCGTGGACTCTTCATTGTCTTTTCCTCCAAAGTCTATGGCTGCAGCAGCTGCGCCTGTCCTGAACTCGCCCCCTGCTGGTGAGGCGTGTGGCATGCGTTGGAAGTCACCAAAGAGATCGCTGTCTGCTGTTGTGCTGCTGCACACACGCTCATCCTGCGCTGCCAGCTTCTCCGGCCTGCGTCTGCAGCAGGTGCTGCAGATACATCCCAGGGCGTGCTTCCTGGCCCCGTGCGCCATCATCAAGCCCTGCTGCTGCTGTTCTGCTTCCTCAGTTTGTGCTGCACCTTCAACCTGCCCTGGCACTGGGCACAAGCTGAACTCCTCCTCCACTTGCTGCTGCATCCCTGTCCCTGCCGCACACCCTTCAGGCTGCGGCTCAACCTGCTGCTGCCATTGCTGCTGCTGCTGCTGCTGCTGCCATTGCTCTTTTTGCGGCTGCCACGCATCCACCCCTGCTGCACCAATGCCACATCCCGTGTGGGGTTGGCGTCTGCACTGAGTTCTTGCCAGCTGCATGGCTGCTCGTCATCTTCCGTCTGATGTGCAGCATTACAACGTGGCGGCTGCCCCTGCCGTTCAAGGGCCGGGCTAGCCACAGCAAGGCCATGTTCTGCTGAGGAAGCTGCCACCGCAGCAGCAGCAGACTCCCAAACTTGCCTGGTGTGTTGGCTACCGGCTGCAAGGAAGCCCAGCACCAGCTGCTTCTGCTGGTGCTGCTCTTGCTGTATGTCCCCTTTTGCGGCTGCCTCTGCCCCTGTACTGCTGTTCATGTCTATGACCTCTGTCATGCTGCAGGCGCTGAATCTGCCATTCATACGACCGCCAGCACTGTTGCCCCTGGCACTCACAACACCGCCTCCTGCCGCTGCAGCACGCAGGGTCGCCGCTGAGCTGTCCGCTACTTCCGCCAACAGCAGCACCAGCCACACTGCACCTGTCACTCTCAGCAACGGCAGCACTGCCACCTGCATCGGACAGTGCAGCTCTGCCTGGCTTGCCGCCACTGCAACTGCTCAGGGTGAGGCAGCCCATGCCAGCCACCAAGGGGGCCTCACTGCCCACCTCTGGTGCTGCTGCTTGGCGGCCGCCTGGTCCCACGCTGTCGTCCGGTGCACCAGGCAACCGGCCGGCCGTGCCACTGCAGCTGCCGGTGCTGCTTCCTGCCCTGCTGGTTCTCCCTGACGTGCTCGACGGGCGTCCTGCAGGCTGCAAGGTGGCATGATCAGCAGCAGCAGCAGTAGCCGGCCCCAGCCAGCTGTCCCCTTGGCTGCTGCCCGTCCTGCTGCCATTGTGCAGTGACCTCTTCAAAGCAGCTCCCTCACCCTTTGCTGCTGCTGCTGCTGCTGCCTCCTCAGCAGCGCCAGCGGCTGCAGCAGCCAGCATGCCAAGCACTGACACACCCGCGGCACTTGTCACGCTGCGAGTCCCCACACCGCCAGTGCTGCTGGCGGTGCGCATCCTGCTGGCACCCTCACGGCAGCTGACCACACTGCCAGCTGTACTGCCTGCTCTGGAGCTGCGAGCGCTCATGAACAGCGTACTGCCTGCACTGCTGCGCCTGCTGAGGCCACCGCTGGGAGCGCCAGCGATGCTGCCACTGCGGCTGCTGGTGGCGCTCCTGCACACAGTGCCTGCTGCTGACACAACGGCTGCCAACGCTCCTTCGCAGGCGTTGCTGCCGGCACCAGCACCACTGCTGCTGCTGAGGATGGCGTCCCTGCTCACAGGCACAGAGCTGTGTGACGGCGACTGCCGTGCTGGTGGTTGGCTGCTGGTCCTGCTGGGGGACCTGGCAGTTGCAACCTCACCCCCCGCTGCTGCTGCTGTTGCTGCTGCTGGAGTCAAAGCAGCAGTTGACCACTCGGACTCCCGGCTGACCCTCACACTGCCCTGCCCAGGGCTGCTGTTGGCCCTCCTACTAACACTGCTGCTCCTCCTGCTGCTGCTGACCTGGCCAGCAGCAGAGGAGGCTTTGCCTGCAAGGCTGGCTTCTGCAGCAGCTGCTGCTGTGCCTAGGGAGCTGGCCCTGCCAGGTCCGGCAGGGGTGGCACAATGCATTGCCACAGCCTCGTTGGCTGCTGTTGCACCCGCAGCACCTGTTGAGCTGGCAGGCCTGACAGGAGTGGCACGGCCCGACCTCAAACCTGACACTGCACGCCCTGCTGAGCCAGGACTATCACTCTCAGCAGTGCCCTACGCAGGCTCGTTGCAGCAGCACCAGCACCGCTGCTGCTCCTCAAACTGCCTGTTGCGCTGGCTGCTCTTGAGGCGTAGCGGCGGCCTGCATAGCCCCTTGGGCTGCACGTGCCCACCATGCCACCCCCACCGCTGCTGCTGCTGCCCCTGCTGCCACAGCCTGCTGCAAGCACATCCGCGCTCACTCTTATGCTGCCGGGAGCAGAGCAGGAGGGCGACATCCTGCCACTGCCAGGTGACGATGCTGCCCTTCCTGCCCTTGCTGCTCTGCCAGGCTGATGCAACACACTAACAACCCCAGCAACACTAGTACTAGCAGCAGCTGCAGTCATGCTGCGGTCGTGCATGCTGGTATCAACTTCACCACCACTGCTGCTATAGCCGCCACCCGTCGTCCTTGCCCTGCGGCCAAGAGCTGCCTCAACCATGTCTTCAGTTGATGCCCGCACTGACCTATCACCAATGCCACTGCTGCTGTTGCACCCTGCACTAACAAACCCTAGCCCAAACCCAGCAGGCTCTGGCGACCGCGCCCTGGCAGGCAGCAGCGGCAGCTCCGCCGCATCCACCACACCACACATCAGCTCCTGTGAACGGCGCAGCATGCTGTGCCGCTGCTGCTGCGGCTTGCTGCCCTGCAGCAGCGCGTTGCTGTAGATCAGCTGCAGCTGCTGCTGCAGCCACGCTGTGTTGCTGACTGCGGCATCAGCCTCCTGCAAGCTTTCTTCCTGCAAGCCGTCCTCCTGCAGCAGCTCTTGTGCTGTATGCTCTGCGCCCGTTTGCTCCTCCCCTCCTGTGCTGTAGTCTGGTTGTGGCTCAGTGTAAAAGGCAATTGCATCCTGCTCATGATGTAATCCCCCTGCAAGCTGTAGGTCAGGGACCTGCTTGCACTCAGCTGCTGCTAACGCTTCAGCCGGGCTACTTTCAATCACATCCTCTGCCAAAGCTGCCGCACCGGCCCCCTTTGCTGCTGGTCTGCCACTGCCCCCACCCAGCTGCTTGCTGCCTTGCTGAGCAGGACCTGCTGCACGCTGCTGGCCAGGCTGCTGTGCTGCCACTGGCAACGACCCGGGTGATTTGGCCAGGGAGCTGAACGGCGACTGCTGCCACTGCCAAGGGCTGCTGCTGCGGCTGGGGTTGCACACGAAGCCAGCCCCGCCCTGCTCCGCGCACCAGGCGCTGCCAGGCAGCAGCAGCTCCTGCAGGGCCTGCAGTTTGACTGCCTGGTAGGCCTGTGGGTCAAACACCTCTGCTGCTGATGATGCTGGTGGTTCTAGCAAAGCCGCCCGCTGTCCTATGAAGCAGGGATGTTGTTCCTGCCCCTGCTCATCTGCCTGCTGCTGAGATGCTGTGCTTTCTGCTTGCTGCTGTTGTGACTGCTGCACACCAAATGTGAAGTCTCCAGACACTGCTGGCTGTGCTGCATCATCAAGCTCACTCTGCTGCTGTTGGTGTTGAATGCAGGTGCCGCTGGTGGTCTTCCTGCTGTTGTTCCAGTTTCTTGCAAGGCCCCTGGAGCTTTCATCTGCTGCACTGTTGCACAGCTGCACTGCAGCTAATTGCCCAGACAGCTGCCTTGCACCGCCGCTGCTCCTGCGAACAGAAGCTTGTGCTGCTGCTGGCGCTTTGCCACTCTGCAGCAGCGCCTGCTGCTGCAGCTGCAGCGAGGCGCGCGGGCCTGGCAGGAGTTGAGACGCTGCTGCGTCTGATTGCTTCATGCTGTGCGTGACCTCTATGTACTGTACTGCTGTTGCAAGCACTGTGATTGCCAACTGGATGTCTGCTGCGGCACTAGCTGCACTGGAAGTTGTTGTTGCTGGCGAGAATGGTGCCGTGCTGATGCGTCCGGTGCTACTGTGTTTGCTGCAGCAGCTGTCTGCCACACGGCAGACCTTGAGCAGCCCAAAGTGCAGTAGTTGCGCTGCGGGGGAGCATTGCAGCAGACAATGGCAGGGTTGCAGGTTCGGCTGAACGCACGCGGCCACCTTTTCCATGTGCAAGGCCGCTTTTGCTGCATGCAGCAGCTTACCAGCAGATGCCACGTATGTATTGAGTGAACCCAAAAACAGGGCATCACTGAAGCGGTTGAACACGAAGCTGAGGAGTTCTGATACGGTGTCCAGAAGCTGAGCGAGGTGTTGGCACTCTTGGTGAGCTCGTACTGCTCCTCTCAGGGTGCCAGCCAGTGCACTGCTGCTGTGGTAGGCTTCCCACAACTGCAGCGCTGGAGAGGGCGTATCCCGCTCAGCAACTTGCATCATTGTCTCAAGCGATTGAGCGTGGATGAGAGCTGCGACCTAGCCCTGCTGGGTCATACGAAGTCAGTCACCTGCCAGGACTCTCGCGAATAGATTTGCAGGCAGCAACATCAGACATAACGCAGAAGCAAACCGGTCAATGTCGCTCACCACATCTGCAATTATGTCAAGCTGCTGCAACAACCCTAGTCTGAAGTACTGCCAGTGCGTCCACTGCGAAGCACAACCCTCTGGCAATCGACTTGAGTTCGGCGAGACTTGAGCTGAATTGATCAGCATATTAGCGCCACAATGAGGTTTGCGTCATCTGCCAGAATGCAGATGGCGCTCCAACACAAGCCACATTGCCGGGCACCCACTGCTCACAGCTGAGCCCACACTAGCAATGTGAGCTGCCCAGTCACGGCGTCCACTGCCGCCAAATCCCAAGGGCCTCTAGGCATATGCGCTGGACACTGCATCATGTACAGAAAGCACATAAGTGTCATGCCCATGAGCCCGGCAGTTCAGAATCACTGCTGTGTAGTTGAACTGCAAGCCTGGTTGCTCCCATATATGTGCATGCTTTCTTGTGCCGCCGCCAGTCTGCAGCCCGGCAGGCCTCACTGCAGTAGCAACACCGGCAGCCAGCACACATCTTGCCCGCTACAACTGCCCCACCCACCCCTGCCCTGTTTCACGCCAGAGGTTGTTGCACACTGTGCTGCCAGGCAGTGCCCTGAACAGCTGCAGTGCATCTGCATACAGCTGACCTACACCCACCTGCTGCTGCCGGCAGCTGGTGATAACCAGCAACCTGCTGCTGAAGACCGGCATGCTGCTGGAGCAGCTGCCCATTCACAAGGTAGCCCCACCTGACACGCCTGGCGCAGCTGCAGCTGCTGCCACTAGCAGTGCCTTCTGGCGAGGCATCTGCTGCTTTGTCTTTAGACAGTCTACGAATGCTGCCACATTGGCATGGTACTGCTGTATGAGTCCAAGGCCCTATTCTGCAATGTAGCAGCCAGGAAATGGCAACTGCCACTTCAAACGGCACAGATAGCAGGTCATGCCTTATGATACATAAAATCCATGCACTCAATGTTCTGTACACTTAATGTTCGTCATTTTTCTAACACAGCAACTAAAGTTCCACCTTATCCATGCCATCACACCTATTCTTTACACTGTTACTCAACTGTACCAGCACGGTGAGCAAGAGCAACTGCGCAGTTGCTCTTGCTCACCGTGCTGGTACAGTTGAGCAAATTTGTTCATGACTCAGTCAGGTGCCACCACAGGCAGCAAGCAGTTGCGATGATCACTAACCCTTTGCAGTTATGTGCAGCTCATCTTTGGTGGCGAGGCTGTTCCTGGCCATTCTCACATCATCTCCATGTGGTCCGAGGTTCTCAGCAACGCACTTGAGGCTGGCACCTACAGCAGCAACAGGAGCAGCAGCAAGAACACCAGCTCCGGCCTTCGCATTCCTTGCCTGGCACCAGCAAGGCTGACTGGCTGACGGCCATGTCCTTCTGTATTCTGTGACACCACAGCCAGAGGTTACTGGGACAACCTGCAGGTGAGCTGCTGCTGAACTGCTACCTGCTGTGCACAGTGCACAGGTACCCGCCCGTGACATGTCACGTGCACCGTGGGCTTCCAAAGACGTACGTACCATACGTATGCGGTACTACTGTAGTACAAGTTACCATATAGGGTTGACATGACAGCACGACATGTACACAGTGCAGGCTGCACCATGCTTGATATGTGCCTGCTAACTGCTGTGATTGGGCCATGAGGAAGCAGTTGCACCTGCTATGCCAATCAGCAGCTACGTATCAAGTCACTGTGGTGTGTGTTAGTCGATGCTAGAGCCTCTGCTGCTGTTTGCTGATTACTGAACAGCTTGTTCTGTGCTTGGGCCCTGCACTTGCAGGTGTTGCTGGCTGTCTCCAGCAAGTATGACATGCCGTCACTGCTGTCAAGGGCTGGGCAGTTCCTGACCAGCAATATGGAAGCGCTTAGCGGCAAGCAAGGCAGCAAACAGTTCGCCTGGAAGTGGGTCTCATGGCAGACAAAGCAGGCCTGCCAGACGTTGCACGGGCGTGCATTGATGCAAAGATCAGTGATGATGGAGTGACGGCTGCCTGCAAGACAGAGTGCTGGTGGGGCTGTCTCCCGCTAGCTGCTGCCACCTGGCGGGGCATTGGCCCGGCAGAAGATTGCAAGCCAGCAGGAGTATGTGAGGGAGTTTGTGCGGATGCATCAAAGCCTGCAGCCAGTGGCAGCATCTTGCGCAGGGCTTATTGCAGCAGATGCATGGCCGCCACATCACATGTCATTGGTGCAGTGTATTCCATGTACTGGAGTGGTGTGGTGATGCGATCATGGCTGTGAAGGTGTCAAGGTTGACGCGTGCTGGAATGCGGCAACAGCCATGTGCCCTGGGCAGGCCCGCACGTGGTGCTGCACGTGCAGCTGCGTGCTGCTGAATGTCTCCCGTCAAGCCGGCGTCTGTGAAGGCAGGGCAGCGTGCACACCATGTGTTGCTGCTCACATGAACCCTGCCGCACCCCCGCCTTGTAGTTCAAATGAGTGGTGTGTGCACTGTTGCAAGGCTCTTCGAGCAGCTGCATGGCAATCACACAGTTTGAAGGTCTTGTACAGTCTGGTGTCGCAGTTGTGTGTTGTGTATGCAGATCACCGCTGTGAAGGTGCCAAGTGTGATGCGAAGAGGCTGTGTGCCAGCATGCAGTATTGGACGTGTGCCCTGCACGCAACTGCATGCTGTTGAATGCTGCTATCAAGCCAGAGTTTTTTAGGCGAGCAGCGTGCACATCATGCATTGCTGATCACAAGAACCTTGCAGCAACCCCGTAAACCAGTGAACATTCAGTTCACTGTGAGTCATAGCACTTGACATGAGATGCAGATGTCAAAGTGGCATTTCATTGATTGACCCTAGGGATCCCTCCAGAGGATATGGGGCCCACCACACGTCCAAACTGTGACTGAGCAGGGCTTTACTCGTCTGACTGAGTTTCTGAGCGGCTCGTTCACTCTAAACACAGCATTGGAATTCCGACTTCACTTCTGGCTTGAGGGGTGCATGGCCTGGTTTTGTTTGTGCAGACGCCCATGCCGTCGTCGTGCGGTGAATCAGTAATAGACCTGCAGGATGTTGCACAGGCATGCGTTATTGTCGAGATGCGCAACGGCAGTGTGATGGGCTGCTGCCGAGTAACTGATTTGAGAACCGGCAGAGTTTGATGCTCGTCATGCAGCCCACTACTTGCAACAGGTAGGCACACTGCAGTGCACAACATGCAGCTGGCTTTTGGGAGGATGCATGTCTCCGTCACTTGTGCTGTGACTGTGCACGCCGTGGTTTGTGCCGATGCTTTTTGCATGGTGCAGCTGCGCAGTCGCTTTGCAGCGGCTGCACTGGCACTGCAGTGGCTGCATTGCAGCAACAGTTCCCATATCTGGAGCTCTGCAGTTGCTGCAGTCGTGCTGCGGCTTTCATCACCTGGCCCGTTGCCTGCACTGCAACTAATTAGTTGTAACTTATAACTTAATAACTTAGAAGTTGGCCAGCTCGGGGATGCCTACTCCTTGTCCATCTCGAATCAGGCTACATTCTTGTGCTGCCGCACACTGTGACAGTAGCAGATTAGGAATGTAACACGAGGTGCCATCCCCTCACTAGCTACCAACCTATCAGTGTGGTCGGGCGCTTGTGCACTTTGGCGACACTCCTCCCTCGCGCGTCTCGCGCATACTTGCAGTCAACCACTTGCCAACCTAGATAACAATAACCGATGACGGCGCGCCTTTGCATCCACGCATCGTTTGTAGTGGGTAGCCAGCTGGAAAGCTCTGAGCCATGATATAAGACTTACTAGTGCTGGCAGTAAAACCAGACAGGATGTCTGCAGCACTGACGCTGCAATACTTTACGAATCCAAGGGTCTGCAACTTTCATAGTCTGCAACTTCCAGCTTGGGCCAAACATATGTGTACGCATGCTTGCTCAAATTCGTGATGAAGCGGCTTACAATTGCTGCAGGCCTCCTAAACTGCTGAGCTGATCTCGGCCAGGGACTCCCTGTACAGTACATGATGTACTGCCATCATTGGAGTCCAAGGCAAGCCTGCCCTGGAAGCAGGTGGCAACTGTCAGGCACGGATAGCAGGTGCTGGTAGTAACATACTTACAGAAGCAGTGAATTTCACGCACATTTCTTTGGCCACCAGCTGTCTGGCGGGAAAGAGCTGTCGCAGTTGCTGCAGCAGCCAACCAGCGACACAATGTCACAGCTATGCGACAAGACCGCAGCCATCCAGCCAGGTGCTGGGCCACTCAGCGACCAGCTGCAGGACCTGCTGATCCAGGGCAGTGATGTGCAGCTGCAGTTTGAGGATGAGAATGTGCCAGGGCATTCCATAATCCTCTCCATGTGTTCCAAGGTAATAAGCAGCGCCTTGGAGGTTGCCACCTGCAGCACCAGCAGCAGCGGCATGCATCTGCTGGGCAAGAACAGCAAGCGGACTGCAAGCAGCTCCACTGTTACCATTCCTATGGATGGTACCAGCAAGGCTGACTGGCTGACGGCCATGGCCTTCGTGTACCCTGTGGTGCCGCAGCCAGAGGTGACATGGGACAACCTGGAGGTGAGCTGCTGCTGAACTGCTACCTGCTGTGCACAGTGCACAGGTACCTGCCCGTGACATGTCACGTGCACCGTGGGCTTCCAAAGACGTACGTACCATACGTATGCGGTACTACTTAGTACAAGTGTACCATATATAGGGTGTGACATGACAGCACGGACATGTACACAGTGCAGGCTGCACCATGCTTGATATGTGCCTGCTAACTGCTGTGATTAGGGCCATGAGGAAGCAGTTGCACCTGCTATGCCAATCAGCAGCTACGTATCAAGTCACTGTGGTGTGTGTTAGTCGATGCTAGAGCCTCTGCTGCTGTTTGCTGATTACTGAACAGCTTGTTCTGTGCTTGGGCCCTGCACTTGCAGGTGTTGCTGGCTGTCTCCAGCAAGTATGACATGCCGTCACTGCTGTCAAGGGCTGGGCAGTTCCTGACCAGCAATATGGAAGCGCTTAGCGGCAAGCAAGGCAGCAAACAGTTCGCCTGGAAGTGGGTCATCATGGCAGACAAAGCAGGCCTGCCAGACGTTGCACGGGCGTGCATTGATGCAAAGATCAGTGCTGATGGAGTGACGGCTGCCTGCAAGACAGAGCTGCTGGTGGGGCTGTCTCCCGCTAGCTGCTGCCACCTGGCGGAGGCATTGGCGCGGCAGAAGATTGCAAGCCAGCAGGAGTGTGTGAGGGAGTTTGTGCGGAAGCATCACAACTCTGCAGCCAGTGGCAGCATCTTGCGCAGGGCTTATTGCAGCAGATGCATGCCGCCACATCACATGTCATTGATGCAGTGTACAATCCCGATTATGGTATTGGAGTGGTGTGTGGTGAATGCAAATCACGGCTGTGAAGGTGTCAAGGTTGACGCGTGCTGGAATGCGGAAACAGCCATGTGCCCTAGGGCAGGCCCGCACGTGGTGCTGCACGTGCAGCTGCGTGCTGCTGAATTCTCCCATCAAGCCGGCGTCTGTGAAGGCAGGGCAGCGTGCACACCATGTGTTACTGCTCACATGAACCCTGCCGCACCCCCGCCTTGAAGTTCAAATGAGTGGTGTGTGCACTGTTGCAAGGCCCTTGGAGCAACTGCATGGCAATCACACAGTTTGAAGGTCTTGTACAGTCTGGTGTCGCAGTGTGTGTTGTGTATGCAGATCACCACTGTGAAGGTGCCAAGTGTGATGCGAAGAGGCTGTGTGCCAGCATGCAGTATTGGACGTGTGCCCTGCACGCGACTGCATGCTGTTGAATGCTGCTATCAAGCCAGAGTTGTTTTAGGCAGAGCAGCGTGCACATCATGCATTGCTGATCACAAGAACCTTGCAGCAACCCCGTAAACCAGTGAACATTCAGTTCACTGTGCGTCATAGCACTTGACATGAGATGCAGATGTCAAAGTGGCATTTCATTGATTGACCCTATGGATCCCTCCAGAGGGATATGGGGCCCACCACACGTCCAAACTGTGACTGAGCAGGGCTTTACTCGTCTGACTGAGTTTCTGAGTGGCTCGTTCACTCTAAACACAGCATTGGAAGTTCCGACTTCACTTCTGGCTTGAGGGGTGCATGGCCTGGTTTTGTTTGTGCAGACGCCCATGCCGTCGTCGTGCGGTGTATCAGTAATAGACCTGCAGGATGTTGCACAGGCATGCGTTATTGTCGAGATGCGCAACGGCATTGTGATGGGCTGCTGCCGAGTAATTCACCGGCAGAGTTTGATGCTCGTCATGCAGCCCACTACTCGCAACAGGTAGGCACACTGCAGTGCACAACATGCAGCTGGCTTTTGGGAGGATGCATGTCTCCGTCACTTGTGCTGTGACTGTGCACGCCGTGGTTTGTGCCGATGCTTTTTGCATGGTGCAGCTGTGCAGTCGCTTTGCAGCGGCTGCACTGGCACTGCAGTGGCTGCATTGCAGCAACAGTTCCCATATCTGGAGCTCTGCAGTTCTGCAGTCGTGTGCGGCTTTCATCACCTGGCCCGTTGCCTGCACTGCAACTAATTAGTTGTAACTTACAACTTAATAACTTAGAAGTTGGCCAGCTCGGGATGCCTACTCCTTGTCCATCTCGAATCAGGCTACATTCTTGTGCTGCAGCACACTGTGACAGTAGCAGATTAGGAATGTAACACGAGGTGCCATCCCCTCACTAGCTACCAACCTATCAGTGTGTCGGGCGCTTGTGCACTTTGGCGACACTCCTCCCTCGCGCGTCTCGCGCATACTTGCAGTCAACCACTTGCCAACCTAGATAACAACAACCCGATGACGGCGCGCCTTTGCATCCACGCATCGTTTGTAGTGGCTAGCCAGCTGGAAAGCTCTGAGCCATGATATAATACTTACTAGTGCTGGCAGTACAACCAGCACGATGTCTGCAGCACTGATGCTGCAATACTTTACGAATCCAAGGGTCTGCAACTTTCATAGTCTGCAACTTCCAGCTTGGGCCAAACATATGTGTACGCATGCTTGCTCAAATTCGCGGATGAAGCTGCTTACAATTGCTGCAGGCCTCCTAAAATGCTGAGCTGATCCCGGCCAGGGACTCCCTGTACAGTACATGATGTACTGCCATCATTGGAGTCCAAGGCAAGCCTGCCCTGGAAGCAGGTGGCAACTGTCAGGCACGGATAGCAGGTGCTGGTAGTAACATACTTACAGAAGCAGTGAACTTCACGCACATTTCTTTGGCCACCAGCTGTCTGGCGGGAAGAGCTGTCGCAGTTGCTGCAGCAGCCAACCAGCGACACAATGTCACAGCTATGCGACAAGACTGCAGCCATCCAGCCAGGTGCTGGGACACTCAGCGACCAGCTGCAGGACCTGCTGATCCAGGGCAGTGATGTGCAGCTGCAGTTTGAGGATGAGAATGTGCCAGGGCATTCCATAATCCTCTCCATGTGTTCCAAGGTGATAAGCAGCGCCTTGGAGGTTGCCACCTGCAGCACCAGCAGCAGCGGCATGCATCTGCTGGGCAAGAACAGCAAGCGGACTGCAAGCAGCTCCACTGTTACCATTCCTATGGATGGTACCAGCAAGGCTGACTGGCTGACGGCCATGGCCTTCGTGTACCCTGTGGTGCCGCAGCCAGAGGTGACATGGGACAACCTGGAGGTGAGCTGCTGCTGAACTGCTACCTGCTGTGCACAGTGCACAGGTACCTGCCCGTGACATGTCACGTGCACCGTGGGCTTCCAAAGACGTATGTATCATACGTATGCGGTACTACTGTAGTACAAGTGTACCATATATAGGGTGTGACATGACAGCACGGACATATACACAGTGCAGGCTGCACCATGCTTGATATGTGCCTGCTAACTGCTGTGATTAGGGCCATGAGGAAGCAGTTGCACCTGCTATACCAATCAGCAGCTACGTATCAAGTCACTGTGGTGTGTGTTAGTCGATGCTAGAGCCTCTGCGGCTGTTTGCTGATTACTGAACAGCTTGCTCTGTGCTTGGGCCCTGCACTTGCAGGTGTTGCTGGCTGTCTCCAGCAAGTATGACATGCCGTCACTGCTGTCAAGGGCTGGGCAGTTCCTGACCAGCAATATGGAAGCGCTTAGCGGCAAGCAAGGCAGCAAACAGTTCGCCTGGAAGTGGGTCATCATGGCAGACAAAGCAGGCCTGCCAGACGTTGCACGGGCGTGCATTGATGCAAAGATCAGTGCTGATGGAGTGACGGCTGCCTGCAAGACAGAGCTGCTGGTGGGGCTGTCTCCCGCTAGCTGCTGCCACCTGGCGGGGGCATTGGCGCGGCAGAAGATTGCAAGCCAGCAGGAGTATGTGAGGGAGTTTGTGCGGAAGCATCACAAGTCTGCAGCCAGTGGCAGCATCTTGCGCAGGGCTTATTGCAGCAGATGCATGGCCGCCACATCACATGTCACTGGTGCAGTGTTTCCTGTCACTGGAGTGGTGTGTGATGTATGCAGATCATGGCTGTGAAGGTGTCAAGGTTGACGCGTGCTGGAACGCGGAAACAGCCATGCGCATGTGCCCTAAGGCAGGCCCGCACGTGGTGCTGCACGTGCAGCTGCGTGCTGCTGAATGTCTCCCATCAAGCCGGCGTCTGTGAAGGCAGGGCAGCGTGCACACCATGTGTTGCTGCTCACATGAACCCTGCCGCACCCCCGCCTTGTAGTTTAAACGAGTGGTGTGTGCACTGTTGCAAGGCTCTTCGAGCAGCTGCATGGCAATCACACAGTTAGAAGGTCTTATACATTTTGGTGTCGCAGTTGTGTGTTGTGTATGCAGATCACCACTGTGAAGGTGCCAAGTGTGATGCGAAGAGGCTGTATGCCAGCATGCAGTATTGGACGTGTGCCCTGCACGCAACTGCATGCTGTTGAATGCTGCTATCAAGCCAGAGTTTTTGTAGGCAGAGCAGCGTATACATCATGCATTGCTGATCACAAGAACCTTGCAGCAACCCCGTAAACCAGTGAACATTCAGTTCACTGTGCGTCATAGCACTTGACATGAGATGCAGATGTCAAAGTGGCACTTCATTGATTGACCCTATGGATCCCTCCAGAGGGATATGGGGCCCACCACACGTCCAAACTGTGACTGAGCAGGGCTTTACTCGTCTGACTGAGTTTCTGAGTGGCTCGTTCACTCCAAACACAGCATTGAAGTTCCGACTTCACTTCTGGCTTGAGGGGTGCATGGCCTGTTTTTGTTTGTGCAGACGCCCATGCCGTCGTTGTGCGGTGAAACAGTAATAGACCTGCAGGATGTTGCACAGGCATGCGTTATTGTCGAGATGCGCAACGGCATTGTGATGGGCTGCTGCCGAGTAACTGATTTGAGAACCGGCAGAGTCTGATGCTCGTCATGCAGCCCACTACTCGCAACAGGTAGGCGCACTGCAGTGCACAACATGCAGCTGGCTTTTGGGAGGATGCATGTCTCCTTCACTTGTGCTGTGACTGTGCACGCCGTGGTTTGTGCCGATGCTTTTTGCATGGTGCAGCTGTGCATTCGCTTTGCAGCGGCTGCACTGGCACTGCAGTGGCTGCATTGCAGCAACAGTTCCCATGTCTGGAGCTCTGCAGTTGCTGCAGTCGTGCTGCGGCTTTCATCACCTGGCCCGTTGCCTGCACTGCAACTAATCATTTATAACTTACATAACTTAAAAACTTAGAAGTTGGCCAGCTCGAGGATGCCTACTCCTTGTCCATCTCGAATCAGGCTATATTCTTGTGCTGCCGCACACTGTGACAGACCCAATTATTAAATTAACCTATTGTGGAAGGTTGGGGCTTGGAGCTAAAACCGCTACGATCACTGCCTGTGTATGCTGGGTCTACGTTCTGCCATGCAGGTGACCCAGCAGCAGCAGCAGTGCCCAATGGCCCGCCACCACAGGTGAGCTACAGTAAGGGTGGGCGGGAGGGTACTTGTCAACAGCACAATGACCCCAGGTGGGCTTGTTGTGATGCAAATCAATGTCAATGTAAAACAAAACAATGGCCCGCACACAGCTGCGACTGCTGCTAAGTGCATGTCAGATCCGGAAACTCGACAGGCGCTTTAACAAACCCAATTATTAAATTAACCTATTGTGGAAGGTTGGGGCTTGGAGCTAAGACCGCTACGATCACTGCCTGTGTATGCTGGGTCTACGTTCTGCCATGCAGGTGACCCAGCAGCAGCAGCAGTACCCAACGGCCCAACTCCCACTCCCCCCAACTTTCCAGCTTCTCAGCATACCAATTCAGGTAGCTGTGCCAGGAAACATCACAGTGGCCGTGCCAGCAGCGTTGCTGGCAGCCCCTAACATCGCGAGCCAGGTGCATCAGCAGCAGCAGCAGCACCAGCAGCACCAGCAGCAGCCAACAGCAAGGGTGCTGCAATCCAGGCAGCTGAGCCGGCACATGGAAGCAGCACAGAAGCAGCTAGTAGGGCAGTGCAGCCTGTCAGGGCTGCAGCAGCAGTACCAGCAACTGTTGCTGCAGCAGCAGGCACTGCAGCAGCTCCAGTGGGTGACTGCAGACCGCAGCAGTGCAGCAGGTAGCAGTTCAGCAGTGCCAGTGCAGCCTGCAGACTGGCATGCACAGCAAGCTTATGCAGCGTCACTGCAGAGAGGCCATGCCATCATGGCAAGAAACTGGCAGGCTGCCACCAATCTGCAGCGAGATGCACAGTGGGAGCAGCTGGACAGCTGGAGCAGGCAGCAGCTAGGTAAGCCTGCTCAGCAGTGCTCACCCAATGATCTGATAGTCTACCTAGAAAGCAGCTTCACCAGGGGACGCGGCCGGCAGACTGCTGCAGATGGCAGCCAGTGCCCAGCACCCAGCACAGTCAGTGGAGCAGTGTCACACCTCAGTACCAGGTTCCAGCAGCTAGGGCACCGTGGCCCCTGGGACTGCACCACAGGCACTGGCAACCCCTGTGACAGCATGGAGCTGCGCACCTTCAAGGGAGGCTACGCCAACAGCATGCAGGAGCTGGGCTACCAGGCAACCTCTGCCAAGCCCATCAGCGAAGGCAAGCTACAGCAGCTGGTCATGCTGCTGGGTGATGAAGCAGATGCATACCAGCAGCTGACCCCTGCACAGCAGCAGCAGCAACCCTGGTACATAGAAGCACTGCTCAGGAGGGATGCCTGCATTGTGCAGTACTTATGGGACAGCAAACGCAGGCCAACTGAAACTGGCAGGCTGCAGGCAGCCCAGATAGAAGTGAGCCTCAGTGCCAGCAGTGGTGGGCAGGTGGTGGCACAGCCCAGCATCAGCAAGATGTGCCATGCCAGCCAAGGCA
Source organism: Scenedesmus sp. NREL 46B-D3 (assembly GCA_014080715.1). Taxonomy (NCBI): domain Eukaryota; kingdom Viridiplantae; phylum Chlorophyta; class Chlorophyceae; order Sphaeropleales; family Scenedesmaceae; genus Scenedesmus; species Scenedesmus sp. NREL 46B-D3. The sequence goes on along the minus strand of JACERP010000392.1, from coordinate 33,624 downwards.
GCAGACGGCCACGGTCTGTTAACGTGCAGGGTACAGCAGGGCAGCAGCTGGCAGAGCTGCTGTTACAATACCAGCAATGTCTGCAGAGGTCAGGGCGCAGCATCGGGCAGTACATGTTCAGCCCACTGCAGGCAAACAGGCAAAACCTGCAGCAGGATCAGGCGCTGAGCACAGCAGCCATGGAGCAGCGTGTGATAGGGCACCTGAAGCGGCTAGGACTGTATGAGGGGGAAACATTGTACAGCATCAAGCGTGGCTCCATGCAGCACGATTTTCATGTCAATGGAGTCAGCTTGCAGGCAGTAGGTGAGGCAGCTGACATAACACACCAGCAGTGGTAGCAACCTACTTGGATCAGCACAGGCATGCTGTATAAGTGCATGTACTGCAGGCCTTATATAGCTACAATCTGCTGCAGGTGCACATCTGTATACAACAGCTGATGGAGGCCTTGTTCCCATGAGCTGGTATGCCAACATTGCATGCTAGTAGCATTGTAACAGTCGACAGTCACTGTTGGTAGTTTCAAGAGACAGCCAATCTTCAGGAGCACTCTTGCCTGGTTGTGATCTATTCCAGCACCGAAACAAGATGTGTTTGTTAACCTTTCAATGAACATAGGTACACAGCATGACACAAGTAGCATATTGTACATTAGGACAGGCCCTGCAGTGTAAAGGCAGCAGTACCTAATTCGGCAGCAGCAACACTGCAAGTCACCAGGCAAGGGGCCTAGGGCAGCAAAGCAAAGACAATCAGTGCCAGCCAACCGCTGCATACTCAAAAAACTACCAAGTAGGCTTTCAGGCCAGCCAACAGGGCATGGCACCGTGCCTGGGGAGCGGGGCAACCAGACAGCAAGCTATCATTTTACAAGCAGCTCAGGCAGCCTCAGCCCAACAAGCAGGGCGCTGAGCAGCTGGCAAGCGAGTCATGTAGAATGCAGCTCCACAAGCAGAGCAGCTGAGCAGCTATGCAGAGAACAGCAGAACGAGTCAGGGGTGACAGGCAGCCTCCATTCCCGCAAGCAGGCAGTTGAGCAACTACCAAAAGAGCAGCAGCAAGTCAGGGTGTCAGGCAGCCTCAGCCCCAACAAGCAGGGCAGCAGAGCAGCCACAATGAGAGCGGCAGGTCAAGTCAGGGTGACAGGCAGCCTCAGGCCCACAAACAGGGAAGGCCCACAAACAGGGCAGCTGAGCAGCTGTCTTTGTCACTGCAGGACACTGTGTTGACAGCCATGCAGCAACAGCCTCAGCCCCACAAGCAGGGCAGCTGAGCAGCTACCAAGAGAGCAGCAGGACAGGCCAGGATGACAGGCGGCCTCGGCCAGCGGCCCCGGCAGCTGACAGCAAGCAGCAAGTGCAGCAGCCTGCCATGCACCAAAGAATCAGACACACTGGTCTTGCTTCCGCCCCACCAGCCTGTGGGCAGCTGAACAGCAAGCAGCAAGTGCAGCTGCATGCCATGTACCAAATAATCAGGACAGCCTGGTCTTGCTTCAGCCCCACCAGCGTGTAGGTAGCTGAACAGCAAGCAGCAAGTGCAGGTGCATGCCATGTATCAAACAATCAAGACAGCCTGGTCTTGCTCCATTTCCAGCAGCATGTGGGCAGTGGCTTTGCACCAGCTTCACCAGCATGTGGGCAGCTGCACAGCAAGCAGCAAGTGCAGTAGCATGCCATGCACTCAAGTTTCAGAACAGCCTGGCCTTGCTTCAGCTACACCAGCACGTGAACAGCTGACAGCAAGCAGCAAGTGCAGCAGCATGCTATGCATCAACCAATTAGGACCGCCTGATCTTGCTTCAACCCCAACCGCTGGCAGCATGTGGGCAGCTGAACAGCAAGCAGCAAGTGCAGCAGCATTCCATACACCAGAGAGTCATGACTTACTGGTCTTGCTCCAGCCCCACCGGCATGTGGTGAGCTGGACAGTAAGCAGCAAGTGCAAGAGCATGCTATCATACCAAAGAATCAGGATGGACTGTGACGTCAGCTATGCCCCAAAGAATCAGGATAGACCTGTGTTGAAGCTTCAGCCCCACCAGCATGTGGGCAGCTGAACCGCAAGCAGCAGGTGCAGCAGCATGCTATGTACCAGAAAATCAGGATTCACCGGTGTTGCTCCAGCTCCACCAGTATGTGGGCAGGTGGACAGCAAGCAGCAAGTGCAGCAGCACGCCATTCACCAAGGGACGGCTGAGCAGCTACCAAGAGAGCAGCAGGACAAGCCAGGGTGACGGGCAGCCTCAGCCCCACAAGCACGGCTGCTGAGCAGCTGTCTTCATCACTGCAGGACCCAGCCATGCAGCAACAGCCTCAGCCCGTCAAGCAGGGCAGCTGAGCAGCTGTCTTCATCACTGCAGGACCCAACCATGCAGCAGCAGCCTCAGCCCATCAAGCAGGGCAGCTGAACAGCTGTCTTCATCACTGCAGGACCCAGCCATGCAGCAACAGCCTCAGCCCATCAAGCAGGGCAGCTGAGCAGCTGTCTTCATCACTGCAGGACCCAGCCATGCAGCAACAGCCTCAGCCCCTCAAGCAGGGCAGCTGAGCAGCTGTCTTCATCACTGCAGGACCCAGCCATGCAGCAACAGCCTCAGCCCATCAAGCAGGGCAGCTGAGCAGCTGTCTTCATCACTGCAGGACCCAGCCATGCAGCAACAGCCTCAGCCCCTCAAGCAGGGCAGCTGAGCAGCTGTCTTCATCACTGCAGGACCCAGCCATGCAGCAACAGCCTCAGCCCGTCAAGCAGGGCAGCTGAGCAGCTGTCTTCATCACTGCAGGACCCAGCCATGCAGCAACAGCCTCAGCCCGTCAAGCAGGGCAGCTGAGCAGCTGTCTTCATCACTGCAGGACCCAGCCATGCAGCAACAGCCTCAGCCCCTCAAGCAGGGCAGCTGAGCAGCTGTCTTCATCACTGCAGGACCCAGCCATGCAGCAACAGCCTCAGCCCATCAAGCAGGGCAGCTGAGCAGCTGTCTTCATCACTGCAGGACCCAGCCATGCTACAACAGCCTCAGCCCGTCAAGCAGGGCTGCTGAGCAGCTGTCTTCATCACTGCAGGACCCAGCCATGCAGCAACAGCCTCAGCCCCTCAAGCAGGGCAGCTGAGCAGCTGTCTTCATCACTGCAGGACCCAGCCATGCAGCAACAGCCTCAGCCCCTCAAGCAGGGCTGCTGAGCAGCTGTCTTCATCACTGCAGGACCCGGCCATGCAGCAACAGCCTCAGCCCCTCAAGCAGGGCAGCTGAGCAGCTGTCTTCATCACTGCAGGACCCAGCCATGCAGCAACAGCCTCAGCCCCTCAAGCAGGGCAGCTGAGCAGCTGTCTTCATCACTGCAGGACCCAGCCATGCAGCAACAGCCTCAGCCCCTCAAGCAGGGCAGCTGAACAGCTGTCTTCATCACTGCAGGACCCAACCATGCAGCAACAGCCTCAGCCCGTCAAGCAGGGCAGCTGAGCAGCTGTCTTCATCACTGCAGGACCCAGCCATGCAGCAACAGCCTCAGCCCCTCAAGCAGGGCAGCTGAGCAGCTGTCTTCATCACTGCAGGACCCAGCCATGCAGCAACAGCCTCAGCCCCTCAAGCAGGGCTGCTGAGCAGCTGTCTTCATCACTGTACGACACGGCCATGCAGCAACAGCCTCAGCCCCTCAAGCAGGGCAGCTGAGCAGCTGTCTTCATCACTGCAGGACCCAGCCATGCAGCAACAGCCTCAGCCCCACAGCATGGGCAGCTGAGCAGTCAGCTTGTCAGGTATCCTTTCAGAAAGCAGGTGCTGGTAGTAACATACTTACAGAAGCAGTGAATTTCACGCACATTTCTTTGGCTATCAGCTGTCGGCGGGAAAGAGCTGTCGCAGTTGCTGCAGCAGCCAACCAGCGACACAATGTCACAGCTATGCGACAAGACCGCAGCCATTCAGCCAGGTGCTGGGACACTCAGCGACCAGCTGCAGGACCTGCTGATCCAGGCAGTGATGTGCAGCTGCAGTTTGAGTATGAGACTGTGCCAGGGCATTCCATAATCCTCTCCATGTGTTCCAAGGTAATAAGCAGCGCCTTGGAGGTTGCCACCTGCAGCACCAGCAGCAGCGGCATGCATCTGCTGGGCAAGAACAGCAAGCGGACTGCAAGCAGCTCCACTGTTACCATTCCTATGGATGGTACCAGCAAGGCTGACTGGCTGACGGCCATGGCCTTCGTGTACCCTGTGGTGCCGCAGCCAGAGGTGACATGGGGCAACCTGGAGGTGAGCTGCTGCTGCTGCTGCTGCTCATTTAAGCAACTGCCACTTCCAGATGCTACAGCTTGTGCAAGGCAGTTGATCAGCTTCGACTTCAGCAGTCAGCTGCGACAGTGAACTGCTGGTTCAGCTGGGTTGCTACAGCCTGGGGTGCAGATAAAAAGATCTGCGGAGGCCAGGGCGGGCATCACACTTTGATGTGCAATGGCCGTGGCTGTAGGTGTGTGACATGTACAACAGAGTTACAGCAACCACATACTATGTGCTGTGGCGTGGCTGGTGCAGATCACTGACTGCCGAAGAAGTCCCTGCCTGCACAACATACCTTTTAAACAATAATGATACAGCAACTCCTGTCGCTGCTGACCCTTTGCCAGGTGCTGCTGACAGTTGCCAGCAAGTATGACATGCCAGCGCTGCTGTTCAAGGCTGGCAAGTTCCTGCAGGCCAACTCGCAGCAGCTGACCAGTGACTTCACCTGCAAGCAGTTTGCCTGGAAGTGGATAGTTTTGGCAGACAAGGCAGGGCTGCCGGATGTTGCGCAGGCCTGCATCAAGGCTGTGGTGCAGCAGAGGTCTGTGCTGGCTGCCTGCAAGCAGGAGCTGCTGGTGGGCATGTCGCCAGCAAGCTACTGCTGCATGGCAGAGGCATTGGCACAGCAGCTGTCTACATCGCTGAGCAGAGTCTATTGTGGGAGGTGCAAGGCAATGGTCTTGCTCATTCCAACGGTTACGGGGTGCATGCGCAGTGCAGCAACTGCCGCAGCTCATTCCGAGCATCATGAACGGCTCAACTTGAGGGTGTGGCCTGGGTGAAGCTCCCTGCTGCTGCTCCTTTGTGAGCTTCATGCTGGCTTTTGTGCAGCTATGCATTGCGACGAGTGCGATCGTCGTGCGCACTGCGTGCTCAAAGTGATGCTCATGGCAGGCGCTGCAGCGGTGCATCATGCACATGTTGTTGCAGCATTGTGTGGCCTGAGTCGTATTAGCATGAACTGGAGAACTCGCAGCATGTGCTCCCATTTCCACAAGCCTATGTTTGCAACATGCAACGTTCTTTTGTACTGAAGTCATGTGGTTGTACTGAAGTCATGCATTATGTTTGCTCATACAGCTGAGCATGCGGGGGCGCTGTTGCTGTGAAAGTCAGGTTCCTGACCGTTATCGTGACAGCCTCTGCGCTGAGGATGCTCTCACCAGCGTTTGTAGGCATAGCGCAGGGTGGCACATGTAACATCACCTGGTGTGCTAAGTTTTGCAAAGACGGACTACTTGGCTTGCCACACAGCATGCAGTTGAAATCTGTGATCTGTGACATAAAGATTGTGACAGCTGTGACGCTGTTACAGCTACATGCAAGCATATAACTATAGTTCAGCGGCTGACATGACGTAAGCTGAGCTGCCAGGTCAATCAACGGCTGCTATTATGATAAATTGCAGTACTTGTCCGGCACTGTCTTTTGAATGACGAACCGACCCCTGCCTGCGTTCGTATGCTCATTTTTTTGCTTCATGCCTTGGTTTCTCAGCAGTTGAGCTGCTTTGCAGGACAGCTGTCACGCTGCGCTGTAACTGCCAGCGCATGTCAGGCGCGGCACTGCCACTGGCCCAGTGGCCTCACACATGGCCCGCTGCTGATCAGCCGCTGATCATGCCGGGCTGATCATGAACCAGCATGAGCTGACCGTATGGTGAGGATGCATCTGTCCGGGACCAACTGGGTCCAGCCTGGCAGCCTAAGAAAGCTCATGCAGTGAAGTCAGGGTTGATGTTTGAACAGCATACCGCGTCAAGTTTTGCGTGGAACCAGGCTGTGTGGAATTTGCTCCAGGTCCCAGGTGCTGACAGATGCACCCTGCCTGATCGATCACTTTTGACCAAATGATCGGGCAGCATAGGGTGGCTTACTGTGCGCTCGGCCGTGCCCCACAAGTACTTAATTGTAAAATAAGCTTAATTGTGGCTTATATAGCAAATGATGATGTTTGAGACAGCAAGGACCGTCACCGTGCAAGAAGGCCTCCAGCTGGCAGACGAGCAACGTAGGTAATGGCGCAACCACCCGGCACAAGTTTCAGGTAGATCACAGATAAGAAAGTCCTAGCTTTTACGTAAAACATATTTTGAGCTTGGTGTTCACCTGAAAGCCTGATTACACTTTAGCAGGGTTGTTGTCACGCTGCAGAACTTGACAACTGCTTTAAGAACGCAGACAAGAACTACATGTCACTGTACTGGCGTTCAAGTCTGGTTACATATGAGCAGCCTTCGCTGCTAATCGGCAGCAACCCTCCTAATCCACATCAACTCTGACGGCTGGTCCGTCTCGCTGCACATTATGCAGCTCACAGGACGCCTGAACGGTGTCAATGCCGAGCATGTTTTGTGCAGCCGGAGCAGCGCTCGTTTGTGTGCTCGCCCGGCAGCCCGCGCTCACAGGGCCCACTCCCAGCAGCACGTTGCTGAAGTTGCTTGGCGCCAGCTTGCAAGCCCTGTGGATAGGAAGGCAGCAGTTGTTGTTCGTTCATCACCTGCTCCTGCTTCGTCTGGACTTCAGGCACCAGGGCAGCACCTGCAGCAGGTGACCAGGGCGCCAGCAGCAGCAGCAGGGGCGGTAGCAGCAGCGTGAGGCCAGCTGATGGCAGCAGCAGCAGCACCAGCCGCATCAGCACATCGCTGCCATGCTAGGCCTGCTTCTATTTCACGACACTGATTGTGACAGCTCAGATGGTGCACTTCACCGTCTGCAGTTTCACCTGAGCACAGCGTTGACATGCAAAACGCAGCATTGCAGTCTTCATCCGCCTATGACAACTACGGATTCAAGGCAGTGGTGCAGCTATACCACCAGCAGCAGCCTCACACGCTGGATGACAGCACCACTGCGCAGCAGCAGGCCATCAGCCACACGAGCTGTGTCCAGTGTTACCCGGCTACTCACCTGTCCCCTTGCATCGTATGTAGCCGCTGTAGTATGCTCTGCTTCTACTGCACAATCACCCTGACCCTATCAACCCTGACGCTGCGTGCTGCCAGGTGAACATTGTGTACAAGTTTGGCGGCTCCAGCGTGCGTGATGCGGAGCGCATGCGCGAGGTGGCGGACATCATCTGCTCCTTCCAGGAGCACCTGCCCTGCGTGGTGCTGTCAGCAATGGGCAAGGTGAGCCACCACCTGCAGCAGCAACTGCTGCTCAAGGCTGCAGCAGCAGTAGTAGCACCAGCAGCAGCAGCAGCAGCAGCAGCAGCAGCAACACTCGGTAATTGGAACGCCTTGGGTGCTCTCAGCAATGGGCAAGGTGCGCGGTGCTGTGTAGTACTCTGCTGCTGAACGCGCAGCAGCATCGTATGACAGGCTAGCTGGCTGGCTGGCTGCCTGCTTGTCAATATTGTCAGCATTGGGCAAGGTGAGGCACCACCGGCAGCAGCAGCAGCAGCTGTCTGAGGCTGGAGCAGCAGCAGCAGCAGCAACAATGGGTGGTTGGAATTTCCTTGGTGCTGTCAGCCAATGGCAAGGTGCGGAGCAATGCCGTGTCGTGCTGCCTCAGCAGCAGCAGCAGCAGCAGCAGCAGCAGCAGCAGCAGCAGCAGCAGCAGCAGCAGCAGCAGCAGCAGCAGCAGCAGCAGCAGCAGCAGCAGCAGCAGCAGCAGCAGCAGCAGCAGCAGCAGCTCGTGTTGGCTGGCTGGCTAGCTGGTTGGCGGCAGCAGCAGCGATGGGTTGGCAGTACACAGCAGTTGCAGGCTCACTGTGCCCCCCCAGTGCAGCAGCAGAGCATGTGGAGTAGTAGGCACCAGCAGCGGCAACCCTGGCCACCCAGCAGCGGCACCAGCAGCAGGACAAAGCAGGGCTGTGCTGTTATTAGCGTGACAGTCAGTGCACAGCAGGGCCTGCGACCATGCTGCTGGCTGTGTTGAGAGTGAACAATTACACTGGCTCGCCCTGCGTTGTGCACCGGCGTACCATCACAACAATTGCTGCTGGAGTGGGTTGGTGTCCTGGTCACATCCCATGTCCCAAGACACCACCCCCCGCGCTGCCAGCACCTGCTACATTGTGCTGCCTGTGTTTCCTCTGCCGTCCCCGCCCCCTCCCCCCTGCAGACCACCAACATGCTGCTGGACTGTGGCGAGCTGGCGCTGCGCTCACCAACCGACACCATCCCCAACCTGAAGCCACTCAGGTGGGCCAGCACAGCAGGGCAGCAGCAGCAGCAGCAGCAGCAGCAGCAGCAGCAGCAGCAGCAGCAGCAGCAGCAGCAGCAGCAGCAGCAGCAGCAGTGTAAGAGCAGCAGCAGCACTGCAGTAACAGTGGAAGTGGCAGCGGCGCTGGTGCGCTGTCAGCATTGTGGCTGTTGTAAGAGCAGCAGCAGCACTGCAGCAGTTAGTGACAGCTGCAACAAGTATGCAGTGGTCGCTTTTGGCCTGTGTGCTTTTGTATGTCATGCGCTAGTGCTCCGTGAACTCGCATCCTGCGAAGCAGCAGCAGCAGCAGCACTGCCGCAGCAGCACGTCAACCATGCGGTTCTGGCGTGTCCCTGCGGGCTGTGTACACCCCCCTGTCCACCTGAAAGGAAGTGGGTGTGGAGTGTGCTCTGACACATGTTCTGTTGGTCATGCTCCCCGTCGTGTCTCCCTCCCGCGCCCCCCGCCGCACTCCCCCCCACCGCCGCACTCCCCCCGCCCCGCACTCCCCCCCCCCCGGGCTCAGGGCGGTGCGTGAGCTGCACCTGTCCACGTGTGAGGAGCTGGGCGTGGAGGCGGCAGTGCGGGCCGAGGTGGAGGCCCTGCTGTGCAACCTGCAGCAGCTGCTGATAGGCATCAGCATCATGCAGGTGGGCAACCGCGGGTGACACGGAGAAACTCCTCATCCAGCAGCAGCAGCAGCAGCAGGAGGAGGGTCTGCAGCAGCAGCAGCAGCAGCGAAACCAGCCGCAGGTGCTGAAAGGCATAAACATCATGCATGTGGGCAGGGCAGTGTGCTTGAATGCTATGTCAGGCAGGCTGCGATCAGCCGCCGAAGCAAGCACGTTGCAGCAGCAGCAGCAGCAGCAGCAGCAGCAGCAGCTGTTTAGCGTCAGCATCATGCAGGTAGGCTGGGCAGGACGGCCATGCAGGCAGGGTGTATGTGCCAGAGCAACATCAAAACTGCGCAGCAGGTGGACTGGCTGAGGTGGGACAGGTTGCAGGCCAGCAATGCACAAGGTTCACAACAGGCACATCCAGCAGAGGCATGCAGCTGCCCGCACCAGCAGTGGCCAGGGCTATCGATCGAGAAGGCGCAAGAGGGGGGGTGCGCCTGGCCATCATGCAGCAGCAGCGGCAGCAGCAGCGGCAGCAGCAGGAACCAGCAGCAGGGGAGGTCCACACAGCTGTGCCAGGCAGGTGGCACAGAGTGGCGGCGATGGGCACATCGACTGCGCCAGCAGCAACAATAGCAGCAGCAACGATGCTTGGGCAGCAGCGTGCCGCAGTTGCATCTCAGCAATCTGCAGCAACGTCTTCTCAAATTCAGCAGCGCGTGAGCGCCGGCTTGCTGCTGCTGCCATGATTGCATGCCTCTGTTCAAGGACAGCCTGGTGTCAATCAGTCAGCGCGGCACAACATGTAGTGTACACCCTGAACACTCGAGCGCAGCCTGCTGCACATTTGCTGCCTCGCAGGACCTCACGCCCCGCGCCAAGGACAGCCTGGTGTCGTTTGGCGAGCGCATGTCGACGCGCATCTTTGCCAGCTTCCTGAGGGCCAGCGGCGTGCCCGCGCGCCAGCACGATGCGCCAGACATCGGCATCACCACCAGCGACGAGTTTGGCAACGCGGACATCCTGTACGATCAGACGCTGTCCAAGGTGGGCCGCCGCAGGCGCAAGCTGGGTGCGGTGCGGTGCAGCTGGGTTGGGTGCAAGCTGTTGGGTGTGGGTTGGGCGTGCGGGGCTGATGCGGGGGTGGAGGAGATGGGGACGGGTGGTGTGGCTGCTTTCTGTTGGTGAGGCTCAACCACCCACCAGGAGCTGCAGGCTTGGCAGCGACAGGCCTCCTGCGCCAGGACAAGCACAGCAGTCATGGTCTCATACCTGCGGCGCCTGCTGCTGCTGCTGCTGCTGCTGCTGCTGCTGCTGCTGCTGCTGTCTGCCCTGCAGGTGAAGGCTGCGCTGACGCAGGGCCCCGACGGTCCGCGGCAGGTGCAGGTGGTGACGGGCTTCCTGGGCAGGGGCGTGCAGAGCGGCGCCATCACCACGCTGGGCCGGGCGGCTCGGACCTGAGCGCCACGGTGCTGGGCGCGGCCATGGAGCTGCGGGAGGTGCAGGTGGGTGCATTGAGGTGTGGTGAGCTGTGCTGTGCGGTGCTGAGTTTGTTGTGCTGTGCCGTGCTGTGCTGTGCTGTGCTGTGCTGTGCTGTGCTGTGCTGTGCTGTGCTGTGCTGTGCTGTGCTGGCTGTGCTGTGCTGTGCTGTGCTGTGCTGTGCTGTGCTGTGCTAGTCACTGGGTGTGTGAGATCTGCTGGTGTGCCTGATGTGCTCTCTGAGCAGGGTCGTGGTGGTGGTGGTGGTGGTGGGGGGGGGGGGAGGGGGGTCACAACATCAAGATGTGGCTGCAGCGGGCTGACTGCCGCGATGCTTGGAGGGCAGGAAGGAGCTGCGGGAAGTGCAGGAGAGTCACGACGGGCTGAGTATCACAGGGGTTGTGGGTTGCCACAGCAAGCGCTCGGCTGCATGCGGAACCGCCTCTACGTTTTGGTGTGCTCAAGTGTTGTCAGAACTCGCTGCACCACACAAGAGCCGCCCTGCGCTGCAATTCCAGAGCACATGCTGCTGCTGCTGCTGCTGCTGCTGCTGCTGCTGCTGCGGCTGCTGCTGCTGCTGCTGCTGCTGCTGCTGCTGCTGCTGCGGCTGCTGCTGGCTGCTGCTACTGGCAGGTGTGGAAGGATGTTGACGGCGTGCTGACCAGCGACCCCCGCATCGTGCCCAACACCATGCCCGTCACTGAGCTGACGTATGAGGAGGCCACTGAGCTGGCCTTCTTTGGCGCCCAGGTGGGGTGGCGGGCGCCAGGCTGCGGCTTGCACCAGCAGCAGCAGCAGCACCAGCTTTTCTGCTTCAGCAGCAGCAGAAGAAGAATGTGCTGGAGGAGTGCATGGTCTGGCAATGGAGGGGTGACTTACCATGTGGTGTACATGGGGGGGGGGGGGGGGGCGCGGGCCTCTGCGCTGCACTTCAGGCGCTGCGTCGCAGGTCATGGCAGCCGCGGGAGCAGCGCGTGCCTGCGAGGTGGCGTGTGCATGACGACAACAGAGCAATGTCTGTCATCGCCGGTCGTGGGCCGCTCGCAACAGGTGTTGGCGCGTTGATGCATCCTGACAACACTTGTGCTGCTGCTGCTGCTGGCTGCATGCAGGTGCTGCACCCGCTGGCGATGCAGCCGGCCATCCGCTCGCAGCACATGGACGTGCGCGTCAAGAACAGCTACAACAGGCAGGCCAGCGGCACCATCATCAGCAAGAGCCGCGACATGGCCTGCTGCCTGGTCACGTCCATCGTGCTCAAGAACAACGTGACGCTGGTGGACATCGTCAGCAGCCGCATGCTGGGCCAGTACGGTGAGTGGAGGTCAGCCGACTTGATGATGGTTGGATCACCTGCCCTGTTACATTACAAGATTTGCTGTTGGGCAAGTACGGTAGGATGAGTGGCAGCAGTTTTGTGCAGAATGTGCAGCCAACATGATGCGGAGGATGGCTAGCAGCACGCCGTCCGTACAGCATGCTGCTGCATCATGCTGGGACAGCGCTGCAATCAAAAGTGATGCGGTGCCACTGCCTGATGTCCGTGCGTGCTTTGGCGTGTGCTGGTGTTGTCTGCTGCTGCCGCCTCTGTCATATCTGTTGGCCCTTGATGGCCTGCAGGCTTCCTTGCCAGTGCGTTTGCACACGACGAGGCCCCAGCAGGTGTCTGTCGAAGCAGGATGCATCATGCCGTGTTTGTGCTGCTGCCTGCTGCCCCGCGTGCCTGCAGGTTTCCTCGCGACCGTGTTTGACCTGTTCAGGTCGCAGCAGGTGTCTGTTGACGTGGTGGCCTCGTCCGAGGTGTCCATCTCGTTGAGCCTGGACCCCAAGAAGACCTGGAGCGATGGCGAGGTGGGCGGCCAGCGCTGCCCGAAGATCAGCTGTTTGCTTGTTTCGTAGTAGGGGCTGGCTGCGGGCCCAGCAAGGCAGTGCACGGTTGCATCCAGCAGCTGTTGCCCAGCTTCGAGTGGCTGGGGTGTTGACTGGGTGTGAAGTGTGAGGGGACGGTGTGGGTCGTGGGCTGTGCAGGCTGGCTGTGCAGGCTGGCAGCTTCAGCATGTGCATGCGTGTGGGTCTGACCCCCATATGGAGAGCGGGCGCATTGGCGTGATGATGAAAGTAAGTTCAAATGCCAAGCAGCCTCCAGCAGGGCCAGGCACGGGGGACCAGCCCAGGCGGCATGCCCGCTGTGCCAGGCGGCGAAGAGAGAAGAAGCAGCTCAGCAGCGCCAGTGGTGGACGCCTGTCACAGCAGCGGCTGGTGCGGCAGCAGCGGCGCGCTGCGAGGCGCACACCACACCTGCCCAAATGGCACGTGCACCTGTCCTGCAAGTTGCGTGTTGTGGGAGGCGCCCCTTGCTGCCCACAGCCCCTCCCGTGGGATCACTCTGCAGGTTGGCGGGGAAGCCGAAATTCCTCAGCGTTGCGCTTGACGCCACCCATGTGTTTCGCACACGGCTGACCCCTGCTGCGCCCAACCCTGCTGCGTGACATTGCAGGTGGGCGAGGAGCTGAACCACCTCATCTACGAGCTGGAGAAGATCTCCAGCGTGCGCGTGCGCAGCGGCATGGCCATCCTGAGCCTGATCTGCAACGTGGAGCGCACCAGCGAAATCCTGCTGCGCACCTTAAGGTGCTGCTGGCTGAGGGCATCAACGTGTCCATGATGAGCCAAGGGGCCTCCAAGGTGCGTTACCTATCTCTGTCGCTAATCTATGTTGTTAGTATGGTTACTCAAGATGTCGCTTTTGTTTGTACATTGTTATGTAGAGTTTGTGACATGTTCATGTGCTTCAGGTGAGAACTTGCTGCGTACTTCAAGGTGCTGATGGTTGAATCAATTTGTGATGGAACATGATGATACCCCGCGTCTCGGCTGAAGGTTTCAAGCTTACGGAATTCTGCTGTGCTGGGGCTTCAGCAAAGGCGGCAGCCTCAGTTTGCGTGTGATTATGTGTGCAATGCTGCTGCTGTTTTCATGCACTCCCGCAGTGTGCAGCAAGCATCTGCCCACCGCAGGCACTGCGCTGCTGCCACAGGTTGGTCAACACCCGTGCTGTGCTGCTGCATGCAGGTCAACATCTCGTTGGTGGTTGACGGCAGCGAAGGGCAGCGCGCGGTGCAGGCGCTGCACAGGGAGTTCTTCGAGGGGCCGCAGAGCTGCCTGCCCGCAGCGCCAACCAACGGCAACGGCGCAGCGGCACAGCCAGCTGGGCCAGCCGGCGATGAGCCGCGCTGGCCGACTCGGCTGTCCTTGAATTGTTGTCACCCAGCAGGAACAAGTTGCATGGTGAAAGAACAGTCTGGTCATGGCTCTCTCTAGAGCACCTCCTCCCCCCCTCTCTCTGTGTCTCCCTCTTCCTCTCTTTGTGTGTCTCTCTCTCTGTCTCTCTCTTGTTGACATAACAGGTCAGCTCCTTGTTTTGGCCATGATGGGCGGGTCTAGCAAAGTTGTGGGTTCATGGAGTGTTCTGTGATCAGCAGCTGCTGCGTGTGTTCCTCGGACTTATCTTTCACCTGGCATATGCCTGCTATTGCTGAGGTGTGTGCGTTGCTCATACCCTGCGTCCCTGGCCTTCATGATGCGCCGGCCTCTGCGGCACTCTTCTGTTCTGGACAATGTGAGGCCCAGCCACAGTTCATTGACATGGTGGCTGCAGCAGATACCGAGCTGTGACTGCATCCAAAGAAAAAGCTGGCACATTGGTCAGCGGGTTCCGCTTCTGGTGCTGCTGCCAATGTCCAGCAGATGCAAGAATGACGTTGCATGGATCGCAGCAGGTGTGCAGATGCCTGCATGTTTCAGGCTCGGAGGCTGTTGTGTTGGCTTGATGCACGGACGCTCATCAGCAGCCAACGCCTCATTGGTTGTGGCTGGGATGTCGTCTGTTGACGTCACCATAGGGATCATTTCGTATGTTTGGGTCTCTGAGTCAGGTGTTGCCAGCAGGCTGCACCTGTGCCGTGTGGCCCTCTGCATGCCAACTAATCGGATGCCACATGCTGCTAGCTTTCATGCGATGCACATGATGGTTTGGTGGCATGTGTTTACACACACACCTGCTTGACATGTGTTGCTGCCACAGTTGGTGGGCACTCACATGCAGCTGCACAAAGCTTGCAGCTCTTCATGAAGCTGTTCGACTTCTCACTGTGACGTGAGACAATTGACTTGGTCGAGAGCTGACAGTGGTTTGGGCGGCATACTGCGCTGCTGGCAGCCGAAACACCCGAGCAATGAGGATGGCATGGAACACCAAGCGCCACGTAGGACCGTGCTGTGCATGCTTGTTAGCAGTCGGTTGTAGATGAGTTCTGCAGTTGTTGTCCAGCTGTCACGATTGCATGTACTGAACAGGGATGGTTGTGTTGGCGGCGAGGCCGCTGCATGTGTTCCACTGTTATGTGGCCACGCCGGTGCTCATGCACTGCGCCCTTCACTTGCTGCGGCTTTGAGGTTGTGACTCCCAGCTTCCCCACAGTGCATAGCAAGCCCGCTTTGTCCGGCGTTATGTGTGTCCGCCGTGCAGGTTGCTGGGCTTGCTGCTTCAGTGCAGGCGGCTCTGCAGAAGCGCTTCTGCCAGCAATGCTGCTGGCCGCCATACACAGTGTCTTGTCACGTCAAGTGCACGCTCCGGTATTGCGGAAGCTGTAGCTGCATGACTTTCCGCGGCTGTGTTAAGTCATGCAGGCTGCTTGTGTTGTGCCCCATGCATGCTCTGAGAGGTGGCGACTGGTTGTCAGAGGACTGCTTATGATACGGATTGCATTACTGATTATGTTGCAACAATCAGCCTGGTTTGTGTGACACGCCAGGCTACCATGAGGCTGCTAGTTCTTGGGGATCTTTGTGGTGTTGGCGGTGGCATGCAAGATGTCCTTGTTGCAGTCTTGGATGGGCAACGTTGGAAACCAGCTTCAGCAGGGAGCTGCCTGGGGCCATCATGCGTTTGCAATGAACCCTGGGCAAGGTGCCACCCTTGCTGAAAACAACGTCACTTGACAGCATTGTAAAGACTACAGCGACTGTGACTTGGCGGCCTGTTGGCATCATGATGCCAATTAATTGGTTTGCATGGTCATGCAAACCAATTTCTGGACCTGAACAGTACATGCCCCGCATGTGCGCAGGGTTGGGCACCTGGTGGGATGCACCAGACAGCACACAACCATGGTGGTAACACCAAACTTGGATGGCTTTTGGTGTAGGCTGATCTTCTTGAACGTGTGTTGGCAGTAGAGAAGATGCAACTCTGCACCTGAGGGTGAACCCTGGCCTGAAGACTCCTGTGACTTCCGCCAAGCCTGCATGCGGAGCATAGATATGAAAGGTGACAGGTGTGCGGGTAACTCACTCTTGACCGTTTGCAAAGCCAGTGCACTGGCTGAAAGGGCAAAGAGGGCAACACAATTTTTGGCAAGCCTCAGCAGTCAGAACAGGAAACCAGTACATTGCAGGACACACCAAAGATAGCTGTGCCACTGCAGCCGCTGCGTGCGATGTGCCAAGTATGCCATACCAGCATGCATGCCCCTGAGCTCTGCTCAAGGTTTCCAGAAGCAATCCTAAAGCAACAGCGCAGCGGTCATCTGTAACTGCAGCTGGCTACAGTCAACAAGGGGATGACGAGCCATGATGTGCGCCACATGACCCCAGAAGTAGTGCTGGCAGCAGCAACAGCATGCAGCCAGCACCAGCAGGGGCTGAACAGCCTACGCTATTGATCTGCTGTACACATGTACATGCTAGCTAGGTAAATATAGCTGTAGTGAAGCAAACTTTGCGGTGCATTGAAAGGCCAGCGCAGCCGCCGCTTCAAACCAAAGCGGCCAGCTGGGCTGCTGCACTAAGTCCATGTTGCTCAATACAATGATAACGGCTGTCAGGGCAGCAGCAGCCAGTTGGGCGCAGTCACTCAAGCACTGCCAGCCGCACCCGGCAGTCAATTGCCAATTACCAAATCCAAAGTAGCGCCACAGGCCACCCACTAACAGTAACATTATATATTGGCAGCAGACAGATATACTAAACAGTCGTTGAGCAGTGATAAGCAGTCGACACACACCCCATACAAACACTGCCGCAGTGTGGGCGGCGGCGGCAGTGGGCGGGGGCGCCTGTGCAGCACAGATATGCATGTGGCGGCCATGTGCCAGTGACGTGCTAAACAACCATGGCAATGTGTCACAGCCACACCATGCATGCAAACAGACTGACAATCAATGCACTCCTCTAGTGACCAAGAACGTGCCCATGGCAGATGTCCGAGCAGCCCATCAAGCTCCACTTGCTGGCAGTCGTCCTACGGCAGCCAGCACAACCAAGCACTCTTGCGTTCAGAGTGACACATGCTTGCTGGACCTTGCTTGCGTGCTGCTTCTTCTTGACATGGGCTCTTGACGATCAGGCCCCTGACAACCCATCAATCGACCCAAGGTTATGACTTTACGTGCAGTTGCTGCAGCAGGTGCCAGAACCATCGCTCCCATGTCAGAGTACCACACACATGCACACGGCAACTATCAGGCCCCAGCCCTGCCTTGCAACCACGCCACACGCGCGAGAAAACATCAGTACACCTGACGAGTTGCTCAAGCCGGCGCCCGCCAACAGTACAAATGCATTGCGATCCAGTCTGTCTGCTCTCAAGTTGGTCTGTCCACTCTCAATGTGGAACTTCGTCAGCCATAAGCCCATGTTGCAGCTTTTGACACCTGGCACAGAGAGCGGTCACTGTGTGCAGGACCCTGCAACAGTTGGTCAAGCTCAGTGCACATGCACAGCATGCATGCACAGTGCAGGCGCAACAACAAGCAAATTATGCGCACCACATGTCGGCTGGCATACCCCTGCCATGCATGGCGCAAGTTTTTTGTCCAATGCTTGATGTGCTGTGAATTCGTGAGGCCGTGGCCATGCGCTGCGGCCCTTGGACTGCAGGCAGCACTGGCAGGGAACGGCCTGGATGCTGCAGGAGGTAGCCACTGCTGCTGCTGCTGCAAGCGCTGCTGATGTGGTGCTTTAGAAAAACAGCACCGGCGTCACTGCTTCTTCAGCTGAATAATCTCAAGCTCCTGCTGCACCTGCAAGCACAGCAGCAGGCGGCATCACAACAGCGACTTAGCATGCCATCGCTTCTTCCCTGTAGGACCATACCATGCTACATATTGTGCACACACACATGCCCATGCACACGAGCCCGCCCTGCCCCCCCCCCAAACACACACACACACACCACCACCTCCCCTCGCGCTTGCACTGCCATTGCTGCTTGCTGCAATAGGAGAGGGAGTGAGAGGGGGAGACGTAGAGACCTGAGAGCCAGTGGGACAGGTAGTGGTGCAGAGGCTAAGAGAGGTAGAGAGAGGGAGGAAAGGAGAGCGCATGTGAACTCACCTGTCACAGCTGCAGAGGGGCCTGACCCGGCAACAAGCATGCATGCAGGGTGCGCCAGCAGTAGCAGCTTCACCAGCTCAACTACCAAGTATGCCAACCATGCATCACCGCACCTGCAGGCCTGCTGGCACGGGCGCGTAGCGCTCTGCTGCCCCTGGCTGCTGCGCAAAATGGCCCAGCGGCTGCAGCAGCTGATCGCTGGCAATGTGGCTGAACACAGTGCTGCTCACACGCCAGGTGCTGCGGCCTGCTGCCTTGGCAGCAGCTGTGGCTGCTGCAGTGGCATCTGTAACAAGCACCTGTCAAGGAGCGGGCAAGCAGACCGGCAGTAGACATATCAAACAAGCATCACTTGACAGTGGCACGGAGGGCTAGCGGGGTACCTGTCAACAGCACCAGATGTACAACAAGCATGCATGCTAGTACGACTTGCAGTGAAAATAAAGTTTGAGACACTGTGGTGGATGGGCTAGTCGCCACCTCGTGGCAGCAGCACCGGCTGCTAGCACAAGTTTCGTGTCACCACCTCTTGCTCCAAAAGCGGCATGCATGCAGCTGGAGGACACGCAGTTTGCCTGCTGATCAATCGTCAGCCTGGCCCTTGCCCAGCGAGCCGCTGCTTTGCTCATGCACATAAGCTGGGCACGCACACCCTGCCTGCCAGCCCACACATGCCCAACCAGTAAGCCACTGCAGCTGGTCATGGGGTAGCAACCCACCGGCAGCAACCGGCCTGCACACACTGCCAGCGCCACCAGACATCACCAGTCAAAGCAACACGGGCCCACCTCATGCATGCCTGCCCGCACGCGCCCGCCGGTGAGCCACTCCAGCTGCTTGCCAGCCTGGCACAGCAGGCAGCCTGGCGGGATGGACACCGGCAGCCGCCGCCCATCAGCCAGCCACACAGACAGCCCAGGGAAGCGGCTCCTGCAAGCAGCAGCAGCAGCAGCCAACCCTGTCCCACCCAACGTAGATTAACGTCAAAAGCAGAGTGCATTTCAGCAGTTAACGGCTGAATCAGGGCTGTAGAACAGCTGCTGTATGTCCAACCAAACCTATTGAACCCTGTCAGCACAACAACATGCGGGAATGCAACTATTGCCGCTCCTGCAGTCTTGCTGCCCACCTGCCGTGGATGGTGATGAAGTTGAGGTCGTAGTGGTAGCCTGGGCAGACCAGCAGCAGCAGCAGCAGCAGCAGCAAGCAGGTGCAGTGTATGTGCAAATCATTCTGCTGAAACTATAGTGCACAGCACCAGAGCACAAGCACAGCCAGCCGCTGAGTGCCAACACGACGCCATGCAAGCCCACCTACAACACAACACCCTTGCAGCATCTTGTGTCCAGGACCACACCCCACCCACCTGCCAGTACGGTGCCCTGCTGCCCATGCTGCTGCAGGTCGCTGCCTGTTGGCGCCAGCAGGTGCGGCCCCAGCGCCATGCGTGACGTGAAGGCGTCGGCAGGCAGCCCGAAGCCCAGCGCTGCCATGGCTGCCACCGCCTCCACAGCGCCCAGCAGCTTGCTGCCCCAGTCGTCCATCACCGCCCGCCACTGGGGCATGCCCTGCAGCAACGCACAGCACGGGTGCATGCGGGCGTGTCGACCGAAGTCAAGGCGGGCGTGTGTGCAGCTGGCTGCCGCAGTCGTCCATGACTGAACATCACAGGGGCATGCCCTACAGGAAGGCAAGGACAGCCACAATCGCTTGCCTGAGCTGTCTAACCTGTGTTCTCTTGCTCTGCTCTGTTCTGCTTTGGAGCCAGGGCTGCTGCACACATACGTATCATCTGCTGGGCAGCATGGCACAGCCCAGTGCTGCTGCGCACCCGTGGCACCACTGGCGCTGCGTTGAGCTCTGCGTACTGCGTCGACGCGGGGCGGGGGCCCACCCTCCACATGTAGCGCCACTTGACGTCTGCAGGCACAGCGCGCAGCACACACACACGCAAACGTGGTGCCGCGTTCTGGGAGCGACTGAGCAGCAGTGCCCTGCGTCTGAGTGGTCGCATCACCAACCCCGAGCAGCACGGCTGCCAGGTTCTGCCTGTCCCCTTGCGCATCGTGTGGGTGGCGCATGCACCGCGTGCAGCCATGCCAGCTGCTGCTGCAGCCATCAGCCCTGGCTGCCGGCAACCGCAGCGGCGCTGCCAGCCCCTCGTACCTGGCCCTGTGGGCAGTGTGGGCTGCTGCTCTGGCTGCAGCGCCTGCACCTGCTGCCGGCACACCTCAGGCTCTACCAGACAGCGAGGCACCTCCACACCCGCAGGCGTCACACCAACCTGCGGCAACGCCAAGCAACGCAGTGTGAGCAAAGCCAGACAGCGCTTGAGACAGTGTGGGCAAGCACGAGCGCACGCCGGACTGCCCATGCGCTTTACATGAACATTCTGTCAGTTCTGCCTGACTTGCCTGCCGAGCCAAGCCATGCCTGCTTCTTGAGAGACGGGCATACGTCATACGACTGCTGCCACGGCATCCCAGTGAAAACTGCTGTTGGCAAGTGACCCACCTGGTATGCCAGTTCGGGCCGCGCCTCTGCCTGCTTGGCCTCCCCGCTGCGTGAGAAGTAGCTCTCCAGCATGTCGAGGAAGGTGTCATTGGCAGCAGCTGACACACGCGGGTCGCGCACCTGGGCGCAGCAGTAGAAGCAGCAGCAGCAGCAGCAGCAGCAGCAGCAGTGGCAGGAGTAACAAACACACCTTCCTGGACATGCTAGGCTACACGTTCAGCTTCTGCTTCCATGAATCTGCAAAGCAGGAGCCAGCATCTTGATCAGAGTGCAGGCATGACACATGCAGCAGCGGCCTAGGCTGCATGGGTGCACGCAGAAGCTGTGTGACAGTCCCCCTCCCTCATGCATGCAGCTCTGCTGGCTAAGCTGGCTCACCACAAGGCAGCCTGTCCGCGCCAGACACTCTGCCAGTTGCTTGCACTGCTCATGCAACTCATGGGTTGCTGGCTGACCCGCAAGGGCCAGAAATGCTGACAAGTCAAACACCGGCAGCGCCTCCTGGGTGTTGGATGCAGCAGAGGTCGCCATGTTTGCCTTGATGCTGCCACTGCTGCTTTGCTGTTGGTTGAGCACTGCTGCCAGGTTCTGCACCTCCTGCAGAGGCTGCATGGTGCGGTAGAAGGCACCTATGTAGGCGTATCAGCTATCACAAACGTATGCTTGACATAACAGCCTTTGGCAAGGAGGACCTGGCAGACCAGGCAGGCAGAGCACAGCGGTGCGTTCACAACGATAGGCAGGGCTCAGAGGCAGACGTTGCGAACGTCAGCGGTGATGCAAATAGACTGTAGTGATCTGGATTACACTTGAAGACCGAACTCAGGACCCTGCGCTGTTGGCAAATTTGAACAGCTCACGACGTGACAGGCGTTCTTCATCATACAAGTGCGACTGTCAGGGTCGAGCTGCTTATGTGAATGATTGACAAGATGTTTTAAACAGCCTCTTCAAGTAGAGGACAGCATCAATGCATGTGAAAGTTTGAGGCATGTTCGGTTTCTGTCACAACCCACCTGGATATGGACACTTCAGCCAGACAATGTCTTCCAGCCTGATGTGGCCAACCTTCTCAGATAAGTGACGGAGGCGTTCTGATGCGTCTGTTGCATGCTTAGCAGGCTCAGCAGGCTTAGCACACCAAGCACACCAGGGTGACAGTGTCATATGTCCACCTGACCCTTGGAGATACATTGGTGGGTGCTTCTTGTGACACATGTTCGTGGCCCTGTTACCAAGCCTTGCAATCCTGTGCTTCGCGCTGCCTGCCGGGAAACTATTTTCATCTTGAAGCAACTGTACTCAGCTCTTTTTGCTGCCTTGGTTAACCACAAACTGGCTTTGAAGCTCTTTCAGGGCGCAACAGGCTGCTTTGCACCGCCACCATGACACTCGTTGTCTACACTCGCAGCTCGCGCAGCTGGCGGGTAGCAGCCATGATCCTATCTTGCAAGACAAATACA
Source organism: Scenedesmus sp. NREL 46B-D3 (assembly GCA_014080715.1). Classification (NCBI taxonomy): domain Eukaryota; kingdom Viridiplantae; phylum Chlorophyta; class Chlorophyceae; order Sphaeropleales; family Scenedesmaceae; genus Scenedesmus; species Scenedesmus sp. NREL 46B-D3. Next base: position 11,727 of record JACERP010000392.1, on the reverse strand, counting down.
TTGTAGTAACGCATCACTCCTAACTATTGGCAAGCACCCGGCCAGCGGAGGTGAGTCCAGGAACTTTCTGCAGCAGCGCAGAAGCTGCTGTTCTTGACCTCGCCTGGCTTGCCAAAGTGCCAGGTTTGGCTTAAGTACTAGCCTTGGAAACCCCTTTGTTTGCCTTGGGTGAGCTTGTGCCTCCCTTGATTGCTGCCGTAAGTTCCTGGACGCTGCTCAGCAGACCCATCAGGCTGCAGATAACTTTGGGGGCACTGTATTGACCTCGCCCACTTGCGCTGCTGCGCTGGCTGATCCGTGCACTCCTGCAGGAGCGAAGCGCAGCCATCTACTTCCGTTGAAGCCCTCAGTTGCAGAGGGTCATTGCAGTCTGCCTGCATGCAGGAGCCTAGCGCAGCTGCCAGCAAGGCAGGCAGTGCCTGCCCACCCTCGCCCTCTCGCATCCTGAAGAATGTAGTGCAGAACCTGGGCCCCAAGAACCGGGATATACACCTTCACTCATCGTTCTCAAGTGTGACCCCTTTGGACAGCCCAGCACGTGGAGGCACACCAGAGCCAGATGTGCCTCAAACTGCAACAGCAAGCCAGCAGCAGCAGCAGCAGCTGGGCGACGGGACAGCGGCTCAAGCGGATGGCTATGGTGCTGCCAGCCAACGCCTGTCCCGCCCTGTGACAAGCAGCGCTGTTGCTGTAACGCAGCAGCAGCAGCAGCAGCAGCTGTGCCAGCGGCTTGACAGGGGCCACAGCAGATAATGGCGCTCAGGTGTGCGCGCTGTTGAGGATGATACCTGCTCCGCAAGGCGCCCCAGGGGCTGCTAAGGCAACAGCAGAAGCAGTGGCGCTGAAGCCTGCACCAGCTAGGCGGGCCTTGGGGTCCGCCGCGCTTGCATCAGGCGCAGCAGCATCAGCACAGCGCCAGCACACAGCCGCAGCAGCAGCAACCGCCAAGGTTGGAACAGCTGGTGCAGGCGGCAGCACGGACGCCTGCATGCCACCTGCTGCACGGCAGCAGCCATCCGCAGCAACAGCAGCAGTTGCTGCGCGTGTGGAGCATGAAGTGGTCGAGCTCATTGACAATGAAGAAAAAGAAGAACGCCAGGCAGCAGCTGCTGCTGCTGCTGCTGCTGATGATGATGATGCTGCTGCTGCTGATGATGATGATGATGATGACGACGGCTACGAAGAGGCCGAAGAAGCGCTGCGCAGTGGCGGAGCCGGCGGCATCAACCTCACGTCCAAGTCACGATCGTATGGCAGCAGCGGCAACCGGCAGGACACGCGTGTCATGATCATGCGGCGACTGCGTGCCGCGCTGGCGGCAGCAGGGGCAGCAGGGCAGGGCGAGACGCTGGCCGGTGTGTATGACGACATCAACACGAAGGGCGGCCTGAGCAAGCGAGGCCTCAAGTGGAAACAGATGCGTGAGTGCGGCGGCTGCAGCTGCAGGATAGATGGAGCATCATTGGAAGCGATGGCACATGAATCTGCACTTTTAGTTGCTTCAGCTGCAGAGGGTCAAGCCTGTGTGGGTGATCTGCAGCCTGCATTATGCAGCTGCCCTGCGACTCCCTGATGGGAAGACAGCTCATTCTGCTTTCTCGACGCGAGCTGCATACCCGGCTTGTGTTCAAACACAAAGGCAGTTGTTCTGATTTGGCCTCTGCTGCGGCTGCCCACATGCTCGCCGCATGTTTCACATCTCGACTTCAGTTGCTGAGCAGCTGCTGACAATGCTGACCACCGCTGCTGCTGCTGCTGCTGCTGCTGCTGCTGCAGACCTGGATGCCTTCTACACGCGTGTCCTGGGCCCCAAAGGCGCACCAGGCTCTGCACCCTGGCCACTCGATGACGAGCTGAAGCCATACGTGGAGCTGCGCTACCTGGCACGTGAGTCACAGCGTGCCACATGCTGCGTCTTGTGTTGGCCGCACCCCAGGTGCCGCTGCGAGAGTCGCCTGTTCTGCATGCCACTCGCATTCCTGCTCATTCTGGTGCTGTATGGTTGATATGCATCATCTTTGTAAGTGTTTGGTTGTAATCATTCTGGTGCTGTGTGTTTGGCTGTTTGGTTTGATGCTGCTGGTATTCTGAGTACTCTGCTGCCATGCCTGTCGCGCTTTTACGCGTACCGCACATGCCTGTTCATTGATCCTCTGATGCGCACTGGCTTGCTGCGTGTTGAGCTGTATCCCATGGCTGAAGTGCTGCTGCCGTGGCGTGGCTGACAGCTGCTGATGTGCGCCCCAACAAAACTATTGCTGTTTTAAATGCTTGTACACCTGACTTCTTGCCTGCCTGCCTGCCTGCCTGCCTGCCTGCCTGCTGCCTTGTGTTGGGCCTGCAGGGCTGCTGAGGTGGCTGACTGGCAGGCGCGTGACAGTGCCCCAGGTCAACGCCTGCTTCCTGGACGATTCTGCCGACTGGGTGGCGGTGCAGGGCAACGTGACGGCAGTGCTGGGTGAGTGCTGGGGCAGCACCCCTGCCTGGGGGCTGCGGGTGCAGCTCACAGGCGGCCGGCGGCTGCGCGCAGGTGGGGTGGCTGGCGTGCGCAGCCGGCGGGCGGCAGAGCTGCGCAGTTTCTGGCCACTGCCTATCAAAGTGTGTCAGTGTGTCATGGCCGTTGCTGCATGTGTGACACAGCTGCTGATGCGGCTGTCTGCAGGTGTTGTGTGCAATTGGGTCTTCAGGATTGTATGCAATGCTGGTCGATGTAGCTTTGCACGTACTACTATGTTGTTAGGCATTTTCACTACGTGCTTGCATGGGTGCTGTCTTGGAATTTTGCAGCCTTCTTTTCTGGTTGTAGTTGACTGGTTGTCAATAACAGAATGTTTAACACATGCAAGTCTTATTTTTATTGTTACTTTTACATTCTTTTGCTTCGCAGGAGCAGTCTTTTGTAAGCAAAGAGCATAAGGCATGTGGCCGGCAGTCTGTCTGCGGGGCGTGACGCTCGCACGTCACTTCGTTGCGCCTGTGCTGGTGTTGCTGCTGCTGCTGCTGCTCTGCAGGTGTACCAGCCGCGCAGCTGCAGCTGCCGCTGCGCCCACTGCCGCTGCTGCAGCAGCGGCCTGCTGCTTCTGTGCTGCACAGCAGCGCCATGAGTGGCGGCACCAGGGCTGCCCCAGTGCACGGCACAGAGGGTGCAGCGGCGTCTGCACTGGCGCACGGCATCGCAGGCGCCCAGGTGAGGTGATGAACTGGGTGCTTGTGGTGCACGGTCCTGGGTCTGATCTACCAACAGGTTTGATTAATGGTTTGTTTCTGTGCTACACACTTCCATACCACGCATGAACGGTCAATTTGGTACGTTGCAGGCTGCAGGTGCACTGTTGTGTTTCGTGTTGTGATGCTCAGGCCATGCAAGTGTGTGCTGCAGGACAGCTGCAGCTCTCAGGCACACGGCGATGTTGGTGCTGCACATGTGTGTGTGCAAGCCTCATTAATTCCTTGTTGCGGCACATGTTTGTGACCTGACCTCCTGTGCTCGCCCGCGCATGCAGTGCATGTTAGGGCATTGCTAGGGTCTGGAGCCCATGCTCATACCCAGCCGCTCCCCTCAGGGCCCCAGCTAGCTCCCATCGCCTTTTTCCGTGCATGCTGCGGATGCCTGCGCATTGCTGATCTCCCCGCCTTTGCTGTTCGTTCAACCTTTGCTGCTGGTGCAGGCGGGCAGCAAGCGTGCCAGGGCCACACCTGCATCTCGCGGCACACACAAGACAAAGACCAAGCCTGCCCCAGCAGCAGCAGCAGCAGTGCCAGCGGCGGCGGCAGCCGCAGCAGCACTGGGGCGTGGGCGTGCTGGAGGCTACTCGCCAGCAGCATCTGCTTAAGCAACTGGTGGCGTGGTGAAGAAGAGGCGTTGAGCCAGCTGCCCTCCGTACCACCAAGGGCTGCATATGCAGTGTTTGTCTGGTGTTGGGTGGTGGTGGCGCTTGCAGTGGCTTTGCCTGACAACTGTTTGCTTGCTCATGTGCCTTGGCAGAAGATGGGACTGGGCAGCCGCGGGCCTGGATGCTGTGTAAGGATTCTGTACACAAACTGTTGCTGCGGCATTGACGGTTGATTTGGTCGTGTCTGGCGTCCGTCATCTATTGCAGAGTCTGGGGCTGTTTGGATCTGTGTGCTGGTGCTGTGACACACGGCTTGCAGTCTGCCGCGCATGCAGCATGGTTGCTTGGCGTATGCTTGGGCAGATGCCTGTCACAGTGCGCGCAGGCAACGGTTGCGCTTGGTCGGCTGGTCATTGACAGATCTTCAGACATCTTTGAGCTGCAGATGGGCTGCAGATCGGCGTCCTTCTGCTTGCATTGGCCAGCTTGGGAGCAGTGCAGTCCTTGTTTCCGATTTGCTTGTGTTTGTTGCTGTTGTCATGTCTTTGTTCTTGCTTTTCTCTTGCTGGGCCAGCCACTTGCAGCAGGACCAGTGTTGCTTGCATGAAATGTACTGTGTATAGACATGTGAAGAACTTGTACGTGGTGCGGTGCATTGTGCAGCTAGCGTGGGTTGGCCTCTGCAATCGGCAGGTTGCAAGGCGGAGTGTCAGGGGCCTAACTTCTGCTGCAGCCTGCACTGAGTGCCTTTTGTGGATGCTCCTGTGCCGCACATGCTGCTTGGTGGTGTTTTGCAGCTTGTGTGCAGCTATGCATGTTTTGGTCTGGCAGGGGGCTCATAGGGGGCCAAACTACTAGCAGGATGCCCGCAGACTTTGCAATGTTGACTGAAGTTGTTGCATTGCATGCAGTTGTGCAACATGTATGACAGTCGAGTCGAGCCCATATCAACCTTCACCTGTTTGAGAATAAGCACTGTAATGCAGTGCTGCACTTTGTCATATGCAGAAGTAGCATTTGCACACCTTACTCAGCACGTGGTGGAATGGCATTGCAGGCCGTGTAGAAACGTTGACACCTCTTTGGTTTGCCTTGGTTGTCATACAACCAATTCATCGAACAATACAGTTTGGTACGTCGACATTTGAAGAAGCACAAAACATGTGGATACACTTTTTATGTTGTTTCCATGCTTCATACTGTTCTGGGGGCGACCCACTGCAGGCATGGCAGTGCTGCTTCAAGCAGTGCAGGTGCAGATATACAGTGTCTCCTGCAGCACCGGCAGTGCTGCCTGTGAGGTGGGATATATGGCTCAGCGACGGGGCTTGATAGCTGCACACGGGTTGCAGGGAGGCACACGTTGCAAAGCACATACACATTTTGCATCCAACTGTCTACGTGAGGGCATTCAAATGCCTCACGTCTCAAAATTACAACAGAAGAGAGCACTCAACCCAGCAAGGCTTTGTTTGTGTATAGCTTTGTACATGGTATGGTGCGCTGTGCACCTAGCCTGGGTTTTGGAGTCACAGTTGCCTTGTGGTGTCTCAATGAATGAATGAATGAGCTACGCGTGGTGTGTTCATACTTAACACCTGCGTAAGTTGAGGAAGGGGGCGTGTGTGACGGTAAGGAGACCTTACGCGCCTCCACGCACCCTACCATCCCAACCTAACCCTAGGGTCAGGGAGGGCACCCGTGGGGCCATGTGGTGTGTCAGCTGGTATCTTTTGTTGCAGCCTGCACTTAGTGCTAGTATGATTGCCCCTGTGCCGCTCATGCTGCTTGGTTGTTGTGCAGCTTGTGTACAGCTGTGTATGTTTTGGTATGGTCGGGGGCTCGCAAAGGGGCCCGACTACTAGCAGGATGCACGCAGACTCTGGAAATGTTGAGTTGAGTTGCCGCATTGCATGCAGTTGTACGACATGTCTGACACTGTTGGGTCGCGTTTATACCAACAATCACACCCACATGTTCAAGAATGATAAGCACTGTCGTGTAGTGCTGCACTTTGTCGTGTGCCGCATTATCTGTAGCATACTTTACTCAGCACCTGGCGCTATGGCAGTCGCAGGTCGTGTTATTGTGTTGACGTCTCCTTTGTTGCTCTACAGTACGCTTGTTATGTTCTAACGATTGAATAGAGTATAGTTACATGTGAAACCACGTTGCGCGTAGTTCTACGTACCAGTACCAGTGGCAGCTTGCAGCATGATTGGGGGCTGTGGACACACCCACACACCCACCGTTGCACAGTCGTACACAACACCCAACTTGCAATAAGTTGCTGCAGGCAGCATGCTGCACCATCTTAAGCTGTTTTGACTGCTCCCCATTGCAATTGGTGTGAGTGTCTGCTCGCATGCGGCGTGTCTATGCAAAATGGTGGCGGGCATGGCATAGTGGGTTGCTGGCAGCATCAGGACGTTGTGCGGCAGTCATCAGCTGCTCTTGGTGTCTCAGGGACGGTAGGGGCAGCCCGGCGCATTGGTGCCGCCACCTCGCGGCCGGCAGCATGGGATTTCCCAAGGGCCGTTTTCAGCCGATGCAACCGAGCAACCTGGGAGCAACCGACCGAGCAACCAAAAAAAACTACTTCATAGCAACTTGGTGTTGCCAAGCTGTAGAGGCCCCGCTAGACCGCAAAAAAGCCACATACGGGTTTAGCATGTTTGAAAACCCCCGTTCTCCGCTTTTCGCGGCCTGAAGCGGCTTTCTGGAGGCCAAAAACAGAAAAGCAACCAGAAGCAACTAGCAACCTGCGAGCAACTTGGTCGAGCAACCACGGCAATTTCGGAGCAACCAAACGGCAACTTTCTGAGGTTGCATCGGCTGAACCTGGCCCTTGAAAAATCACATGCGTCGTCTGTCTTCTTGGCCATTGGTGCACGCCCACACTGTGAATCAATGTAACTATGCACAGTACGTGTTCTGCTTCCGTGGTTGCCTGGTTGCATTGTTCTGACGGCGATGCACTGCAGGCATGGCAGTGGTGCGTCAAGCAGTGCAGGTGCCGTATCCAGTCCTGCAGCGCCTCAGGGTATGTACTTCTTACTACACTAGTGTGCAGTAATCTACAGCATTAGAGTGAACATTGCAATTGGTCTGGCAGTTCAAATGACCAGTGGTGTGACATGATACTGGATGGTAAGCAGGCATGTGGTGTCAGTGTGAGTCGCAATGCACAGTCGTTGCTGCTACCTGTACATGCAGGAGCCGTTAAATCCGTTCTTGCACATACGATGTGCCGCGCAGGCATGGGCACAAGTGCCGTATCATCCAGTGGATCTTGCACACGGCTTCTACTCTGCAACAAAGACCATGGAGGGTCGGTGTATACACAATATACACTTTGTAGGAGGTGAAGGTGTCACAGCTGATCAACTTGGCGCAACATGGCGGTTGTCGCCGAGCAGCATGGAGTGTACTTGCAGCGATCGCATTCTCAGCTGCAGGTTCAGGGGCCAAACGTTTGGCGCAACGTTAACGCACTTTGCAGACATTGCCTGCTTCCTTGCTCCTGCGGACTCGCAAAGGCTCAATTCAAATCATCGCGTGGTGTGTTTGATTCAGCCTGCACCGCTGCAGAGAATCGCGCGCGCGCCTGCTGGCACTTCAGTCGAGCAGCACTGACAGCCTGAGTGAAGAACGGCAAGGAGGCAGCAAAGCACACTGCACTCTTTAACTTTGCTTACAGGTGGTTCTAAAGATGGAGATGGTCGTCTTGACAGATCAGCTGACGCAGTTGCTGGCAATGAGCTCAGAAACACAGCGCGCTCTTGTTTTCCAGGTTGATAGCCTCGTTTGATGGTCTGTAATTCCAAAGAAGCATATAATGTTGGTTATGATTAATCAAGCGCACCTTGTACCTGTTGCGCTGAACAGGAACACAAGCCCGCCCTGCTGCTGACGGTGGACTGCACCTGCCGCTCCTGCAAGCCCAGGGACGCTTTGACCTTGAGAGTAGCACTCTGCTTCGGTGATCAAGTAATGTGAGTCAACCGGTCATGGTGAGTTGGTTGCCGCTTGTGTCAGCAGCGTCCTGCAGGAAGGCGCTGCCCTGGCCTGAGCTCACCATGACAGTCGTGCGCTGCCTGCATCGCTGTTATATCTCTGTGTCTGTAATTTCAGAACAACAATACTTAATATAGTATGATTTCTTGATGCTTGTGCTGTGCAGGTGATAGCAGCCAGTCGAAGTATGCAGCAAGCCTGAGGCCTGCGTCTAAGCAGCGCTAGCAGCAGCCTGCTGCTTGAAGCACAAGCAGTTGTTGACTTTGACCGCAGATCGCCCAGATTTTGCAGCACTGGCATGCTCATCAGCTCTGCGGGTACGTCAGAACTTGCAGCGTCTTCACGGTTGGGGTCCAGCACCATCTGGAAATTGCAGAAGCGGGATGCCGAGGCACGTCGTACAGGGGCAGCAGCAGCCATGGTGACACCAGCAGCCCTGGCGGCAAGTAAAACAGCTGCTGCATCTGCACCGCTTGTGCCTACAGCATTAGCGCAGCAAGAAGCTGCAGCAACAGCAGCGGCAGGCGTGGCAGCTGGCTTTGTGCTGCTGCAGCAGGACTGCCACTTCCCTGATAGTAAGGATACAAGGATCATTCAGCCGGTTAGTGATGCTGAGCAGCACTGTGATGACGCAGCGGACACAGACGACGAGCTGGGCATCGATGATGGAGATCAGATGCTGCTCAACGACGACAATGGTGAAGGCCGTGATGACAGCAGCGCAGATGCAGAAGAAAGTGGAAAGCTTGGCTACCAAGGCAGCAACAATGGCACTGCCACTGCTGCCGCTGCTGCCGCTTCTGCTGCTGCTGCTGCTGCTGCTGCTGCTGCTGCTGCTGCTTCTGCTGGCAATGGCGATTATGCTGTGGCTTTGGCTTCTCTTCTTATAGAGACGGCTATAACGAGGCTAGGATGCGCAAAGAGATCAGCCTCACCACGCAGACCACAGATGTCAAGTACAGCAACAGCGGCAAGAACTTGCATAGCACGCGGCTGCGCGTCAAGGACCGCGTGTGGGCGCTGCTGGAGAAGAACCAAGAGATGAGAGCCAAGTACACAGAGGTCAACAAGGTCTGCGGCATTCGCAAGAAGAGCGGCGCGGGCGGCAGCAGCAAGCGTGAGGCTGCCAACAAGACGTTGCCCAAGCAACACAGCCTGAGTAGCAGCAGGAAGCGCGCCAGGGGGGCGGGCACTGGGCGGGATGATGCAGGCGTGCACCACCATGTGCATGGCTAGAGGTCATCTTTGGATTTAAGACTTCTGATTCGCATCAGGTACCGCCCAACAGCATTCCATGCCTAGTTTCATGCAAGCTGCGGACTCGGTGATCACCGTCCTTTGAAACCTCTCGTTCATTACACAGCATTGTGAGGTTGTGCTGCTGCCGCTGCTGCTGCCGCTGCTGCTGCTGCTGCTGCTGGTGCTGCCTGCGCTGCTTCACCCTCCAGATGATGCTGATAGTGATGGTGAGTGCGTTGGCAGTGGCAGCAGACGCGGCCCCAAGCAAGGTGCGGGCAAGCCCTGCAGCGCTGGCAGCGAGCCTGCCAAGGGGCGCCCTGCCAAGCAGCGCAAAACCGGCAGCAAGGGTGGCGCCAAGTGGGACCTGGAAGGTGCGCACCTCACATCACTTTGCTGACTTGCAGCAGGACGGCAGGCATTGCTGACCTTTCAGTGTACGCCGCTGTGCAGCACCGTCTGCCGCCTGTCACCATTTTTCGGAATGGCTGTCACCATTCTCCTGCATGTGCATTGCCAATCAATAATCCAAACAATGGCACAGTACATAACGACGCTGATCCAAATTCATGCTGCTCTTGGGTCACTCTCACTGCTGTTTATGGAAGCACAGACTGCAACAAGTTCCTCACGGACCTGTGCGGGCCTGAGGGCGCTCCCAACGCTGCACCCTGGCCATGGAAAGCATAGCTGAAGCCGTTCACGGAGATGCGCTACGTAGCACGTAATTGAAGGCACAAAACCACTCAGCTGCGGCACATCGCACATGCCATTGTTATGTGTGTTCATCAGCTGATGCCGCTGCCGCGCTTGGCTTTGCAGGGTGTGTTGCTTGCAGCACCTGCAGCAGCGTTGCCTGCATACCTGCCTGCCTGCCCGCCTGCCTGCTTCTGTGTGTCCCTCTCTGCTCACTCCTTCTTGACCATGGCTGCTGCCTGCTGGGTTCTGAGCTATCTGCACACCTTGTTGACCTTTGACAGTGTTTGCTGCCTGCAGGATGGCTGAGCCACCTGGCTGGCAGGCGTGTGACGGTGTGGGAGGGCAACGCATGCGTCATCTGCGGCCGGGCGACCTGGTCAGTGAACCATTCCGCGGATGCAGAGATCCTGGGTAGGTTGGCGTGCTTGCAGGACACGTTGGCAGGTGTCTTGAGGGCACGGATATATGTGCGAGACTTCATAAAGTCTCGTGGCTGTCGCATGCGCCCCCTGCCTTGATCTACGCAGGTATTACGTGTGCACACACAACATGCACAGCTACACACTCATTTACCTCCCAACATACCAAGTCACAGTTGACCGCCAGACACATTTCTGGCAAGCTCGCAACATGTACATGTCTGGCAAGGTGCTGCAGGTGCTCTGCCATCTCTTCAATGCCAGTGCTGCTCAACTTGACTTGTAGGACTGTCCTGTTTGACTATCACTGCTCCTCTCATGTGCTGCTGCATGCTGCTGCTGCTGCTGCCGCTGCCAGTGGTGGTGGTGGTGGTGATTGCTGACTGTTTGTAGGTATCCCAGCACCTCAGCTGAAGCTGCCGCTGCAGCCTGGCCCCCACACACCTCTGCAGCAGCCTGCCGGCTCTGCGCTGAACAGCAGCAGCTGCATCAGCGATGGCACCGGGTTCGCACAAGTGCCCAACACTGCTGGTGCAGCAGCGGCAGATCTGACTCAGCGCCACCTGCATGTGACTTTGCGTGATAGCTGGTCGAGTTGTGTGATGATAACTCTGTGAAAGCTGGCAAAATGTCAAACCTCATCACATGGCGCCATGTACAGTTCCAGTTTCAGTTTTTGAATTTAGAGGTTACTGACCGCTTTTGAAGTTAGAGGTTACTGTTGTTTATTCAAGTGGCTTAATGCATGCGGCATCTCCACATCACTGTGTGGTGCCGTTGGCAGCACCTTGTGCGTTGCTCCATTGCTTTGCCTCACTGCATGCCCTTCCACTGTTCCTATACCGTTCATAGATTTTGTCATCTGCTCCAGCTCCTGATCCAGCTGCTGCTGCTGCTGCTGCTGCTGCTGCTGCTGCTGCTGCAGGCCAGCCAGAAACGGCCCAAGAAGGCCAAGCCAGACCCTGCTGCTGCTGCAGCAGGATGGCCGCACACCTGGCACCTGCTGCCCATGCAGCTTCACATGCTCAGGCAGCTGGCGAGTTCAAGCAGGAGGCAGCGGAGGACAGCCACATGCACGCCGCAATGGACCAGAGCATTGCAGACGGCTGCGCCAGCTGGGCGAACACGGCAGACTGGTAGAGTGCTGGTGCTGGGTGTGGTGCAGCCAGTGCACTGCTGCCAGAAGTTGTGTGAGGCTGATTGGGGCGGGGGGGGGGGGGGGGGCGCTTGCAGGTTGTCCGGGCCATGGTTGTCCGGGCCATGGTGCCCCTGTGACGCATGCGGCATGCGGCATGCGGCATGCGGCATGCTGCGAACTGCCAGCACACTCACGGGGCACACGACAGCTCGCTGCAATACTGCCCAAGGCAAAGTTCAGTCCTGCACTACTGAATTCTGTGGTTTCCTCACTCGCACACAGAAGAAAGCGCTGCGCTGGAGCACCTTGCAGGCTGTTCAGGCCCCCCATACATAGCACTGCGCACCAGTGCTGGTCACGACGTGATGCAGATGGTGGCATGCTG
>JACERP010000391.1:0-68073 GCA_014080715.1 Scenedesmus sp. NREL 46B-D3 | reverse complement strand
CTGCTCTGCACTCAGCGGTGCTGCTGCTGTGGCCACACTTTCTGCATCTGCTGCTGTGTCAGCACCATCATCATGCTCATCCCCACCGCACGCGGAAGCGAAGCTGCTGCTGGCAGCAGTAGCCAGGCGTCCCTGCCGCCCCCGCGACTGTAACAGGCGACCCAAAATGGCTTGCCAATCTAGGGGATTTTGCCCTACTTAAGGAGTTGCAGACGCCTATATATATAGTAACGGCTACGCATAGAGGCACAAGCCTCCCGTTACAGGCCTCCCCGGCCAAGTATTGACCTCCGGGCAATGCGCCTCTAGTCGGGTTCGAACCTGTGACCTCTCGCACCTGGAGTGACCCAGGATTCCGAATGGAACGCTCTAACCAGTGAGCTACGAGAGCCTATCTCAGCTACCAGCTGTAACAGGCGACCCAAAATGGCTTGCCAATCTAGGGGATTTTGCCCTACTTAAGGAGTTGCAGACGCCTATATATATAGTAACGGCCTAAACGTCCGGCGGGACGTTAAACACGTGGCTCAGTGGTTAGAGAGTCTGACTCCTAATCTCGAGGTCTCGGGTTCGAACCTCGCTGACGTCGAAAGCGCTCAAAAATACTCGAGCGGCTCATTGGTGCGGCCCACCCACGTTGTCGCCCAATCGAGTGGTAGGGGGGTTTCGGTGGTTTACCCCCTACCCGGAGAGGAGAGGAGTCTGGGTAGACCATTTAAAGGTCGTGTACTGCGCACTGCAGTGCTTGAAATCCCGGACCCGCACACCTTTCTTCTGCCTAAACACGTGGCTCAGTGGTTAGAGAGTCTGGCTCCTAATCTCGAGGTCTCGGGTTCGAACCTCGCTGAAGTCGAAAGCGCTCAAAAACACTGGAGCGGCTCATTGGTGCGGCCCACCCACGTTGCCGCCCAATCGAGTGGTAGGGGGGTTTCGGTGGTTTACCCCTTACCCGGAGAGGAGAGGAATCTGGGTAGACCATTCAAAGGTCGTGTACTGCGCACTGCAGTGCTTGAAATCCCGGACCCGCACACCTTTCTTCTTTCTTAGTAACGGCGGGACGTTAAACACGTGGCTCAGTGGTTAGAGAGTCTGGCTCCTAATCACGAGGTCTCGGGTTCGAACCTCGCTGAAGTCGAAAGCGCTCAAAAATACTCGAGCGGCTCATTGGTGCGGCCCACCCACGTTGTCGCCCAATCGAGTGGTAGGGGGGTTTCGGTGGTTTACCCCCTACCCGGAGAGGAGAGGAGTCTGGGTAGACCATTCAAAGGTCGTGTACTGCGCACTGCAGTGCTTGAAATCCCGGACCCGCACACCTTTCTTCTGCTACGCCACATTTGTCCGGCGGGACGTTAAACACGTGGCTCAGTGGTTAGAGAGGCTGGCTCTCAACCAGGGCCTGGGTTAGGTCCCAGGTTCGATTCTGGGTCGGAACGGCGGCTGCAAAAAACTTGGCCGGCCCTCCTGTGTCGCCCTCCCCAGACGATTCGGTTCCCGGATCGATTCTCGGTTGCGGCATAGTTGGGTGGTAAGGGGATTTCGGAGGTTTGCCCCTTACCCCGACAGAAGAACCAGCGGTGGGCTGCCGGATTGCCGGCAGAAGAGTCCCGTTAAACACAGGGGGAATGGATTCGTTGCCTCCGGCCGACGTAGTCGGTTGACTCCATGAATTAACATGGAAAGCGGGATACCCAACCAGGGGTTGACAACCCTGGGGGTTCTTCTTCTTCTTCTGCTACGCCACAGTCTGTTTTAGGTTAGTCATGCTGCTTGTCCCAATAGAATTCTACACTGCGTGTTGTGAGTCTGACGGTTCTGCCTGCAGAGCCACGTGTCATGTCTCGCGCACAGAGGCTTTCTCGGGGTGGGCCTCTTTTGGGTGACAGTCTGTTTTTCCGCTGAACTTCTAGCAGCTCTCTTTGTTTTCGGGTGTTCGTTGCGACGTAGTCGCCTGTGCACACCATGTAACCCCTCTTCTCTCTTCGCTACGCCACAGCCTGAGACTGGTGGTCCTGCGCTGCAGGAGCTGTACGGTTTGTGGTGCGGCTGCTGCAATATGCAGTTGCATTGCCCCTGCAGCAGCTGCCAGGTACTCTGCTCCCCCCCCCCTTGTTTGCTGCCTCGGACCAAGGTATTGACCTTACTGGCCAACTTTGTCCCGTTGAGTTCAGCCCGCCCGCTGTACTGCACAAGTATGGCCTGCTGTCACCGACACTGTTTTAGGTTAGTCATGCTGCTTGTCCCAATAGAATTCTACACTGCGTGTTGTGAGTCTGACGGTTCTGCCTGCAGAGCCACGTGTCATGTCTCGCGCACAGAGGCTTTCTCGGGGTGGGCCTCTTTTGGGTGACAGTCTGTTTTTCCGCTGAACTTCTAGCAGCTCTCTTTGTTTTTCGGGTGTTCGTTGCGACGTAGTCGCCTGTGCACACCATGTAACCCCTCTTCTTCTTCGGCTACGCCACAGCCCCAGCCAGTGCCGCCACGTTTGCTGCAGGTAGGGCAGCTGCCAGGAGCGGCGGCTGTAACGAGTGGGGCGGGGCAGAACTTGGGTGCCATGCCACTGGTGCAGCAAGCGAAATCTTTGGGGGTCGTGTTTGATGGGCGGGGCAACAGCAGTGTGGACTGGGAGGGCAGATTGGAGGTGGTGCGGAGCCGCATGCAGAACATAAGTCGCCTCTCCAAGTTGTCCGCTTTTGGCAGGGCGTTTGCGGCCAATGCTTACGCTTTGTCAACCCTTCTATATGCTGCTCAGTTTGCTGGTCAACTGCCTGCTACAGTGACGGACAATTTGACGCGGTGGACAGCAGCGCTAGTTGATGCTGGCAAGGGCCCTGATGAGGATCTGCGGCGGGCCCCTGGTATCCCAAGCGATTGTATGGCAGCCCATCCTAAGTGTGGTGGTTTTGGTTTGATGCCAATTCAGCATCATCTGTTGTCGCGTTGGGCCTGTGAGGCTTTGCCTTTCCTGCAAGGTGGCACTGCACCTTGGGTGGCTGTGGCGCGCGTTCTTTGGACGCGCTGGGCCAGTACAATGGATTGTTTTACACGCGCCACAGCTAGCAGCCCTTGGGGCATATTGCTATGTCATCGAAGTCATATTTTCCCGGTTGCCCAGGCTGATGTGGTCCTGCCCAAGCCGTTGCGGGTTTTGGCTATGGGTTTGCGCGCTTTGCCGCCGTTGCGGCATGTGGGCAGCCAGCCTTTGGATGTGGATGGTTTGTGCTGGGACGCGCCACTATGGGCTAACCCTATTTTTACGGCGGTACAAACTTGGCAGTGGTTTGACCAACACCGTGAGGTGGTAGTGGGCTTGGAGCATGCGGTGGCGTTTGGCCTGCTGCAGCTCCCGAAGCTGCAGTCTCTGGGCCAGGCGGTGGTGTTGTTGGCAGAGCTGGACCGAGTTTGTGCTCTCCCTGGGCTCTCGGCACAGCGCTCAGCCTATGAGCGTGAGGTGTGGGGCCCTTGGTTGTGCAGTAGGCCGCAGTATGGTGACCGTCAGCTGGCACGCCAGCATGTGCAGGCCCTGCTGACATTGGTGCCAGCTGCATGGGTTGCTGCTGCGCGGGCGCGTTTCACCGCGGCTGTTGCTGCGGGTGAGCCCATTGCGCAATTATCTTCTTTACTCCCAGATGACCTCTTGCTAGCGCGGGAGACGATGTGTGCGAGCTTGGGCTGGCGGCGACCAGGTGGCGGTGCTGATGATGTTGTGTTATTGAAGGACCTGACTGTCGCGACTGCCACGCAGCTGCAAAGCCTCCGTGCGTTAGAAGCAATTGCTCCCCGTCATGCAGCTTTTGTTGCTAGTGTTAGAGCCCTGGATGGGTTGCCGGCCGTGGCACAGTTGCCACCGGTACGACTGGTTTTGTCACGGTGGTGGTGTGTGCGGGTGGCTAACGTGTACAAAGAGTCTGCATGGCGCCTGGCCCTGAATGCATTCCCTACTGCTCAGCGTATGCAGACTGCCACGGGATGCGCGGCGTGCTCTGCTGCTGTGCCGGGTGTGGAGCACCATTTCTGGACGTGTCCTGTTGCAGTTGCTGTGCGTGAAGAGGTTGAAGGTCAGCTAAGAGCATTCAACATGTTGCCGGCAGGTGAGAGCCTGCCGTGTCGTGCGGTGTGGCTGGCTTGTTCCCCTCATCACAATGTGCACCGACTGGTGTGGGATATGGTCTGCCTGGCATCTATACATGCGTTTGAAAAAGGCCGCAGAGCGGCCTGGGCTGTGGCAAGTGATCTTGTGGTGCCTGTGCTGGTGGAGCAGGTGGCGGTACGTGCGGCACTTGGTGCTTTTTGGGATGCGCTTGCTGACTTTGCCGCTACGGCCAGAGTGCCGCGGCGGTGCAAGAACCAGCTGTTGACCCGGCAGCCGTTTATCTCCTGGCACACTGTGTTGCGGGGTAATGGTCTGCGTGTGGTACGGCGGTGATAGCCACCATTCTGCATGTATTTATGCCCGTTTGCTCTCTGTCAAGCCTGAGACTGGTGGTCCTGCGCTGCAGGAGCTGTACGGTTTGTGGTGCGGCTGCTGCAATATGCAGTTGCATTGCCCCTGCAGCAGCTGCCAGGTACTCTGCTCCCCCCCCCTTGTTTGCTGCCTCGGACCAAGGTATTGACCTTACTGGCCAACTTTGTCCCGTTGAGTTCAGCCCGCCCGCTGTACTGCACAAGTATGGCCTGCTGTCACCGACACTGTTTTAGGTTAGTCATGCTGCTTGTCCCAATAGAATTCTACACTGCGTGTTGTGAGTCTGACGGTTCTGCCTGCAGAGCCACGTGTCATGTCTCGCGCACAGAGGCTTTCTCGGGGTGGGCCTCTTTTGGGTGACAGTCTGTTTTTCCGCTGAACTTCTAGCAGCTCTCTTTGTTTTTCGGGTGTTCGTTGCGACGTAGTCGCCTGTGCACACCATGTAACCCCTCTTCTTCCCCCGCTGCCGCCACCTCTACCGATGTCCAGTAGGACCATCCGTGCAAGAGGAGCTGACAGGCGGTTAAAGCTCCGCCTGGCAAGCCACAACATTGGCGGCTCACCTGCTGCAAACCTGGATGCATACGCCGCCCAGGCAGCCAGCGAGTGGGTCGACGGGGATATGACATCATCTGTGTGCAGGAAACGCGAGTGACACGTTTACTGTGCTGGGGCGATTGCTAAGGTGAACAGAGCCGCCAAAGCTCGCGCCCAGGAGTACGGCGCTCGGAACACCTTGGTTTTGACTACAAGTTTTGCCCTAATACTGTCAACCACAGAGCAGGGGGTGTGTTGATTCTGTGGAAAGTGCAGCTTGCGACCGTGGGGAGCTTGGAGGTCCTCCCTGAAATCGCTGGTGACAGGACCAGTTCTGGTCGGCTGCTTGTTGCACGCTTCAAGTGGGGTGGGCACACCTTTCAGTTGGCGTGTGTGTATGCTCCGTCTGCTGACTCTGTGGGTCGGCAGGTATTTTTTGATCAGGATGTAGCACCTGTGTGGGCCGCCCGCCCAGCTGCCAGCATCTTTGCAGGCGATTGGAATTGTGTGGAAGCTCCCGTGCTTGACAGGAGGTGGCAGGGGGGTCGTCCTGCATCTTCTGACCCTAATGGTGATGGGCCCAGCTCGCGTGCATTGCGTGCTGCGCTGCCGCACTCAGTGGATGTGTTCAGACTCCGTCATCCCACCAAGCGCTCATACACTTTTTACTCCGCGGCGAACGGGCATATGGCCAGGCTGGACCGCTTTTATGTGGGCTCTGCAATGGCCTGCAGTGTGGTTGCTTGCTGGCATGTGCCATCCTCACTCTCCGACCATCATCCTGTGGTCATGGACTTGTTGTGTGCCGTTCCCCCTCAGCCAATTGGCCCGGGTGTGAGGCGGGCGAAATTTGACTTTTGGGATAGCAGCAATCACAAATGTCAGTTCAAGCACTGGTTGCGCAGGGAACTGGAGGGCATGCCTACGGGCGATGTGGCTCTGTTGCAGTGGTGGCCGGGGTTCAAGAAGAAGGCCTTGTGGATGGCCAGAACTGTGCGCAAACGCTGGCGTACAGATACGGCACCGCGGTCCTTTGCTCTGCTGCAGCAGCAGGTAGCAGCCGCAGTGGAGCAGCTTGGCAACTTGCCTGCGGCCGCCAGTCAGCAACAGGCCGATGCTGCTGTGGCAGCAGTAGCAGCAGCCAGAGGCGCATTGAGGGACGCACAAACAGCAGCTTGGGCCAACAGCTCCAGGGCGCAGCGGCAGGCTTGGCTGCATCATGGAGAGCAGCCGAGCCCACACATTACTAGTCAGCTGGCAGCAGTGCAGCGCGGGGGTCAGTCTCGCAGAGTGATTGCCCTGCGCTCTGCCGCCGGCAACTTTGTATGGGAGGGGGCAGGCCCTGCCTCAGTTGCGATTGCACAGTGGGCAGGGGTCAGCAGGCAGCCGCAGGTGGATGCAGCAGCGCAGGCCGAAGTGCTGGCAGCAGTGCGCAGCCGCCCCCGGCAACCTGCGGATGCTGACGGCAGTCCTGATGTGACAACAGCAGAGATCAAACAGGCGCTTGCGGCATGCAAGCCAGCGTCATCCCCGGGGTTGGATGGGTTGCCAGCAGTGTTTTACAAGCATTGCCAGGACCTTCTGATTCCTGTTTTGGCCCAGGTTTTCAGTGCTGTTGGTGCTCTGGCCGCCACCCCCGTGGGATTCCTGGATGGGGTGATTGTGGGTATTTTCAAAGCTGGCGACACTACCTTGGCTGCTAATTACCGACCTATCACGCTGTTGAACTTGGATTACCGTTTACTTGCGCGGATCCTGGCGAATAGGCTGCAGGTGGTGTTGGGTGGTGCTATCGCCCCCACTCAGACAGCTTTCTTGAAGGGCAGACGGATCGGGCATAACATCATCACTGTCCAGCTGCTGATGCATGCCATGCCCAGCGATAGTGGTGTGGTGGCGGCCTTGTTGGATTTTGCCAAAGCATATGACACCATCGACAGGCAGTTTTTACTGGATGCTATGAGTGCAATGGGTGTGGGTGCCGGCTATTGCTCCTGGGCTAAAACATTGCTGACTGCCACACGTGCTTGTGGCTTGATCAATGGTTTCAGGTCAGAGCAGCGGGTGTTCAAAGCCGGTGTGCGACAGGGGTGCCCGTTGTCACCGCTCCTGTACCTGTTTGTTGGTGAAGCATTGCTCCGTTTTTTGGCGTCCAAGGGGGTTGGCGTCACAGTGCTCGGCCACCGCCTGTGTGCTACACAGTTTGCGGACGACACTCAGGTGTACCTGCCTTCAGTGGATGCAGTGCAGCCTTTTTTGATACACATGCAACGCATGGCTGCTGCATCCGGCCAACAACTCAACATGCAAAAGACCAAACTTCTCCTAGTTGGGCGAGCAGTGCGCATGCAGTTCCAGCAGCAGCAGCAACAGCAGCAGCAGCAGCAGCAGCAGCAGCAGCAGCCCGCGCCAGTTGCCTCGCAGCTTACTCCAACCTTGCAGGCTAATGTGCTGGGGGTGTGTGTTGGGGCATCTTCCCCTCTCAGTTGGGAGGAGAAAGTGCAGGGAGTTGAAGCAGCCTTGACAAGGTTGTCCCGCGTAAAGGCGCTGTCCATTTTTGGCAGGGGTATGGGCAGTGCATCATACGGGGTTAGCAAACTCTTGTATGCTGCGGAATTCTCAGACCTGCCTTCCGCGCAACAGTGTCAGCATCTGCAGGCCAAGGTGGCCAAGTTGGTTGACAGGGGATTGGCACCCTCGGATGTCACTAGAAAGTTCACCGGCATTCCTGCGCGACTTCTTGTTGGCAGACCAGCTGATGGTGGCTTTGGTGTGTTGCCTTGGTATGAGCATATGGTTGCTCGACATGCGTGGTGGGGGGCGTTCTTTGCTACTGCGCCTCATGATACAGACATTCCATGGGTCAACATTGGCAGAGCTTGCCTGCGCTCCAAGTGTTGTTGGTGGGGCCCTCTGGCTCTTTTTGACTGCGCAGCTGACACCCAATCACCAGCTGAGTGGGCTGGGGTGCCGCCGCCACCTTTGCGCCGCATGATCTCTGGGCTGCAAGCACTGGGGGATGTGTGTGATGTGCAACAGCAGCAGCAGCAGCAGCAGCAGCAGCAACCGCAACAACAACAGCAACCACAGCAACAGCAGCCAGCGCTGCCGCTACAACAGCAGCAACCGCTGCTGCTACAACAGCAGCAACCGCTGCCGCCACGGCAGCAGCAAGCGCTGCCGCTACAGCAGCGGCAACGCTGCCGCAACAGCAGCAGCAGCAGCAGCAGCAGCAGCAGCCATTGCAGACGCAGCCGCCCCTGCCTCCAGGGCAGCCGTCCCCAGGTTTGGGTCAATTGCGCCAGCAGATGGCTGTTCTTTCCAGTGCCCCGGTTCTACAGCCTGGGCCTTGGTGTGCTCTGGCCCCTGTCTTTGCCAATTGTTTCCTGCTTGGGGGTATCCCTGGTGCTAGGCCGGGTGGTTTGCATGTGTTGCCTGTTCCGCCGGCTAGAGGTGCATTCTACTACACGGGCGGGAAGGTCAGGCCCACCATTCGTACACTTGGGGATTTGATTAGGTCTCATCGTGTGATTGAACGTGTGGTACAAGCCAAACTGCCCCACCCTCTGATCCCATGCAGCAGCAGCAATGCTGAGGGCGAGTTTGATGACCTCAACTTGTTGCTGTATAATGTGCCTCTTGCATGGACTCAAGCTGCTGCAAGCGAGGCAGCAAGAGCAGGATGGCCAGCTGTTCTGCCTTCTGCTCCTGCAGTGCCATCTGAGGCAGAACAAATTGTTGAATGCATGCTGGTCTCACGGCTTGGCTGGTATTTGTTGCCTGCAGGCAAGCCCTGCTCCATCAGGCGGCTGTCCGTGAAGACAGCTACCGCCTTGCAGCTGCGTAATTTGCGTGTTGAGCAGCAGGCTCGGAAACGTCAGTTTGTGGTCCTTGCACTCAATAACTCAAATTCAGCAGCGACTAGGGATGGTGTTGGTAGTGTGACCGCTGCGCAGCGTAAACTGTGGAAGTTGCGCTGGGATAACCGCATCAAAGAGGTGTTCTGGCGTGTGGTGTTGAATGGTGTACCTACTGCTGCTCGAATGCCGGGCGTGCAGCGTGCTTGCTTGTGTGGTGCGTGTATGCCTGGGTATGACCACCATTACTGGCACTGCCCTGTTGCGCAAGCGGTGGTACAGTCCATAGTGGAGAATTTGCCTACAGCATGGTGCACTCGCACGCCTGGATCCTCAGCTTTAAGTATGCAGCATATTTGGCTCATGCAACCGCCGCATGGTGGGCGGAGTGTGCTCACATGCGTGTGGCGTGTCGTGTGTTTGGCGGCCTTCAATGCTATGGATGTTGGCAGGAGGGCAGCCAACCTACAGCATGTGCTAAACAGGCAGCATGACCTTGTTGCCAGTCCAGCAGGTGGCCCTGCCCGGGCGCCACCTGCTGACCAGCAGCTTATCACTCAGTTGTTGCAGCCTGCTACTCCCTCAGCTGCGCAACTGGCTCATAATGAGGCAGTGAGGCAGCACAGAGAGCAGCAGCAGCTACAGCTTCAGCAGCGGCGACAGCAGGAGCTTGATGAGCTGGTGCAGACGAAGAAGAAGGCGGCGGTGGCTAGGTTTTGGGAGCTGCTGGTTGACTTCATAGTCATCAAGGCGGCACCCTTGACCTGGCTGGATATTGTGCCAGCTGATCACCCCTTTTTACGCGTGGTTGAAGGCCGGCTGCAGCTAGCACCAAGAAGGGACTTGGCCTCTGCGTCATAGCATGAATTGGGGTTATTTCTTGCATCCTCTGCTCTTTGATCCGTTTTGCTACATGTGGTTGCATGTCTTGTGCTGTTAGTACTCTCATGCAGCCTGTGTCAGCCAGTAGGTGTGTTGGGCAGGTGCCATTGCCAGGGGTGTGGCCTTGCCAGACACATCAGTAGGGTGGCAGGTGCCTGTGGTGCCACGGCGCTGCGGGTTATGCTGTTGCTTTGTGCGCGTTCTAGTAGCAGAGAGTTATGATCATGTTGATCATCATGTTGTACAATGTCTTCAACACCTGAAGCAGGAGCACCGAGGTGCCCAGTACCTGCTAGTTGTTGCCATGTCTGCATGTTCCAATCCTATTTCGCTGACGTTGACACCTTTTGTTCCGTCCTGATGATTTTTCTCTGCGCAGAGTTTGTGTTATTTTGGGTGAGGAAGCTGCAAATTGCTTCTCTGAGGCTTTTTGTGGTTTATTCTCGTGTCCTGCGCGCTGCAGTCCTCGAAGTGTTCCGTTTCCAACGTGCACACCCATGTAACTCTCCTCAATCAATCAGCGTATCTCTATCGCATGCCCTGAGTAAGGCATTAAACTGCTCCGGCTCTGCTTTGCCCACCCGGCCTTTGCTGGGCGCGGCCCGCGAGTCGCAAGCGACAGCATAGAAGACCGGCAGCGGCCTTACAGTGCTAGATCTAAGCAGTCAGCTTTTTTGACGGGCTGGCAGCTCCTGACCTTGCACTAGGCGAGCAGCATCAGTCTGACGTGTGCAGTCGTTGGTGCCGCTTCTCTGGCACCTCCGATACCGCCTAGCTGCCTTCTCGACAACGTCTGGAATTTCAGAGGTTCATCTCGCGGGGCCTTTGTTGCAGCCCTGCGCCATTGCAGGCTGGTGTCGGAGCAGCATCGAAGGTTTGCAGCCCCTGCTGGATTGACGTCCTTAAGGCGTGCAGCCGTCCTCGAGTACGCAGCATCAGCAGTATCGTGTTTCTGTCTGGCGCGCTGCAGCATGCGACAGCCGCTAGCAGGCCCCTGACACAGTAGCAGCAGCAGCAGCAACAGTGTGGCAGAGCTCTGCCCTGTCGCTGCATGCTCCAGAGTCTGGCAGCAACAGTCTCGCTGTGTACGGTTTCAGCAGGCAGTTGGGCTTGGTTTAGGGTGGCCTGCGCCGGAAGGCAGGTGTTGGTTCTGGCAGCTCTGTTATACTGCTGTTGGCAGGGTGTTGGCCTGGTCTAATGATCAGTAGCCATCTTTTACCCTTTTTTTCTCTCCAGGCAGTCTCTGTTTGGAGCGGGCTGATGGCATCACATATTGGACGCTATGCTGGGGCGTAGGTGTGTCTGGGCAGCACTCTGTTTACGCCCCTACATTGTTGTCCTACTTTGGTGTTGTTCTAGCCTTTTGCCTGGTCTCACTTACTCAGTGCTTTGCATCCCGTGGTTGGTTGTGATGGTGCAGCTGCTTCATGTCCTGTCATTGCCCCAGGGCCCTGCCATGTCATGGTGCAGCCGGGGTTGGTGCAACATGGTTTGCCGCTGCTACTGCCACCCTTCTTCTGAGCGTGCATTGTTGCTGTTGCTTTGATCCTTGCCCCTGGTCAGTTCAAGGTTGTCCGGCTTTGTTGATAGCCACTAGCATGCCACTGCAATATGTGGTTGCAGTGTCTGATTCTCAGCCCTACAGTCTTTTGCTGCTCAGTTACCCTCTTGTTGCCTCTAGTCCTCATCACCCTTAACGGGGTGACGCCCGGGGTGGTGTAGTGACTTGAGAGCCCAGCCTGCTCGCAGTGCCGGAAGTGCATGGCGGCCCTGTGCACTTTTAGCACTGCATGCCGTCACTGACACTGTTGGCAGCACTTGATTTCCATTGACACCAATTCTCCTCTGGAGGTACTATTGTGGGGGCAATACTGCGTGGAGTAAGGAAGGCGGCTGTGCATGCATGGCCAAATGCCGAAACTTACACACTGAGGCTTTTTCTAGGGTGGGCCTCCTTTCGAGTGACGGCCCGCGCTGAGCTTTTAGCAATCTTTTCAACTCTGGTGCCCGTTGCGGCGTAGCTGCTTGAACGCACCTTGTAACCCTTCTTCTCTTAGCAAGGCGGAACAGCACCAGCACCAACCACAACAGCAACAACAACAGCAGCAGCAGCAGCAGCAGCAGCAGCAGCAGCAGCAGACTCTGCTGCTGCAGCAGCACAATCAATTCGACGTCCTGATGGACGACGCCACAGCCCCAGCCAGTGCCGCCACCACCTCTACCGATGTCCAGTAGGACCATCCGTGCAAGAGGAGCTGACAGGCGGTTAAAGCTCCGCCTGGCAAGCCACAACATTGGCGGCTCACCTGCTGCAAACCTGGATGCATACGCCGCCCAGGCAGCCAGCGAGTGGGTCGACGGGGATTATGACATCATCTGTGTGCAGGAAACGCGAGTCGACACGTTTACTGTGGCTGGGGCGATTGCTAAGGTGAACAGAGCCGCCAAAGCTCGCGCCCAGGAGTTACGGCGCTCGGAACACCTTGGTTTTGACTACAAGTTTTGCCCTAATACTGTCAACCACAGAGCAGGGGGTGTGTTGATTCTGTGGAAAGTGCAGCTTGCGACCGTGGGGAGCTTGGAGGTCCTCCCTGAAATCGTAGGTGACAGGACCAGTTCTGGTCGGCTGCTTGTTGCACGCTTCAAGTGGGGTGGGCACACCTTTCAGTTGGCGTGTGTGTATGCTCCGTCTGCTGACTCTGTGGGTCGGCAGGTATTCTTTGATCAGGATGTAGCACCTGTGTGGGCCGCCCGCCCAGCTGCCAGCATCTTTGCAGGCGATTGGAATTGTGTGGAAGCTCCCGTGCTTGACCGGAGGTGGCAGGGGGGTCGTCCTGCATCTTCTGACCCTAATGGTGATGGGCCCAGCTCGCGTGCATTGCGTGCTGCGCTGCCGCACTCAGTGGATGTGTTCAGACTCCGTCATCCCACTAAGCGCTCATACACTTTTTACTCCGGGCGAACGGGCATATGGCCAGGCTGGACCGCTTTTATGTGGGCTCTGCAATGGCCGGCAGTGTGGTTGCTTGCTGGCATGTGCCATCCTCACTCTCCGACCATCATCCTGTGGTCATGGACTTGTTGTGTGCCGTTCCCCCTCAGCCAATTGGCCCGGGTGTGAGGCGGGCGAAATTTGACTTTTGGGATAGCAGCAATCACAAATGTCAGTTCAAGCACTGGTTGCGCAGGGAACTGGAGGGCATGCCTACGGGCGATGTGGCTCTGTTGCAGTGGTGGCCGGGGTTCAAGAAGAAGGCCTTGTGGATGGCCAGAACTGTGCGCAAACGCTGGCGTACAGACACGCACCGCGGTCCTTTGCTCTGCTGCAGCAGCAGGTAGCAGCCGCAGTGGAGCAGCTTGGCAACTTGCCTGCGGCCGCCAGTCAGCAACAGGCCGATGCTGCTGTGGCAGCAGTAGCAGCAGCCAGAGGCGCATTGAGGGACGCACAAACAGCAGCTTGGGCCAACAGCTCCAGGGCGCAGCGGCAGGCTTGGCTTCATCATGGAGAGCAGCCGAGCCACACATTACTAGTCAGCTGGCAGCAGTGCAGCGGGGGGTCAGTCTCGCAGAGTGATTGCCCTGCGCTCTGCCGCCGGCAACTTTGTATGGGAGGGGGCAGGCCCTGCCTCAGTTGCGATTGCACAGTGGGCAGGGGTCAGCAGGCAGCCGCAGGTGGATGCAGCAGCGCAGGCCGAAGTGCTGGCAGCAGTGCGCAGCCGCCCCCGGCAACCTGCGGATGCTGACGGCAGTCCTGATGTGACAACAGCAGAGATCAAACAGGCGCTTGCGGCATGCAAGCCAGCGTCATCGCCGGGGTTGGATGGGTTGCCAGCAGTGTTTTACAAGCATTGCCAGGACCTTCTGATTCCTGTTTTGGCCCAGGTTTTCAGTGCTGTTGGTGCTCTGGCCGCCACCCCCGTGGGATTCTGGATGGGGTGATTGTGGGTATTTTCAAAGCTGGCGACACTACCTTGGCTGCTAATTACCGACCTATCACGCTGTTGAACTTGGATTACCGTTTACTTGCACGGATCCTGGCGAATAGGCTGCAGGTGGTGTTGGGTGGTGCTATCGCCCCCACTCAGACAGCTTTCTTGAAGGGCAGGCGGATCGGGCATAACATCATCACTGTCCAGCTGCTGATGCATGCCGTGCCCAGCGATAGTGGTGTGGTGGCGGCCTTGTTGGATTTTGCCAAAGCATATGACACCATCGACAGGCAGTTTTTACTGGATGCTATGAGTGCAATGGGTGTGGGTGCCGGCTATTGCTCCTGGGCTAAAACATTGCTGACTGCCACACGTGCTTGTGGCTTGATCAATGGTTTCAGGTCAGAGCAGCGGGTGTTCAAAGCCGGTGTGCGACAGGGGTGCCCGTTGTCACCGCTCCTGTACCTGTTTGTTGGTGAAGCATTGCTCCGTTTTTTGGCGTCCAAGGGGGTTGGCGTCACAGTGCTCGGCCACCGCCTGTGTGCTACACAGTTTGCGGACGACACTCAGGTGTACCTGCCTTCAGTGGATGCAGTGCAGCCTTTTTTGATACACATGCAACGCATGGCTGCTGCATCCGGCCAACAACTCAACATGCAAAAGACCAAACTTCTCCTAGTTGGGCGAGCAGTGCGCATGCAGTTCCAGCAGCAGCAGCAACAGCAGCAGCAGCAGCAGCAGCAGCAGCAGCAGCCCGCGCCAGTTGCCTCGCAGCTTACTCCAACCTTGCAGGCTAATGTGCTGGGGGTGTGTGTTGGGGCATCTTCCCCTCTCAGTTGGGAGGAGAAAGTGCAGGGAGTTGAAGCAGCCTTGACAAGGTTGTCCCGCGTAAAGGCGCTGTCCATTTTTGGCAGGGGTATGGGCAGTGCATCATACGGGGTTAGCAAACTCTTGTATGCTGCGGAATTCTCAGACCTGCCTTCCGCGCAACAGTGTCAGCATCTGCAGGCCAAGGTGGCCAAGTTGGTTGACAGGGGTTGGCACCCTCGGATGTCACTAGAAAGTTCACCGGCATTCCTGCGCGACTTCTTGTTGGCAGACCAGCTGATGGTGGCTTTGGTGTGTTGCCTTGGTATGAGCATATGGTTGCTCGACATGCGTGGTGGGGGGCGTTCTTTGCTACTGCGCCTCATGATACAGACATTCCATGGGTCAACATTGGCAGAGCTTGCCTGCGCTCCAAGTGTTGTTGGTGGGGCCCTCTGGCTCTTTTTGACTGCGCAGCTGACACCCAATCACCAGCTGAGTGGGCTGGGGTGCCGCCGCCACCTTTGCGCCGCATGATCTCTGGGCTGCAAGCACTGGGGGATGTGTGTGATGTGCAACAGCAGCAGCAGCAGCAGCAGCAGCAGCAACCGCAACAACAACAGCAACCACAGCAACAGCAGCCAGCGCTGCCGCTACAACAGCAGCAACCGCTGCTGCTACAGCAGCAGCAACCGCTGCCGCCACGGCAGCAGCAAGCGCTGCCGCTACAGCAGCGGCAAACGCTGCCGCAACAGCAGCAGCAGCAGCAGCAGCAGCAGCAGCCATTGCAGACGCAGCCGCCCCTGCCTCCAGGGCAGCCGTCCCCAGGTTTGGGTCAATTGCGCCAGCAGATGGCTGTTCTTTCCAGTGCCCCGGTTCTACAGCCTGGGCCTTGGTGTGCTCTGGCCCCTGTCTTTGCCAATTGTTTCCTGCTTGGGGGTATCCCTGGTGCTAGGCCGGGTGGTTTGCATGTGTTGCCTGTTCCGCCGGCTAGAGCTGCATTCTACTACACGGGCGGGAAGGTCAGGCCCACCATTCGTACACTTGGGGATTTGATTAGGTCTCATCGTGTGATTGAACGTGTGGTACAAGCCAAACTGCCCCACCCTCTGATCCCATGCAGCAGCAGCAATGCTGAGGGCGAGTTTGATGACCTCAACTTGTTGCTGTATAATGTGCCTCTTGCATGGACTCAAGCTGCTGCAAGCGAGGCAGCAAGAGCAGGCTGGCCAGCTGTTCTGCCTTCTGCTCCTGCAGTGCCATCTGAGGCAGAACAAATTGTTGAATGCATGCTGGTCTCACGGCTTGGCTGGTATTTGTTGCCTGCAGGCAAGCCCTGCTCCATCAGGCGGCTGTCCGTGAAGACAGCTACCGCCTTGCAGCTGCGTAATTTGCGTGTTGAGCAGCAGGCTCGGAAACGTCAGTTTGTGGTCCTTGCACTCAATAACTCAAATTCAGCAGCGACTAGGGATGGTGTTGGTAGTGTGACCGCTGCGCAGCGTAAACTGTGGAAGTTGCGCTGGGATAACCGCATCAAAGAGGTGTTCTGGCGTGTGGTGTTGAATGGTGTACCTACTGCTGCTCGAATGCCGGGCGTGCAGCGTGCTTGCTTGTGTGGTGCGTGTATGCCTGGTTATGACCACCATTACTGGCACTGCCCTGTTGCGCAAGCGGTGGTACAGTCCATAGTGGAGAATTTGCCTACAGCATGGTGCACTCGCACGCCTGGATCCTCAGCTTTAAGTATGCAGCATATTTGGCTCATGCAACCGCCGCATGGTGGGCGGAGTGTGCTCACATGCGTGTGGCGTGTCGTGTGTTTGGCGGCCTTCAATGCTATGGATGTTGGCAGGAGGGCAGCCAACCTACAGCATGTGCTAAACAGGCAGCATGACCTTGTTGCCAGTCCAGCAGGTGGCCCTGCCCGGGCGCCACCTGCTGACCAGCAGCTTATCACTCAGTTGTTGCAGCCTGCTACTCCCTCAGCTGCGCAACTGGCTCATAATGAGGCAGTGAGGCAGCACAGAGAGCAGCAGCAGCTACAGCTTCAGCAGCGGCGACAGCAGGAGCTTGATGAGCTGGTGCAGACGAAGAAGAAGGCGGCGGTGGCTAGGTTTTGGGAGCTGCTGGTTGACTTCATAGTCATCAAGGCGGCACCCTTGACCTGGCTGGATATTGTGCCAGCTGATCACCCCTTTTTACGCGTGGTTGAAGGCCGGCTGCAGCTAGCACCAAGAAGGGACTTGGCCTCTGCGTCATAGCATGAATTGGGGTTATTTCTTGCATCCTCTGCTCTTTGATCCGTTTTGCTACATGTGGTTGCATGTCTTGTGCTGTTAGTACTCTCATGCAGCCTGTGTCAGCCAGTAGGTGTGTTGGGCAGGTGCCATTGCCAGGGGTGTGGCCTTGTCAGACACATCAGTAGGGTGGCAGGTGCCTGTGGTGCCACGGCGCTGCGGGTTATGCTGTTGCTTTGTGCGCGTTCTAGTAGCAGAGAGTTATGATCATGTTGATCATCATGTTGTACAATGTCTTCAACACCTGAAGCAGGAGCACCGAGGTGCCCAGTACCTGCTAGTTGTTGCCATGTCTGCATGTTCCAATCCTATTTCGCTGACGTTGACACCCTTTTGTTCCGTCCTGATGATTTTTCTCTGCGCAGAGTTTGTGTTATTTTGGGTGAGGAAGCTGCAAATTGCTTCTCTGAGGCTTTTTGTGGTTTATTCTCGTGTCCTGCGCGCTGCAGTCCTCGAAGTGTTCCGTTTCCAATGAGAAGAAGAAGAACCCCCAGGGTTGTCAACCCCTGGTTGGGTATCCCGCTTTCCATGTTAATTCATGGAGTCAACCGACTACGTCGGCCGGAGGCAACGAATCCATTCCCCCTGTGTTTAACGGGACTCTTCTGCCGGCAATCCGGCAGCCCACCGCTGGTTCTTCTGTCGGGGTAAGGGGCAAACCTCCGAAATCCCCTTACCACCCAACTATGCCGCAACCGAGACTCGATCCGGGAACCGAATCGTCTGGGGAGGGCGACATAGGAGGGCCGGCCAAGTTTTTGCAGCCGCCGTTCCGACCCAGAATCGAACCTGGGACCTAACCCAGGCCCTGGTTGAGAGCCAGCCTCTCTAACCACTGAGCCACGTGTTTAACGTCCCGCCGTTTCCAACGTGCACACCCATGTAACTCTCCTCAACCTACGCATAGGTCCGGCGGGACGTTAAACACGTGGCTCAGTGGTTAGAGAGGCTGGCTCTCAACCAGGGCCTGGGTTAGGTCCCAGGTTCGATTCTGGGTCGGAACGGCGGCTGCAAAAAACTTGGCCGGCCCTCCTGTGTCGCCCTCCCCAGACGATTCGGTTCCCGGATCGATTCTCGGTTGCGGCATAGTTGGGTGGTAAGGGGATTTCGGAGGTTTGCCCCTTACCCCGA
The DNA here is from genome assembly GCA_014080715.1 of Scenedesmus sp. NREL 46B-D3. Lineage (NCBI taxonomy): Eukaryota > Viridiplantae > Chlorophyta > Chlorophyceae > Sphaeropleales > Scenedesmaceae > Scenedesmus > Scenedesmus sp. NREL 46B-D3. The sequence goes on along the minus strand of JACERP010000391.1, from coordinate 50,171 downwards.
CAGAAGAACCAGCGGTGGGCTGCCGGATTGCCGGCAGAAGAGTCCCGTTAAACACAGGGGGAATGGATTCGTTGCCTCCGGCCGACGTAGTCGGTTGACTCCATGAATTAACATGGAAAGCGGGATACCCAACCAGGGGTTGACAACCCTGGGGGTTCTTCTTAGAAGCTACGCATAGAGGCACAAGCCTCCCGTTACACTCAAGCGCTGTGTATACACCTGCCAGAGTCACACCACCTTCAGGCATATCGCCATTGCAAATACCCATAGAGTGGTAAGCGCTTGCTTGCACCGCGGGACTGCAGCATGACATGACTTTTGGGCCTTGATTGGCCTCAGAGATGTTCTTAAACTGGAACATCATGAGGTTGTTGTTCTTGGATACCTCGAGCGTGTACTCGCCCTCGCTGGTGTATTCCCTGAAGGGTTTGCTTGTACGAGCCACAACGGGGACTGGTATCTCGCTCTCCTCATTATCTGCCATATTTAGATTGGCAAATAGAATGTCAATATCCAGCAGATAGAATATGAACGTAAAGACCTAAAGGTCAAATGCAGCAGCCTTACGAGTATGCGTGTGTGGAAGCGTAATGGAAAAGAGGTTTGTTAACCAATGAACAGCCTGAGGCCCAGCGAAGCTGTTGCAGACCGCCTACGTTGCAAGGCACGCGTAGTTCTAACAAGGCAGTACAATATCACATTGACTGCCGCGTGTCCTCATACGAACGTATGAGTCACTTAGTCTAATCATCCAATACATGGATAGTAACAGGTCCTGTTACAGGCCTCCCCCATCAGGAACGTTGACTGTCCTCAATCAATACACTGATATGAGACCAAGTTGGTAAAGAGCATCGCCCTGACGCCCAGCGACCAAGTTGGTAAAGAGCATCGCTCAGGACAACCGTACTGACTCTGGTCAGGACGGCAAGTAACTGATGACGTACAGTCCAGTCACCAACCAATCAGCCGTGAAGCCGCGCAATAAATCGGGGATTTAGTTGAGAGTTCCCTCAAATCTACAAGTCGTGTTGAGTGGAGTCCGCGTACTACAGGGCAGGTCACATCACGTGCTTTCTCCATCGACGAGATACACTCCAAATAGACTAGACTCAACCTAAGTACAACTCGGTACTTTTGGATCAGACAAACAGCTTACAGCTGAGTCACAATGTATGCAGAAACTGCACAACAAGTAGACAGTAGACAGTAATCACCTGCCACAAGGCAGAAAGTGACAATAACAGCAACAGCTGTGATTAAGCAGTAACACATCTCCAACTAGGATCATTTGTGATGGCGCTTGATAGAGGAGCGTTAGCAACAGGCAAAGCAGCAGCTTGCGCTGAGCGCTTGTTTCTGCGTTGTTTGTTGTGTGGTGCAGCGACTAATCGCATGCCAGGCTGAGCCTGCACTGCAAATCAGTAGTCAGAGACTTTCTCTGGGCAATTAGCACAATTAGCTTGTGGCTCCCATGTGTTGTGTCCCACACCATAGCCAAGCCACTTAACAAGAAACTGAAGCTCGCCATGACCCACAAACCTGTGGCTCTCAATCTGCTCAACCTCATACTAGTACTCCATTTCACCATCTATCATAGTAGGTGGTGGTGGAGCTACAGTAGAGGTACCAGGAGAAACTGGTTTAAGCAGAGAAACATGGAACACGTCGTGTACCTTGAGATTGCTTTGTAGCTCTAGCCGAAAGGCTACTGGATTGATTTGTTCCAGAACTTTGAAAGGACCGATCCACCTAGGCAGCAGCTTAGGTGATCCTTTAAACTTCATCTTGATGTTCACAGTGCTCAGAAAGACTGAGTCACCCACTGCAATGTTCATATCACGCCGCCGCCTATTAGCAGCAACCGCCTGCCGCTGTTGCGCAGCATGCAATGCAGCTTTAGCGTTGACAGCAGACATAATGGATTCTGCGCGATGAGCAGCAGAAACACAGTCTGGAACATCAAGGCGTCCCTCCCCCTTCAAGAGTTTGTCAAGGGGCAGATGTGGGCGTTTGCCATAATTTAGTACGAACGGTACCGCCTGTACTGACTCTTGCCAAGAATCGTTGATAGCAAACTCAACCAAAGGCAAGAGCTTCACCCACTCGGACTGCGTAGGGTCAACAAAGTGACGCAACATGTCCTCCATGATGCAATTAACGCGGTCTGTATTGCCATCACTTTGCGGGTGATAGGTAGTACTCATGGAAGCAGAGACACCAAGAGTGCCTCGCAGGCACTGCCAGAAGTTGCTGATCCACATTGAACCTCTGTCAGAGACCAGCTTAACAGGCAGGCCATGGTGCTTGGCGATAGTGTCCAGAAAAATATCCGCAAACTGCTCAGCAGTAGTGTCCTTGCGGCAAGGCGCAAGGTGCACCATTTTGAACAGCCTGTCAACAATGATAGCGACAGAATCATGATTGGAAGACGTTACAAGCAGATGCCTGAATGCCTCAGCCGCCACATGTGGTGAGGCAGGCGGTGGGCACTGCAGTGCTGAGCTGCGGGCACGGCGTGGGAGTGCATGAAGCAAGCAGCAGCCAAAGTGTAACGGCACAGTATAGAATATGCTGTAGGGTCTCTGTAAGAGCCGTGCCGTGCTAGCCTTGGTCAGACGGTTATGACCTAGGCCCTGTTGGCCAAGGACTTGGCTTGTCCAAGTCCTTGGAGGGCCCGACGATGTCGGGGACGGATCAACGTTAATCAAGTAACGTGCCGTCAAGGACGAGGAGTCCTGAGCCAGGAGAACTACATAGGCCCTGCAATGTAGGAGGGGAGGTGTTCGCTATCTGAGAGTGATCCCCACGGGCTTAACATACAAAACAACTATAATCTTTCTCTTTACGCTTCCCTACGTTCCTCAGTCGTTACAGTGGTAGCTGAGATCCGTCACGGTCCAGTTCCTCTTTCGCGATGGCTGACTTGCAAGACGCGGTTATGCAAGGACAGCTACATGATCAGTTAGACCAGCAGCAGGAGGCTGGAGAGGAGGCTGCAGCAGCTGCAGCAGCAGCTGCAGCAGCAGCAGCAGGCCAGCAGCACGCTGCTGATGGTGTGGATGCCCTGGCAGCAGCAGCGGCAGCCCTCAACCTGGAGGCGCCACTGACAGCAGACCAGGAGAGCGAGGTGGACTTTCTGTGCACCCTGCTAGAGATAGCTGGCCAGAGCATGCCCCGCACCATGCTTGTGCAGTCATTCTGCAGTAACAAGCAGCAAGTGCGTGAGTATGTGAGGAGTGCATGGGCTAAGCCTATCAGCCTTGTAGGCCCTCAGGGCAATGGAAAGTCCAGCGTGCAGTATGACCTGTTTAATGACCTATCTAAGCCATCAACATGCGGCATGCTGTACACTGGCAGCAAGGCTAAGGACAGCATAGCCTACACAGCAGACAGCCAGCCTTGGGCTACTTACGCTGCCTTCCGCGCAAGCCTGGTCAATCACGCAGGTCCCTTTGGCCAGCAGATTGCGCGTGAGTACGACCGCACGCCTGCTGATGCCAACGATGATGGCAACACCCGCCACTGGCGCTACCAGCGGCGCAACTTCACCCCGCGCCAGCACTTCCAGCCCAAGGGCGGCGTGAACAAGCCTAGCAGCGGCCACGGCAAGGGCACGTTCAAGCCCAAGCCACCTGGCCCGCCAACGTGCTACGGCTGCGGGGAGAAGGGCCACATCCGCAGCCACTGCCCCAAGGAGTTGAAGCTGCAACCTCTGCGCTGCAGGATGCTCGTATGGCCCAACTACAGGCGGACTATCCTACCGTGTTCACGGATCACCCACCACATGGAGGCTCAAAGCTGGAGTTGGACTATGAGGTGATTCCTCTTGAGCCAGGTGCGTCGCCTATTTTACGGCCTATGTTCCGCTATTCTCCAGCTGAAATGGAAGAGATGGAAAAGCAAATACGGCAGTTGCTTGAGCTAGGTTACATACAGCCTTCACTGTCACCGTTTGGTGCTCCAGTGCTGTTTGTGAAAAAGCCACGTTCAACAGAACTGCGTATGTGTGTAGACTATCGAGCGATCAATCGCTTAACAAGGCGGATTGCTTTTCCTCTTCCTCGCACAGACGAGATGCTAGACCACTTGACAGGTGCAAAGGTGTTCAGCTTGATCGATCTTCGTCAAGCCTATCATCAGGCGAAACTGCTTGATAGTGATGTGCCAAAAACGGCGTTTAGGACGCCCTTTGGTCACTATGAATACCTAACACTCAGTTTTGGTCTGGTGAACGCCCCTTCAGCGTTCCAGAGCCTGATGAATAAGCTCTTCGCAAAACATCTGTACAAGTTCGTGATGGTGTACCTGGACGACATCATCGTCTACAGCAAAAGCGAAGCAGAACACGAGAGACATTTGAGAATAGCGCTGGACATTCTCAAGCAACACAATCTGACAGCTGCTCACGGGAAGTGCTCTTTGAATCAAAAAGAGTGTTATTCCTTGGGCATATTGTCAGTGAAGAGGGAGTTCGTGTTGACCCCGCCAAAGTGAAGGCAGTCAAAAACTTCCCTGCACCTGCAGACGTGTCACACCTACGTTCGTTCCTCTGCATGACGAACTACTTTAGGAAGTTCATCAAGCGATACGCACAGGTTGTTCATCCCATGACTGACCTGCTTAAAAGTAATATCGCTTTTCGTTGGTCGACGTCTTGTCAAGAGGCGTTTGACAAGGTCAAGGACCTGCTAACAACAGCACCTGTGTTGACACTGCCGGATTGGCACAGTCAGAACCGTTTGAAATGGTGTGCGACGCATCATATTTGGGTGTGTATGGTGTTCTAATGCAAAAAGGACATCCGATTGCGTTGGAGTCACGCAAGCTAACACCAGCAGAGTGTAACTACTCGCCTACCGAGCTCGAGATGCTTGCTGTGGTGTACTGCGTCAAAAAGTGGCGTTGTTACATTGAGGGCAGAGATGTCAAAGTCTTTACAGACCACAAGCCCAACACCTTTTTCGACACCAACACCATGCAGTCACGGCGGGCTGCTAGGTGGCTAGAAGCGCTCCAGGTCACAGGCTGCAATGGAATTACAAGCCTGGCAAGCAGAACGTTGTGGCTGACGCACTTAGTCGCCACCCTGCTGTTGATTCAGACCCTGGATTGGTGTCATATGTTGGTGTCATGACAGCGTCCTCTGTCCAAGCCGCAATGCTGCAGAACTCGACCTTTGTAACGAGGTTGCATGCAGCGTACGCCGCTGATACTGCTTTTGCCTGTGGTGCAAGCAATTGGACAGAAAAGGGTGGTCTCTTTTACAGAGGCAGGACGCTGGTGCTGCCAGCTGATAATGAGCTGCGGCAGTTGGTACTGCATGAGTGCCACGATGCGCCATATGCTGGTCATGTTGGGACCAGACACACACTGAAAAATGTGCAGCGTTACTTTTACTGGGCAGGCATGGCTCGTGATGTTGCACGGTACGTCAAGGAGTGTGACTCCTGCCAGCGCAACAAGAGCAGTAACCAGAAACCTGCTGGTATGCTGCGGCCTCTGCCAATCCCTGGTGACACTTGGGAGTCAGTCAGCATGGATCTGATTGTGTCTCTCCCCAGGACGGCTGCAGGTTACACAGCCATTGTTGTTTTTGTTGACAGGCTGTCAAAAATGTTGCGCTTGGCGCCATGTGCTGATGATGTGAGTGCTGAGCAACTGGCTGATATTTTTGTTGCTCAGGTGGTGGCTAATCATGGTGTGCCACGCTCCGTTGTCACAGATTGGGACGTTCGCTTTACAAGCAAGTTCTGGAAGGCCTTTGTGGCCCAGATGCGTGTTCAGCATGGCATGAGCACTGCATTTCACCCACAGAGTGATGGCAATACTGAACGTGTGAATCGTGTGCTGGAGGATATGTTGCGGCACTATATTGATCCCACTCAAACGAATTGGGACTCGTTGCTGCCGATGGTGCAGTTCTCCATCAACAATTCTTATCAGGAATCCGTCAACTCTGTGCCGTTTGAATTGGTGTACGGCAAGAGGCCTAACCTGCCTTTGGATCTTGTTGTTCCAAGGGGGGAGGAGGGCGCTGCCCACGCCAATGCTACCTGTGATTCAGCAACATCGCTAGCTGAACGTATTCAGACTGCTGTTGCACGCGCAAAGCTGTGTTTGCAAGCAGCGCAGCAGCGGCAGAAGGCGTATGCTGATATGCATAGGAGGGAGCTGCAGTTTGCAGTGGGTGATGAAGTTCTTTTGAGCACAAAGAACATCAAGGTGAAGACAGCTGGTACCCACAAGCTGTTGCCAAAATGGATTGGCCCATTTAAGGTGCTTCACTGTGTGAATGAAGTTGCCTACAAGTTAACACTGCCTTCTAACCTCAAGATCCACCCCGTATTTCACGTGTCACTGCTGAAAGCTTATCAGCAAGGTGGTCGAGTGCAACCCCCGCCTGTACCTGAGCTTATTGAAGATGAGCTAGAGTACGAGGTTGAGTCAGTTTTGGCTCACAGGGATGTACGTTTGAGGAGAAAAAGGAACAGAGCCAAAACGCCTGTTCTGCAGAGGCAGTATCTCGTCAAGTGGAAGGGTTATGATGAGAGTAACAACACATGGGAGCCTGATCGCAATTGTTCAAATTGCCAGGACAAGATTGATGAGTACTTTGCTCGTATTCGAGCAGGAGCCGGCACAAATAAGCAGAAACGTACTGCAGATGGTGGTCTGCAGGCTGTACGCTCATCAAAGCGTGTACGTTTCGCGGCTGGTGTGTGATCTTTGTTTATTTATTATGCGCGCGCTGCCCAAAGAGGCATTATACACACACTACAGACCCATTGAGTGTAGTGACTGGTGTCACTGAGCATGCTGCTCACACTCTTGACTGGGATCATGCACTTCGGTGCTGTACTGCAATTGGGGGAGCGAGGCCTGTTGTGTAATCTATCCTCAAGGGTGCTACGCTGAACTCCCTTCAACCCAATTGTAGTATGAGGAGTGGTTCTGGTGGAAACCCCTACTGTGCAGCTGTGAGCTGTAGCAGTTTTGGCCATATATGTTTGTATCAATACAGACATGCGTTACATCCTCTGGTGTTGACTGAGGGCAGTCAATCTACCTAAAGGGGGAGGTATGTAACGGCACAGTATAGAATATGCTGTAGGGTCTCTGTAAGAGCCGTGCCGTGCTAGCCTTGGTCAGACGGTTATGACCTAGGCCCTGTTGGCCAAGGACTTGGCTTGTCCAAGTCCTTGGAGGGCCCGACGATGTCGGGGACGGATCAACGTTAATCAAGTAACGTGCCGTCAAGGACGAGGAGTCCTGAGCCAGGAGAACTACATAGGCCCTGCAATGTAGGAGGGGAGGTGTTCGCTATCTGAGAGTGATCCCCACGGGCTTAACATACAAAACAACTATAATCTTTCTCTTTACGCTTCCCTACGTTCCTCAGTCGTTACACAAAGGAACACACACAGGCAGGCAAGTGCGGCATGTGACTCGTGCCATCAATGTGTTGGTTTCCCGCCGCCTGCCGCCCCGCTGCCTGCAGGCCCAACATCACCGTGTCCGGCCTGGTGTTCTGCGTGACGGTGCTGTACGGGCAGCACACGCAGGGCGGCATTGCTGCCTTCTGGGCGGCTGATGTGGCGTCGGCGTGCCTGGCAGGCGCCACCGCTGCGGGTGCCGTGCTGGTGACCGGTGTGTTTGTGCTGCCCAGCGCGGCTTCAGAGGAGATGGGGCGCCCGCAGCTGGCTTGGCAGGTCGGGCCTGCAGGACAGACACGAGTTTGGCTTGCAGGAGACTGAGTTGCAATTGTGGTTGCGCTGACTGCTGCGTTGAAATGGTGGAGTCGTGTGCAGCTGCGTTGCGCCAGGTTCCGCCGGGCTGGCCGTGCAGATGCTCGCTGAGCTGTGCCAGCTGGCGGAGGCGTGCCGAGTGGGTGAGCTGGCTCAGCAGTCGGGCGCTGGTGAAGGCGCCACAGCAGAGGTGGTGCGCCTGTGAGTTGCTGCCCCGCTGTGTCCCCCCCCACCACCACCACCACCACCGCCTGCTGCTGCTGTCGCGCAGGTTGTGCTGCTGGCGGCGCTGGCGGTGAGGGGTGCGGGCCACAGCATGACGCGCTACGTGTCGCTGCTGCTGGACACCACAGCGCCACAGCCAGGGGCAGCGGCAGCGGGAGAGGCAGGGGGAGGATATGCAGCAGCAGGCTTTCCTGCTGCTGCTGCTGCTGCCGCTGCTCCGGCAGGCCCTGCAGACAGGCAGCTGCAGGCACCAGCAGCTGCTGCACTGCCCGTGGGTGGTGCTGTGCACCTTCATGGCAGGCATGCCAAGGCAGCAGCCCCTGCAGTGGAACTGCAGCCGCTGAAGCCGCCACCAAAAGCAGCAGCAGCAGCAGCAGCAGCAGCAGCAGTAGCAGGCCTGGCCCCTGGTGGTAGTGCAGGCCAGGGGCAGCTACAGGTGGTTGTCATCGACCCTGGCAGCCCCCTGCTGAGCAGCAGCAGCAGCAGCAGCAACAGCAGCAGCCTGAATGCCACAACATCCAGCAGCAACACGGTTGGCACGACCAGCAATGTCACCAGCGCCAGCAACAGCAGCAATGGCATCCCTAGCAATGCCAGTGGCGGCAGCGGCAGCGAGACTGCAGCAGGCAGCAGCAGCGATGGAGTCTGCAGTGAGGGTTCAAACCTGAGCACCAAGCAAGCAGGCGCTACCAAGCAAGCAGGTGCTACCTCCGGTAGTGGGGACAATAACGAAAGCAGAGAGGACGGCTTCTCGACAGCTGCTGCGACCCCAGCTTCTGCTGCTGCTGCTGCTGCTGCTGCTGCTGCTGCAGTGTCTAGAACTGCGGAGCAGCAGCCACCCAGAGCCAGCAGCTGGCACAGCAAAGGAGGTCGTCTGCCCTTCGTGCGGCTCCGATGCTGCCTCGCTGCTGTTTGAGGACCAGCTGCAGGGGCTGTCGCTTGGTGAGGGCCGCATGCACACAGCGCCGCTGCTGCCTGGAGCCCGCAGCAGCACACAGCAAGGACGGCTGGGCAGCGGCCACACACAGCAGCAGCAGCAGCAGCAGGAGCAGCAGTGCAATTATCACCAGGGCTACGACAATGTGGCAGGCCTTGATCAGCCTGAGCAGCAGCAGCAGCAGCAGCAGCAGCAGCAGCAGGAGATGCCGCAGCTTGCTGGTCGCGCCAGGCGGCGGGGCCTGGGCATGCTGTGCAGGGCGCAGCAGCACCCCCAGCACCTCCACAGGCAGGATGACCAACAGCAGCAGCAGCAGCAGCAGCAGCAGCGCGTCAAGCATCAACGCCATGAGCGCCGCAGGCAGCATGACAGGCGTCACCGCCACCACCCCACCAGGGCGGCCCCGCCAGGCAGCCTGCAGCAGCAGCAGCAGGTGCAGCCCCGTGGTGCGCAGGCGCTTGCTGCCATGGCGCGACACGGCCACGGCGGGCTGCAGCGCACACACGTGAGCAAAGGGCTTTGCTGCCAGCCGCTGAAAACTGTTGTGGTGTGTTGTGTTGATTGCAGTGGCATGTTGCGGCGCTGCCGTTGTGCCATACCACAGCATGACGCGCGAGCCAGGCCTATCTGGGCTGCCGTGCACAATGCTGCCGTTCACTGTGCGCTTGCACACACATTGCTGCGGGCGGCTGCCGAGCCAGCTGCTGTGCAGCCATGCCCTGGCTCAGCCTGCTGGTGCAGCAGCTGCTGTGCATAGCAACATGCGCATGCAGGGTTGCTTGGCTGGCTTGTGCTCAAGCCTGCTGCTGCTGCTGCTGCTGCTGCTGCTGCTGCTGTTGCTGCTGCCGCTGCTGCCGCTGCAGGGCGTCACGCTGCACACGCCTGCCGGCCCGGTCAGCCTGCTGGGGCCGTCCGTGGACGAGCTGCGGCCCATGCTGCTGCGCGCACGGGTGTGTGTGGGGCGGGGGGCACAAGAGCGCGCACTGCCTTGCATGCACGTGCACCTTAAGATTGCCATTTCGTACATGTTTCCGCATGCCTTAAACAGCCATTCAATGACAAATGCCTGCACACGTGCCACCTGCTGCTCCTTGCTGCCCGCCCTCCACGCCCCCTATCCCCGTTTGTCAGGGCTGCCTGTCGTCTGCTGTGGCGGAGCCTCCCTGGCTCAACCCCTGGCAGAGCACAGCACAGAGCGACCTGCAGGGCTGGCGGCATGTGCTGGACGCTGCGGAGCAGCTCGTCAGCATGTGAGGCCGCAGCGCTGGCGGAGCTGCTGCGTGCAGCCGCGGCATGCTTGCAGGAGAAGCAACCGTGTGTTGTTAGCTGCAGTGGTCCACATGCGAGTGAACCTCACCTCGACAGGGTTCATCTGCTGCTGTGATGTCCTACCTTGTGTCAGCCCGGTATGCTCTACTGCATACGTGCTGATGTGCTTCAGCACCTTGGTGTTGCTATCAGTGCTGGCTCCCCCACTGCTGCTGCTGCCATCTTGCCGCCCTGCTGCTGCTGTCGCTGCTGCCGCTGCCGCTGCAGGATGTCTGCGCTGCAGGACGTGCTCGTGCACGAGGCCTGCCCCTCGCCCCGCCTGCTCAGCCCCCATACAGCCCTGTACCCCAGCGCCGCCGGCTTCAGCGCGGCAGCAGGCAGCGTCACCTGCAGGGCCATCACGTCGTGCGCCATCCTGTCGCGCGCGCTGCTGATGATGCTGCAGCCGGGCGCCTTGGCAGCCGGGCCACGCCCAGCTGATGCGGCAGCAGCACTGCAGGCTGCCGCAGCCACGTTTGTCGATGTGATCGTGGCATCGTGATACGTTGTGATCGTGGAGGCTACCAGGCGCCGGTGTGCTGCATGATATGCCGGGCAGGTCGGGCATGAGCCGAGTGCCTGGTGTTGGCATCGTCATGCTGCGCACATTACTATGACCAAGCTGCGCTTGGTGAGACGACACTCGGGGACTTGACCCATCGCAGACAGTGCGTACCTGCCGTGTGCGCCCTCAGCACGCTGCTGCCATGCGCCACAGAGCGAGGGGTGGGCAGGGAGGCACACGGCGGGCGCACGGCAGCCAACTACGCCAGTCGCCAGCTGTACACCGCATTTGCATGCCACGGTTCGCGCCATGGTTGCAACCTACAGCTCACATCCCGCCACAAGACGTTACAGCCAGATGCCGTGCTTTGCAAGGGGCTGTGTTGATAACGCATGAGCATGAGTCAGCTACTGGGTGGCCGTCCAACAGGCATCTGCCTGTTGGACGGCCACCCAGTAGCTGACTCATGCTCATGCGTTATCAACACAGCCCCTTGCAAAGCACGGCATCGCTCAAGACCCAGCACAGCCACCGCAATAGCCACAAACTGTCGCCACACCCGCACATGACGTGCACGGGACTCTGCACTAGAAGCAAATAATGGATCATCTAAATTTTCTAGTGACCAGGCCAGTGCAGGGTGTTCCAGCATTCTCTGCAGCTGCTCCTGGCTATTATTTGTTAGGGCACTGCATGCTCCCCATATTGTCCTGAAACCTCGCACCTCTGCATGCGTCACCTGCTGTAACCCTTCTTTTTTTTGTTGCCTGCACGCCATGTGAACCATGCTTTGCATGCTGGCAACAGTGGCCTGCATAGCAGCACCGGCTGCAACACCAATCTCCAAGCCGGCAGATGTTGCAGCATCAACAGTCCATGCCTCATTGAAACTACCAGGCAGCCAAGCACTGGCAGCAGCACCAACAGTAGCTGTCACCACAGACGTTGGGCTGCCTGCTGTAATCTGGGGCATACACAGCAGCAGCACAACAGCAATAACAACACTCCAGCGAGACAGCTTTTGTACATGGCGCATACGCAACAGCTGCCTACTCTTGAAACAACACAAGGGTGCAGCAGCAGGTTCTTTTGTTGATAACCTTACATTGAACAAAGCAGCGATTTTCAGCAAGTTGTGCTGATACACTCGCAGCTTAATCAACACCTGCTCAACCGCCACACAAATGCCAACTGCAAAACCAGCAGCAGTTGGTGCGCAATACATGCTGATGTGCAGCAGTTGTGCCGCAGACAACCATCCCAAACTTACTGCAGCACACACACTCACCAACACTGCCACAGCAATGCAAACACATACTGCAGCATGTGTCGCAACGGCCTCTGTGGCAACCCAGCACTCCAACATGCTGCTGTGCACGGCATGCAGCGCACGGCGTAAAGCAACCCTACCTTTACGTGAGAGGGTGCCTCGCCGCCGTGCCAGAAATATGGGGTCACGACACGTACATGCACCACCCCATACTGCCAACAAAACACGTTTGTACATGGCGTCAGCCATGCACTTCACAGCAGTCACATGTTTCCAAGCACAGTGACCCGCCCATAAGCACAATCCAACCTGCACAGCTTGCAGCCCAGCAATTACAGCATCTGCTGGCTGCAGGTATTGCACAAGATGCACGATCAATGGCATGACACCCCCTGCATTCTGCACCATGCTATGTGAGCCATGGCCAATCGCAGTCACCAATGCTATCCGGGCGCCAATCCAGCGCAGCACTAACACATGCAGCAGCAGCAGCACCCCGCCCACAGCTGCACGGCACGACCAGGTGTAACCAATTGCAACACGGTACATATGCCTAAAGCAGCCACGCCGACGTAAGGTACAACCTGCAGCTGATGCTTGTGACCAACGTATGTGAGCAGCACAGCCACAGGCGCAACCCACCACACTGCCAGCAATCTCTGCCAGCCACATTGCAGGATACAAAGGTGGACCAGCAGCACATGTGTCCTCCTCAGCAACTGCGCGGGAGACACCAAGCACTGAAGACATGTTGCCCAACTTTGCAGCTGCAATACAACAAACACCAGCAGAGGCAATCAATAGCAGCACACACATTGCCATGTGGCAGCCGATACAAAGTCTGCTGCGGCCACGCCATGAACGCTTGCCACGCATGCCCTTGCAACAGTGTGAGCCCCCACCATGCCAGCTGCACAGCTGCAGCTGCCGAACCCAACATGCCATCACACACGCACTCGCCCACAGCAGCACAGTGCTCCATTGCAGCATGCTGTGCAAGCGTGCAGCAGCAATCACATTGTGCTGTGATGCATTGTGCCCCACTCTGCTGTCCCCGGCGGACAGCATGAATGCACTAAACAAGACAGCACCGCAGCATGATGCAGCACCGAGCAGCACCACAATATGCAGCAACACACGCACGACAGCTGCCAGCCGCCACTGCCAGCCACCACCAGCTGGCTGATGCTGCTTCAAAGCCGGTGGCTGTCCCCAATCATCAGGTGGACAGGCAGGCGGCGCCTGATTGGCGCACACTTTCCGCCGCTTTTGCTGGGCAGTGCGGCGGGTGGGCACCTTGGTGGTGTGGCGCTGCAACTTCTTGAAAAGGCCTGCAGCAGCGCATCAGATACAGCACATGTTCGCTCACATAACTTTGCAAAGGGTGCTTGCTATAAACACATATATACATTAGCCTGTCAGCAATCACTTTTTTTACCATGCCATGGGTACCATTCCATGCAATAGTAATCTACTACACTGTTACACCAGTAACGTGCACGCAATACCTGCAGACACCATGGCTTACACAGCACTTGGGCCGGCATGCACACACAAGTGTGCAACCATAGCAGAGCACTTGTCTTGACAACCACAAACTGTCTTACACAGCAGCCCCTTACCATACTGACAGTTGTACAACCCTGTGACCTTGGTGTCACACTTGAGCAGCTTTATGCGGTCTTGCCAGGAGACCTCTGTGTTGTCATTCTCATTACCATCTGCACAGGTCAGCAGGCGGGGCACAAACTGTTCAGGAGGACAAAAGTCTTGTGACAACATCAGCTGTTGCCCCTTGCAGAACACGCTGCAATCATCCAGCCTCAGTCTCAGACAATACCATTATACAGTTTTTCTACATCAGTAACCAAAGCTGCACTACTGCTTTTAGTTTAGTGGAAACACTGCTGCAGTGCAAGCAAGCCCTGCCAGGCAGCCATACCAATAAAAACAGCACAACAGCAGCCGACGCAGCCACAGCAGCACCTACCTGCACAGGTCACCTCAGACTCCTCATCAACTTCAAATGTGATGCTGCCATGTGGGTCTGTGTTGCCAATGTCGTCCTCGCCTGCACAGAGAAGCAGGCAATGCAAGTGATGTGCAGGCGCACGCAACCAATGTGACAACACGCCTTTCCACAGCAGGCTGCAATCAATCAGCCACTCTCGAACCAGGTGCTAGGCATCACAGCAGCTATTTTTTCAGCTACAGACACGGAGCGAACAGCCGAGGGCGCAACCACCAAACGCACCCGCGTTGCCAGTGCACACACCTGCATTGGCCACCTCGGACTCGTCAGATCCAGCTGGGCTGCTGTCGGGGGCCTTTGTCTTGCACGTGTCCTCGTCGTCTGCGCGTTCATACAGGAATTGCAAGTTTAGGTATACGCAAATCTGTGTGCACTCACATGTTTCACGAGGTTCGTTGTTGCACAGCGGCGAACCGGTGCTGCCAAGCCGTGCCGCCACGCTCCCGCGCCAGCTGCTACTGCCACAACCAAAGCAGCGGCGAACGACTTACCAGAGTCTTTGAAGAGCTCATGCGCCACGTCCTGCCAAAACTCTGCGAGGAGCAAAACGCACAGAATTCATTACAACGCCCGCAAACGATGCCTGGATTAATTTTCAGCTACATACACGGAACGAACAGCCGAGGGCGCAACCACCAAACGCACCCGCGTTGCCACTGCACACACCTGCATTGGCCACCTCGGACTCCTCGTCGGATCCTGCTGGGCTGCTGTCGGGGGCCTTTGTCTTGCACGTGTCCTCGTCGTCTGCGCGTTCATGCAGAAAGTTCAAGTTTAGTTATATGCAAATCTGTGTGCACGCACATGTTTCACGAGGTTCGTTGTTGCACAGCGGCGAACCGGTGCTGCCAAGCCGTGCCACCACGCTCCCGCGCCAGCCGCTACTGCCACAACCAAATCAGCGGCGAACGACTTACCGGAATCTTTGAAGATCTCACGCGCCACGTCCTGCCAAAACTCTGCGAGGAGCAAAAGGCACAGAATTCAGTCCAACGCCCGCAAACGATGCCTGGACTATCCCAAGCACACAAACACACCTGCATCCACCTTCTCGACTCCTGAAAACCGATCTCTCACGCCATTTGCAGACATGGAGCCAAGCGCCGAGGGCGCAACCACCAAACGCACCCGCCTTGCCGATGCTGCAAGCAACAACTCAGCGGTCAAGCCACGCGCACGTGTATCTCACGCCACCCTACGTGCATTCCCTAAGCATCATGCACCTTTTTGCCTCCGCCGGCATGAACAGCCTCCTGCGTAATGGCGGCAGGCGCACTGCCGGGGGCAGCAGCACCCACTATCATGAGGCAGCCGGCTCACGACTGTACACCGCATTTGCATGCCACGGTTCGCGCAGGTAAACGAGCAACACTGTCTGAAGCAGCAACGGGAATAGCATGCCTGCGGCAAGTCTTTTATATGGCAGGGCAGTGTTTTGGGCCCCGTGTAGCGCTTACACGCAGTTTGTAAAAATCCGCGTCTGGTTGTAGGATGTTGCAATTCAGATTACGAACGAACTTTTGGTCCCTTGCACAATTTTTTACGAATTGTCCCTTCTTATAGTATAAGATTATATAACGAAGTCCATGCCAACTGACATCCAAGTGTCAGCAGGCACCGGCAGCGGCTGTAACAACCCTGCTGGCTTCATGTTAGAGGCCTTGACACGCTGGCAGGAACTGCAGGAAGCGACGTAGCGCCGAACAGCAGCAGCATCTTTTGCGTCTCTTCCAATTCAAGCGGGCTGTACCGGAACATAGGCCGTAGAATGGATTTGTCACCCTCGGAAGGAATGACTTCTATGTCCAGTTCGATTTGAGAACCGCCAAAGGGTGGCTCGACTGTAAATACCTCCGGGAAAGAGGACACGATGTTCTGTACTTGCTCTGGCTGGAGCAGATTGGCTTGTGTATTGGGACTGTTAGGAGCAGCAGGTGGCACTGCTGAGGTAGCTGTAGTAGTGCCCTCCATCGCACCAACAGTTACTGGAATGTCTGGCTTTTTGTCGTGAACGACAACCATACATTGCCACACGCCAGGGCCACTATGCAAGATGCGTTTGGCCTTAGCATAGCCGATTACATGCGGGGTGTCAGCAGTATTGCTGTCACTCGCGTCTGTGTTATCGTGTGGCTTCGCAGCTGCAGAACAGCTGTTAGAAGACGAGTCTGTCATTTCAATCGTATATCTACGTCCGTTTTTGTACACATGACAGCAGGCGTTAGGATAATCCATGATAGCTTGCCTGTCATGCAGCCAGACATCACCTATGATCAGATCAAAAGTGCCTGGCATATCAATGGCATAGAACACCAGTGTGTCTGTCATCAACGGCATACGTACTGTCAATTTACAGCAACTGGATGCGTCTGCTGCACTCTGTAACACTCCTACCACGGATATTGGGGTAGAAGCAGTAGACAGCTTGATGCCAATGAGGGAGCAGTTACGCTTGGAGATGTAGTTGCCACCACCAGCACCACTGTCGATTAGGGCCTTGGCTGGAGCACCTGCCACGTGCACGACTGCCTGTATTGTGTGCCGCTTAGTAACAGCAGCGTTAGTGCTGGCAGGAGCAGTAGCAGCAGGAGCTTCAGCCATTAGTACGTCAGTGTGTGAGAGATTGCAGGAAGCATCTGCGTTATGCTGTATTTTTGGAGCATCATGGCACAAAGCAAACGTGCATCTCATCGCACTGGTTTGCCTGTTAAAGGATCAGTGAACAGCTGCAGCTACAGCTGTGTGCCTGTACCGTAAACATGCATAAGCTGCATGCCCTTCATCAAGTCTAGCTCGAGCTTTGCATATAACGCGGACCGCAATGAATGCAACATGCTTCAAAAGTACTTGATTGAGGTGAAAGGAGCAACGGCATCTTGCGGCTCGTCTGACCAAATGAATACGACTAGTCTCAGTCGCCTAACTCTTCGGGCACGTACTTGCCTCAAACCTTTAACGTGCTGAAATGTTACACTGTTTTAGTTAGGACAGAGATACATGCAGCAAAGAACCAAACATGCTGCAACGCCTGCACACTGCAAGCTGCTCACTTCTGAAAGCGAGACGTCCTTCCTTCAAAGGGCTTCACTCCAGAGCGAAAGAGACCGAATGCGGCCGCCCTGGCGCCCATTTGTCACCCGGCACAGCTGCAACTGACGGTCTATTTTCAGTCATCCCAGCTCCCCGTATCGCTGCGGCTGACTACACACTAGTGCAACTATGAGAAAAGCACATCCACACGGCATCCACACCACTTCCACTGACGGCCGTCCAGTGAGGCTGTGAATGGTCGTGGATGGCGTCCAGCGCCCATCTACAGCGGGTCCTTATTCACTGGACACGCGAACCCCGGGGTTGGGGCCCGTGGATGGCGTCCGTGGATAGGGTTCTGGACCGCGCTCATCAGGGTCAAAACACTCTATTACACTTTATATATGTGCTTATCGATGTTACGGGTGATAGATGGCGTGCTGCATCGTCTATCACACAAAAGTGGCCCGTTCAGGCAGCTGCCTGCAGGCTCGCAAACTAACCAAACACCGATGCTGCAACATGCGCAGTATGCTTGAATAATGAACACTTAGTACCGCCTATGCATCACGCAGAGCAATTCAGGAGTCCACAAGGCCGCAGGACAACACAACAATGCACTGCACAGCAGGTCACGCTGCTGCTGCCGCAGCACCACCGACCAGGTGGCCACGATCGCCGAGCCATGCCATTGTCATTGCGCGAGACGCAAAGCACAGCCGGCAATAACGAAAATATCACGGTCGTTACTGGAGTACACAGACTGCATAAGCACCCACTGGCTTCGCACGACCGAATCTTAAACCCGACCCATCCACACACGTGTATGTCAGCATGCGGCCTATTACCCAACCAGCCCAAACCTATCACCCATTCACACGTCATCACTCACCCTTTTACCCAACCAGCCCGAACCTATTACCCATTCACGGCGGTCCAAACCTGCGGTTCATGCTGCATGAGGGCTGTCATCATCATATTACCCATTCAAGCCATAGCATCAACGCCATCGGCCTCGCGCCCCACCGGGACGGCAGCAGGAGGGGGGAGCACTGCTCCAGAATGTTTGCAAGTATTGCGCACATTCCAAGCCTTCAGAAGAAAGTTAGAAATACACGGTGACACCATCCGACGTCTTCCAGAACTGCCCCAAATATCATCAGACACAAAATGCAACACCTTGGTTAATGAATCAGACGTGGACCAAATGCTGCGCAACTTCTCGGTGCAACTAGGCAGGGATCTGATCTCAGCAAACATACCATCCCTCTCAGCAGAGGTAGCAGGACAATCAAACATCAAGTGTGATGCTGTCAACATGCTACAGCCAGCTGCCACACGCAGCACAATCATTGAATGCGCCTCAGGCGTACTCCTGAGGCTCATGGCAGCTACTGCTTGAAAGCCTCCACAGCAGCCCCCAGCGTGCAGCTGCTGTCCCTGCACAGCTGCTGCCATGCATTGCCGCCACCAGCACCGCCGCCAGCCGCGCCACCCCCGCCCCGTCCCTCCAAGCTCGCCTGCAGCTGCGCATGCAAGGTCCCCGCTGCTGCTGCCAGCTCATCCCACTGCCTGAAGGGCTGCCATGCCGTGCAGTTGTAGCTGGGGTCCACAGGGTTGATGATGGCGGGGCGGTACAGCCGCCCAGAACCCCATAGGCGGCTGAAGGACGGCAGCAGCGCCTGCTGCTTGCTGTAGTACACTTCCAAGATGATCGGCTCACACTGCAGCTGCTGTTGCTGCTGCTGGGCATCAGGTGCCTGCTGGTCAGTGCTGGGTGGAGGGGTGCAGCGCAGCAGCTGCGATGCCGCCAGCAGCACGTCCATGAACAGCTCCAGCGGCCGCTGCTGCTCGTAGAGCCGGCGCTGCTGCGTCCGCTGCTCCAACACATACAGCACAAACACCTCCCAGATGTAGTTGGGGGGGCCCTTGGCGTCATCTGCTGCTGCACCAGCAGCCTGCAGCGCAGCAGGCAGCCCGTACTTTGACCAGGCCTTGACCGCACGAATGACGTCAGTAACAAGGCGGCCATAACCTGGCAGGCCGCGCTGCTTGTAGTGCTGATTGACGCCTTTCAAGACGGCTGCTTGAGATTCTGACAGGTCAGTCACTCGCTGGCGGGTGGCGTTGATGAGGTGCGTAGGGTGTTCGCTTCCTGCTGCTGTGCTTCCGCTGCTACTGCTGCTGCTGCTGCTGCTGCTGCTGCTGCTGCTGCAGCTGCCATTGATGGCATACTCACACCCTCGTGGACTGAAACCTGACTCTGTTGTTGCTGGCGGTAAGCAGATTGCAATGCATCGACCCCTTGCTGTTGCTGCTGCTTCTGCTGCGTCAAGCAAGGGTTGCAGCAGCTGCTGCCGCTGCTCTGTCTCTGTGTTGCCGTGGCACTGGGCGACCTGCAGGCCACAGCCAGGAATGTGCAGGCTGTTGCGTGACAGGTGCGAGAGCGTGACAGGTGCAGCCGTGCAGTGCAGGCCTAATAACTGATGGCTCCCTCCAGGTTCGTCTGTGTTGCTGATACGTTGTCACTGCTGCTGGCATGCAGCACACGGCTTGAACCTGCAGCATGCATAGACACAGCTGTGCATGCCACGCGGCACTGGACACCTGCGACAGCAGCTGCTGCGGCCCACCTGTACATCCATCTGCAGCTGCAGATGTGTGTGCTGCAGGCGCAGGAAATGCTCAGAGTGGCAAGACCTCAGCCGCCACCCCGCGGCAGGGCTGGCTGCTGCATCAGCACTGGCTTCACTGCACAGCTGCTGCTCCACAGCTGCCAGCAGCTCCCTGCGGCAGCTGTCGAAGCAGGCGCCACCGTGGCATCTCAGCTTGAGCACAACATCCAGGTCACCACTGCAAGCGAAAGTACGGTGGAGGTGCTGGTGTCAGCATGCAGGGATGTGGGTTGCATGTGCACCACTCAGCTGTGCTGCCTGGCATTGTGTGACGGGTGCACATGCAGCTCATGTTGTCTGACTGTGCACAAGTAGAACGGTGACAGCCACACCTCAAGAGCAAAGCAGGAAGACAGCAGCAGCTGTGCAGCCGTTATGGGTGCACTGAACCTGTGTAAGATGCGTCTTTGAAACAGACTGCCGTGACAGCTCGGTGACGCGCATGCATGTCCATGCACGCGCCAGCACTCACCTCCTCCTCAAGCCCGTGGCCTTCTCAAACGAGCCAGCCTTGATCACGCTGGCAACATTCCAGCGCATGCCAGTGTCAGGTGAGGTGAGCCGGATCTGCTCACAGGTGCGACACACAGCATCCAGCGTGCGGCGCATGACTGCCTTCTCCTGGCGTGTTGGCAGCAGCGTGCCGATGAAGCACCTGAAGCCGTGGTGCAGCTGTAAGGCAGACGCAGGCTGCGGTGGATTACGCTGACCAGCTCTCACTGCTGCTGCTGCTGCTGCTGCGGGGGATGCTGCTGCCTGTGCAGTTGGTTGCAGCACTTGTGGCAGCTGCAGCTGTATCGCTGCAGCAGCAGCGCTCTGGAAGCATGCAGCGCCCTTCATGCCGTTGCCGCTGCCGCTGCTGGTGAGCTCGGCCTCAATCCAGGGCGGCACCTGGTGTGTGTTGCCAGGACCTGTTGGACCTGCTGCCTCTGGCGGCCAGCCTCCAGGCCGCTTCTTCACCTTCCCCTGTTCAAGCCTGGAACAGCAGCAGGGAGAACCAACACAAGGCAGACCGCATGCGGCTATGCCAGTTCCAAGACGCGCAACCACGCCGCTTGCAAGCGGACACACCACCGCATCATGTGCACGTTCACGCTAGCCAGCCAGACCCGCCATGCTGGCAACCGCATCGGACAAAGCTTGTGGCAGGTCTCACACTGCTCACCAGCACACCTCCACAGGGTAGCTGAGGAAGCCGTCTTCCAGGCTGCCCGTGCCACTGCCTGCCGCTGCCTTGCCTGCGCTCAGCCGCACGCCAATGCAGGGCAGCAGCGGCTGCCCCGCTGCGTCACGCACGAGCTCGGCTTCGATGCCGGGGAATTTCATCGCGTTGTAGTCGAAGCAGCTGACGTGCTCCGAGCCGCCGCACGGGTCCGTCACCATTATGCGTGCGGAGCTGCGGGGGTCGAGGAAGGCGACCGCGTGCTTCTTCACGCTGGCTCCCGGCTTGCCCATCACCGTGCGCACCTGTGACGACCGGAACACACACAACACGCATGGTGAGGTGGGAAGGGCCGACCCGGTGCCGCACAGCCAACCCAGTTGTGACGGGTCTCGGTGCTGATGGCCTGCGCCTCAGCTGCAACTCCTGGCCTGGCGAGGGTGCCAGCTGGCACAGCGGAGACGGGCAAACGCAAGGTGCACGCTCTGCGAGTGTTGGTGTGGCAATCTGACCTATGACGAGCGTGCTCCACAAGCAACAACCGACACTAGCACGTCAGCACTGCGCCTACCTTCAGCCCCTGCAGTTGCCGGTTTAGCCAGTAGTACAGCTTCTGGTTTAGCAGCAAGCTGGACGAATGCAACAGCTCCTGGGCTGGTCGTTGCTGCTGCTCTGGCAAGTCCTGGTTCGGTGTGGCAATTGGCCCGTACTGTTGCTGATACTGCAGCAGCAACTCCTGCATGTGCTGAAGCAGTGGCTTGTGGGTGCTGCTGCCGTGCTGAGCATTGCAGTGAAGTGCCTCCTTGCTGCTGCTGATCCCTGCTGTGACTGATCGAGCTTGCCATGGCAAGTCGCGGTGTGCTGAGGGTCGTGCTGGCCGCAGTTGACTCACCCCTAGCACCTGATTCCTGGCTCCTGCTCTGCTGCTGCTGCTGCTTCTGGTACTGCTGTTGACGCACGCAGCACCAGCAGCTCTCAGGCTGCGCTTGGTGGCACCCACACCAACATAATGTCTCTCGAATGCTTTAAGCTTCAAGGGTAGAACAAAATGACATGAACAGGCATGTGCAGGCGCCATCTCGGTGCGACAAGGAAAGGATCTCCAGTGCTGCTTAACATTTGAGATCAACACGTGATGAGTTTATCGTTATAAACTGTACGCATTAGCTGCGGTACAGTGCTGCAGTTGACCGACGACGGCAGTCGTACAGGCCTTGGACTAACACGTCGTTGAACAAACAGCCACGGAGTTGGGATGCCGTGATTCCGTTCCGTGACTTGAGCTAGGCGTGCAATACCTCATCTGCGCCTTGTAATCTCCAGCTGCAGCCATAACCGTTTGATCGATTTGTCGTGATCTTAGCATTCCGGGACAGCGGCAGTTGTAGGTGGACAGTGAGCAGTCAGCAGGTAGTCCTGAATACCGGTTGAGTTCTGGCCGCAGCTTGGGGACCAGAAGCCACCGCATACAAAAGGAATTGGCATGTTGTAGTAGTTTGTAGCCTTTCACGATACAGCATGCTGCAAACCAGCAGGCACAAGCAACTGGTGCAGCACATGCAGGAGTTACTGCTGCAGTACATGCAGCAGCGATATCCTGGCGCCCTTGAGAGCCTGACACCAGAAGAACAGCAGCGTCAGTTGCTGGAGGTGTTGCATTCAGATAACCTGCTGCAATTTCAGGAGGTGTATTGGAGGCTCAATGCGCAGCTGCAGGGATTGAGGGTGAGAGTGATCAGCGTTCATGGCATTGGCGCTGCTCTGCGTGCCTGCAACGCACTGCATCAAAGTCAACTGAGTTGCCTTCACCATGGGTGGCTCCTGTTCAGACCATTACAGCACAGCTTTTACTTCTCAAGGTGCAACCAAGGCAGGTGCATGCTGCCAGTTGCCTCGCTGTCGGTTCCATTTGCAGGGGCTGCGTCGCGTGTTTGGCGCTTGCCAGCCTCGCAGTCAAACCTGAAGACGGCAGCAAACGCCTGGCACCGCCAGCACTCCCTCCTTAGCGCCATGCAACATGCCGAGCTTGCACACCTCCTGTGCTGCTGACATACGCGCAACTCCTGCTGATGCGCATGTGCAGGTTCGTGCTCAGCTCGGCAGCAGCTTCAACACCTACGACATAGCTTTCCTGGACCCACACAGCCCAGCAGACATCCTCACCTCGGGCCCGCAGGGCGTGACACACCCCATCAGCTGCTTGGACCACAACAGCCGAAAGTACCCCGGCAGCGAGCTGCGGCTGACGCGCAACGCGGCGGGCCGGCCGCTGCTGCCCTGCATCACCGTGCAGCTCAAGAAGGAGGCACGCCACGGCAAGCAGCTGCAGCAGTGCTTCATCAGCTACCCGGTGGAGGCCTGCTGGTGCGCGGCGCCCACACTGCCACACGCATGCCGCATCATATGATGGATCACAGGTTGCAAGTGCTACACATCAGAAGTTGATCTCTCGTGCACACATTACAGAAGAATAATGACAGGCTTAGCGAGGGCCTAAGAATTACGTTCTGAGGACTCAGACCCGTCCTACTATCATCAGGATGTGTGCTGTACGCTTGCCAAGCACGGCCAGTGCAGCTGCATGGCCATGTGTACAGCGACAGCCATGCGTCGCCCACCTTCTAAGCCCGCGTGAAAGGCTCAGGTGGTGCCTGCATAACGACTGCACAGTTGGGCTGCATGCCTGCTTGACGCACGTGCACGCAACACGCTTGCACCATGCTCTGTACTTATAACACCCCTGGTCCTGCTCTTGCATGCCGCATGATTGGTTACAGTCTATGTGAGCTGCTGTAACGAGCGAATGGGTTTGGCGCTGGTATTTTTCCGGCAAATCCAACAACCCTACAAAACAAAGTGAAGCACCGTTTGTTTCGCTGCGTTGTTGGTGTGCGGCTGCAGCCTTGAACACGGCAAGTCCAAGAAGAGAGGGCTGGGCGGCTGGCCACCCACGCAGCCACACCTGCTGGCTGAGCTGCAGGGCATGGCAGGCGGCAGCGGGCGCAACGCCACAGACTTCAAGGTCCCGCCGTGAATCGAAGCTGTGCTGGCCAGCAGCCGTGGAGCCCTTGATGCTGCTGCAGCCAAGGCTGATGAGCAAGCGGCTTTAGCTGCAGGGCTGACGACTGCAGCACATGCAGCGGCGTCAAAAGCGCCACCAGCTCCGGCAGTACGGCCAGCAAACGCCGAACTGACTCCAGCAGCAGCAGCTGCGGGTGCGCCAGCCTGGGCACCAGCACCAACACCCACACCAATGACAGCAGCAGCAGCAGCAGCAGCACGAGCACGAGCAACAAGACCACGACTAGCAGCAACACAGCTCCAGCCCCCAGCGCCTGCAACCTTAGCAGCAACGCCTGCAGCTGCTGCCGTGGCTGGTGTCACACAACGGCAGCCACCTCTGCGGACGCCAGCAGTCGCAGCTGTGACAGCAGCGATGCCGGCCCACAGTACCAGTAGAGGCAATAGAGGCAGTAACCAGGGCAGCTGCTTTGGAGCTCCAGCTTCAACTTTTAATGCTGCTGCTGATGATGATGATGCTGATGCTGATGCTGCTCATGCCCACCTCCTAGCAGCAAACTGCCAGCTGCAGCATCACAGTGACAGCAGCAGCAGCAGCAGCAGCACAGGCCCTGCACCCAGGTTGAACTCAGCAGGCAACGCATACGCAGTGCAGCTGTTGGGGGTGCCATTGCTGCAGCAGGCGATGCACACCAAGCACCAGCCGCAGCACCAGCAGCAGCCAGCCACAGAGCAAGGCCCAGCACAGCAGCTGGGCTTGTTCTCCATCCAGCCTGCATCACCCAAGTTGGCACCATTGCTGCAGCAGACCATGCACACTGAGCACCAGCCGCAGCACCAGCAGCAGTCAGCCACTGAGCAAAGGCCACCACACCAGCTGGCCATGGAATTTTCATCCATCCAGCCCGCACCACCCAAGTTGGTGCCTGCCCATGTGCAGCAGGTGGCAGCCCCTGCCAGTGCAGCAGCACCAAGTACGACCTCTTGCAAGACACAGCATTGCAAGGGCCTCCACCAGCAGCAGCGGCAGCAGCAGCAGCAGCGCACCAACAGCGTCATGCTTGGCTGCTGCAACTTTTTGCAGTACCTCACCATCCCAGCCATCATGCTGCAGCTGCCTGACAGCACATGTGGGAGAGTGGCAGCCCCCGGCAGCCGGTTCAGTGCAGCACCCTGTTTCCGACATTCCCAACAGCAACGCTGCAGCAGCAGATGCACCGCTGTGGCTTGCAGGCCAAGCAGTGTACAATGCAGTGTTGGGCAGTCCTGAAGATGAGGCAGCGGCAGCAGCAACAACAGGAAGTCCTTGTAAGCAGGGTGCAGGTGATACAGGCCATGATGCAGGCACCACCCAGGCCCAGCAGCAGCAGCAGCAGCAGCAGCAGCAGCCCCATCAGCAGCCAGCCACTGAGCAAAGGCCAGCACAGCAGCTGGGCTTGGTAGGTAACCGGCCTGCATCACTCAAGTTGCTGCCTGCCCGTGTGCAGCAGATGGCAGCCCCTGCCAGTGTGGCGGGTGCGACTCTCTGCAAGACACACAGCATGGCAAGGGCTTCGGCCAGCAGCAGCAGCAGCAGCAGCAGCAGCAGCAGCAACAGCGCACCAACAGCGCCATGCTTGGCTGCTGCAGCTCCTTGCAGTGCCTCATCATCCCAGGCAGGTGGCTGCTGCCATGGGGCACCTGTGGGATGGCGGCATCCCCTTGCAGCTGATTCAGTGAAGCAACCTGCGCTTGGCATTGGCATTGGCAACAGCGACGCTGCGGCAGCCGATCCGCAACTGTGGCTTGCAGGCCTCGCCGCGTTCAAATCAGTGCTGAGCAACGGATGGGACGAGGGCGTGGCAGCAGCAGCAGTGACAGCAGCAACAGCAGCAGCAGCAGCACACGCCCACAAGCAGGATGCAAATGATCCAGACCATGAGGCAGGCACCACTAGGATGAACAACACAGGGACAGCCACCACTGCCATTCAAAGCACGGCCGCACTCACAGCTCACGGGAATGCTTGGGCAGCCGCAACAGCAGCCCTGGCGGCCACAGCGACATTGGCAACGGCGGGCAGCACATGCCTGCAGATTCAGCAGCAGATGTTGGTGCAGGCTGCTGTTGACCTGGGCGATGCCAGCAACAGCGTGTCACTTGACAGCACCGGCAGCACTGGCAGAGCGACACCAGCCACTGCTGTGTCATGGGGAGCCGGCACAGCCGGGGCTGATGCTGGTGGTTGCAGCGTGCCTCGCACCCCCGCGGCAACAGCTGAACCAACAGCAGCAGCTGGGGCTGGGGCAGCGAGTGACTGCAGCCAACCAGGGGCTAGGCTGGAATCTTGCAGCAATGCGATGCTCTGCTGCAGCAGTGCTGACGGCATCCGCAGCAGCATGACCAACAGCAGCCCCCCAGCTATGATTGCAGCAACGCGCCTGGCCCAACCACCAGCGCCTCCACACTCGCCAGTGCCACCTGCAGCAGCAGGGGCAGCAGCAGCAGCAGCAGCAGCAGCAGCAGCACCTGCACCTGCACCTTCAGCAGCAGCAGCAGCAGCAGCAGCAGCAGCAGCAGCAGCAGCAGCAGGGACTGGCCAGGATGGAGCCCCCGTAACCAACAGCTGCCCATCGGCAATGCAGCTGCAGCACGCCATTGAGATGAATGAAGGCTTCAGGTGCTTCATCAGCACGCTGCTGCCAACAGCGCAGGAGAAGGCAGTCATGCGCCGCACGCTGGATGCCGTGTGCCACGCCTGTGAGCAGATCCGGCTCAACTCACCTGACACTGGCATGCGCTGGAATGTTGCCAGCGTGATCAAGGCTGGCTCGTTTGAGAAGGCCACGGGCCTGAGGAGGAAGTAGGTGCTGGCGCGTGCATGGACATGCATGCGCGTCACCGAGCTGTCACGGCAGTCTTTTTAGATACACATCTTACACAGGTTCAGTGCACCCATAATGGCTGCACAGCTGCTGCTGTCTTCTTGCTCTGCTGGTGAGCTGTCGCCGCCACTATTGTACCTGTGCACAGTCAAACAAATGAAATGCGTGTGCTGCCCTGAGACGATGCAAAGCAGGACGGCTGAGTAACGCACATGCAAACCACATTCCGGCATGCTGACACCAGTACACCCACTGCACTTCCGCTTGCAGTGGTGACCTCGATGTTGTGCTCAAGCTGAGGTGCCACGGTGGCGCCTGCTTTGACAGCTGCCGCAGGGAGCTGCTGGCAGCAGTGGAGCAGCAGCTGTGCAGTGAAGCTAGTGCTGACGCAGCAGCCAGCCCTGCCGCAGGGTGGCGGTCCAAGCAGTGCCACACTGAGCACTTTCTGCGCTTGGAACACCGCGCTCTGCATGCTGGCGGTCAGCAGCTGCAGCTGGACCTCCAGGCGCGTCTGCGTTGAGCAGTTGGGCCGTCCCGTCTTGCACAGTACACATCAACGGCAGAACATGCTTGTGACCAGCATCAGGCACTGTTGTGAGCATCACTTCTGCAGCAGCATCTGCAGCAGCAGCCCATGCAGATGTCATTTCATCCCCAGCAGCGCCACTAGCAGTAGTTTTCTCTGTTGCGCCTTGCCTTAAACCAGCGGGTTTCTTGTTCTTGCACTCTGCGTCACACGCTTGCCTATCCGCAGTCCATGCCTGTCACCACGAGACTCACCCCACCTGTTTTGCTGGTGGTATGCCTCCTGCAGGTTGCCAAGTGCTACTGTGACAAGGAGGAGCAGCAGCGCCAGCACCTGCTGCAGCCGCTGCTGGATGCAGCGGAAGCGGCTGCAGCAGCACCTGCCAGCAGGCAGCAGCCTGGCACGCGTGCAGTCAACAGGGCGCTCACTTCGGACTCGACATCTGACTCAGACAGCAAAGCGGCTGTGTACGGCAGGCCAGCAGCAGCAGGCGGAGCAGCAGCAGCGGCGGCGGCGGCGGCGGCGGCTCTGCAGCGGCCGCGCCGTGTCAAGGCCAGCCGCCGCAGGGTCACCAGCCTCTCGGGGTCCCAGGCAGCCATGATCAAGGACATTGATCAGCGCTACGAGCAGCGCGGCCAGCCAGGTTACGGCCGCCTTGTCACTGACGTCATTCGTGCGGTCAAGGCCTGGTCCAAGTACGGGCTGCCTGTGGCGCTGCAGGCTGCTGGTGCAGCAGCAGATGACGCCAAGGGCCCCCCCAACTACATCTGGGAGGTGTTTGTGCTGTATGTGCTGGAGCAGCAGACGCAGCAGGACCGGTTCTATGAGCAGCAGCGGCCGCTGGAGCTGTTCATGGACGTGCTGCTGGCGGCATCGCAGCTGCTGCGCTGCACCACTTCACCCAGCACTGACCAGCAAGCACCTGATGCCCAGCAGCAGCAGCAGCAGCAGCATTGTGAGCCCATCATCCTGGAAGTGTACTACAGCAAGCAGCAGGCGCTGCTGCCGTCCTTCAGCCGCCTCTGGGGTTCTGGGCGGCTGTACCGCCCCGCCATCATCAACCCTGTGGACCCCAGCTACAACTGCACGGCATGGCAGCCCTTCAGGCAGTGGGATGAGCTGGCAGCAGCAGCGGGGACCCTGCACGCGCAGCTGCAGGCGAGCATGGAGGTACGGGACGGGGGCAGCGCGGCTGGCGGCAGTGCTGGTGGCGGCAATGCATGGCAGCAGCTGTGCAGGGACAGCAGCTGCACGCTGGGGGCTGCCGTGGAGGCTTTTGAGCAGTAGCTGCTATGCATGCGATACTTTAACATTTGTGTGTTGCCTAACTCGTTATTGGAATGTAAAAGGACAAAGTACTGCATGCATGCAAAAGGAGTGCCCCACAGCCTACCACTGTCCCGCATGCAAGCTCTGCTGCGCGCACCCACTGTAAATGGCGGGTGTGCATGGCACTAGCAGTACAGGTACTGCCAGCATCTAGATGATCAGTGGCAGGGCTCGCAAACACATCGCCGAATCGAAATGAAGGAGCTGATTCACAAAATGTGCAGATGTGCTTCGACCGGTTGGTCGAAGTATCGGCCGCTAAACAGGGGCGACCGAATCTCCCGCATACGCACCCGCGCCCCACAACAGACCCACTGCGGGCCACCTGGTCGATACTGGCCAAGGCCTTTCAACTGAATGGTCGAAATCGCCAACAGGTGGTTGCGAACTCTGATTCAGTGGGAAGAGCATCATGTTGTCACCTTGCACCCCAGGGCCTTGGGTACTTTGACGTCAACTTTGGGTTGTTGGGTGTCCCACCCACCCATGCGCATGCTTCAAGCAAGTTGCAGCGCGTCGTGCTGTGGCTGGTTTCTTTGCAACATGCATCTGCACTGGTCGCCACTACCTATGGGCTCAGCTTACATGCGCACGTTTGAGGGACGCAGCAATCCTGCAGTTGCAGACTCGGAGTCTGAAGTAGCTGGACAACACTGCCTCGCCAACGGCGATGTTGGCGCACCATGCCTGCACTCGCCTGAATGATGAAAGGGTTTGCAAGAAGACATTTTCAACAGCGCCGTGCTGCACTGTGACAACACAGTTGATGATCACTAGCATGCTGAAATGTGCCCCCCTCGGCCTTTTGAGCTGGCTGAAGATCTCAACCAGTACTTTACTCACTAGTGCTCGTTTACAGGCGGCGCGTGTGCTGGACAGTGGATGAGTCGGGCAGGCGCCGACAGACAGACACCGCCACACGCCACCAAAGGACAAACATGTTTGTGGTGGATGCTGCTGATGCTCACGATCATGTGCAGGTGCAAACTTTTGATGCCTCGCAGACGTGCGATCAAGCATTCCCATCAAGCCCTCACGCGCACGCCTGTTGCTGTCGCGGCTTTGCTTGGATCAGAAACTGCGCAGGCATGCCTGGAAGGTGCTGCGTCTGAGCAGGCATGGCACGTGCACAGCAATCTGCACACAACAGCTGGTTAAGCACAGCCAACATTGCACATCTAAAGGTGCATATATTGATGTGCGAGCGCAAGTGACATGAAAGGCCCACAAACATCTGCACTGCACGACAGCAATCAGACAGCGTCTTCAAGCATGCCAGCTGCACCAACAGCTGCCAATACAAACCTGCGGCTGGACAGCAGCGCACAGCAACACGCCTTGCCTGCCTTCCCCTGCTGGTGGCAGCATGCACCAAACCACGGTACCGGTGGCAGCAACAGCATGCAGCGGCACCACTGCAGCGACACCACCGGTTACAGCTCAGGCTGTGTGCGCGTGACATCCTCTGCAGCCCTCTCACAGCTTGAGCGCAGCGCCGCGCAGCTGCTGGCCCTCCTTGGCCCCTCCCTTGCCTCCCTTGCCTGCCTTGCCGCCTTTGCCCCCAGCCCCGGCAGCAGCGGCCTCTGCAATCTTCCCAAACACGGCAGCACTCTTGCCGTAGTCGCTCCTCCCGCCGCCGCCCGCCAGCACCCCCTTCTTGATGAGCCCGCTGCTGGTCGCCGCTGCCAGCTGCTTCGCCAGGGACTTGCGGCCCGCCAGGGCCGTGGAGTCGCCGGCGGCGGCAGCACGCGCGGCGCCTTCCGCCTCCTTGGCTGCCTCCTTGGCCTTGTGCACGCGCTTCTTCTTTGCACGGCGCCGCTTGCGCTCGTCCCTGTAGCGATGCGGGCCATCAGTGCAGCGCGGCGGGGCAGACGCATCACATCACATACGCAGGCAGCAAGGGCAGGCACGGCGCCAGTCGGTGCGGTACATCACGCTTGTGGAGCTGGCTGGCCTCACGCTGCCCTCCACACGCCAAGCAAAGTTCCAGAAAGTCCCAAAGAGCGGGCATCAGTGGCGCGCACAGTACATGCATTGCGGCAGGCCAAACATGGACCACACAGTCCTGCAGAGGAGCCCACCCCGCAATGCAGACTGTGGGGACCGCGATGCGCCAAAGTAGATCGCGTGGAGAGCCTCCTCAGCCTCTGCCGCTCGTCAATTCAAGTTAAGTCAGACCTCAGGCACAAACACCAGCACGACACAAGCACCAAAACTACCGCCAAAACTGATTGTGAGGGCTCTTGCCTGCCCGCGTCTGTCCCCAGCCGCGAGCACACATCTACACGAGCGAAGCGCAGCAGCGACCGGCACACCAGCGCGACAGCTGGACACCCCCGTCTGCACGCACTGTGTGAGCTCCTCCTCCGCCTTGGCCTCGCCCTTGGCCTCAGGGGCGTACACCTCCCCTGGCGTGCGCAGCGTGGCGTCACTGACAGCCAGCGGCGCGACCTCCTCGAGCGCGAGCGCCGCCACATCGGAGCGCACCTGGAGGGCAGCAGGGGCGGCGGTTGTCGGGCCAGCAGCAGCAGTTGGGTTGAGCAGTGACAATCATGCTGGGAGTCGGGGTGATGCGCGGCGCATGCTCCAGGGCTGCGTGCTTCGTACCAGCTGACAAGGCAGACATGAACCTGTGCATTCCTGGGATATACACGAGCAGCTGCGATGTAGCTTCGACACCTGCAGTTTGTGCTGCAAACTCTCGGCTGCTGACTGCCGCCGCTTGCTGCCGCGACCCCTGCATTCCGCCAAGCAGGCGTTGCCGTCACGTCACGAACAAGCGGCCAAGTCGGTGTGACCAAGCCGCGGGCCGCCAGCCCACCTGCAGCTCCTCTACGACAGGCTTGGGAGCAAAGGCAAAGCTGGACAGCGCGTCGAGCTTGCCGCACAGCTCCTTGAACAGCGCGGCGGCCTGACGCCGCAGCGGCTCCTGCTTGTCGGGCGCGGTGAAGCCCGTGGCCTGCTGCACGTACTCCGCCTCGTACACCTCGCCCAGGCCCTGCAGCAGGTTTGGCACAATGCGCGACACGCAGCGCAGCGCAGTGAACACAGTTTGTACAGCGCAACGCGGAAGATGCAACGAGTCTGGCGTGCTATGCCTGTCGCATGCAATCTGCCTTGGAGTGTCGCCCGGGGCCTGCAGGCAGCATGATGTTGTGGTGTGGCAATGCGGATGTTGGAGCAGCAGCAGCAGAGAGCACGCATGAGGGCTTGAGGCGCTGATCGGATCATTCGACTTGCAAACAGAAAAGCAAGCAGGCACGCTGCGCTGCGCGTGGCATTTTTGAAGCTGGACCACACAACACAGTCAGTGATTTGGCAGTGAGGCAGCCCAGCAGCTTGTTGGGCCACCCCCACACATGACCGCCGCAGGCCGGGCTGCCGCTGTTTCCGCTGTTTCTGCCGGTGCTGCACTAGGCACAGGTTTCACAAGGCTTCACAGGGTTCCACTCTGTGGGTGGCACTGTGTGCGTGGCACTGTGTGCGTGGCACTGTGTGCGTGGCACTGTGTGTGTTGCACGGCCTGCTGCATGCTGTGGCTGCGCGGCCGCCGCACCTGCTGTGCCTTTGTGTCGTCCAGCTCCACCACCTGCCGCTTCTTGACCTCCGTTGGCGGAGGCAGCACCCGCACCACATCGTCCCACCTGCAGCAGCAGCCACACACACACACACAACGCGGCACACGGACTGAGCGGGACGGGTGTACAAGATGGCAGGTGGCAGGTGGCTGCGGACCCTGGCAGCAAGTAAAACTACAGGCATCAGCGTGCGCAACACCCAGCGCAACCCTCGCGCCAGCAGGCATGCGCATGCACCCGTCCGCCCCGCACAGCACACACCAGCGCCACCACATGTGTACATGCAAGCCCTAGCCGGCAGCGCGATGGAAGCAGCCTCAGCTTCAGCTTTCAGCAGCAGCAGCAGCAGCAGCAGCAGCAGCAGCAGCAGCAGCAGCAGCAGCAGCAGCAGCAGGAGCAGCAGCAGCAGCAGCAGTGCGCGTGCGGCACTGCGGCGCACCTGGCATCCGCGATGCGCTTCCTGATCAGGTCCTCCAGGCTGTGCGTGGCCTCCTCGGTGGGCGCAGGCGGCGGCTTGTTGGTGGTGTCGTAGTCCATGTCGATCTCGAGCGCGCTGTTCAGCGGCCTGGCCGCGCCCTGCACCTCCCCCACCAGGTGCCACGGCTTGTCGCCCATCGCGGCCCCCTCCAGCTCAGCGATGCGCTCCTGCAGAGGCGTGAGATGGCCGTGCAGGAGCAGCAAGGTGGTGTGGATGAGAAAGATGGGAAAGAGCGCGCTTGTCGCCCAGCCTCTCCCAGCTCACTAGCAGTCCCCCAGGCGGAAGAGTGCAACAATAGTGATCAGAGGAAGGAAGCGAGAGGGAGGTGACGGGAGGAGAGCTTGTCGCCTGTCGCAGCTGCCTCAGCGCAGCAACACGCTCGTATGATTAGAGTTGACGGCAGCAGCAGAGGCCAAGCAGCTTCAACGAGGCAAACATAACGAAAACAATCATGTCGTCTGCTGCAGCTCGACATACTGACGCAGCTCAGCATACTGGCGCAGCTGTGTCCCTGTCAGCGCCACACTGCAGCCCCACCAACCTTTCGCAGCCTCCGAGCTGCTGGCTAGCCTCTCAAGCCTTGCACACACCTCCAGCAGCAGCAGCAGCAGCAGCAGCAGCACCCACCTGCATGCGCACCAGCCTCTTCTCATGCGTTGACAGCGGCTGCTGCTCCTGGCCGCCGTCGTCGTCACTGTCAAACGCGCCTGCTGCTTGCCATGCCTGCAGCCCTCCGCGCTCGTCTGCGCCACCCCCGCCCTCCGCCTGCTCCTTGCCATCACGCCTGCCGCGCCGCTGCTTGCCGGCTGCAGCAGCGCCGCCTAGACCCTCCTCCCCTTCCTCGGACGAAAGCCAGGCAGCGTCATCGTCATCGTCTGCGCCCATGTCTTCGTCATAGCTGCTGTCGGCAGGCTCGTCCCCGCCATCCTCATCACTGCCGCCGCCCATCAGGCCGGCAGTCCCACCCATCTCATCCTCCCACCGATCCTCCTGATCGCTGTCATCTCCAGCGGTGCCAGCAGCAGCAGCAGCAGCACCCTTCCTCTGCTGCTGCTGCTTGTGCTTGCCCAGCTTGCCCGTCTTCTGCTGCTGTCCTGCAAGCCCTGGCTCCTCCCCAAAGAAGTCCTTGTAGAAGACCTGCCTAACACCACCCCCGGACCCCTCCAGCCCCGCCCCCTCATCTTCATCTTCCGAGCTGCCGTCGGCCCACTGCTGCTGCTGCTGCTGCCGCCGCTGCGGCTGCTTCTTGCCCACCAGCGCAGCACTGCTCTGCAGCAGCTCGTCCAACGCAGCCTCCTCCTCGTCAGAGCCTGCCTCACCAACTGCGCCCTGCAGCTGCAGCCCAGCTGCCCTCTGCTTCTCCTTCTTCTTCTTGGCCTTCTGCTGCTGCTTCTTGCTGGCGTCAGCATCAGGAAGGTCAGCAGTGCCGCCAAAGAAGTCGATCTCGTCGGCTGAGTCTCCCTCCTCGCCTTCGCCTGCTGCTGCTGCTGCTTCAGCATCGTCGTCGCCTGCTGCTGCCTCCCGCTCCGCTTGCGCCACAAACGCCTCCATGTCATCCAGGTGGAAGAACCTGCAGGGGTTGAAACACAGCACGGTGTTGTCACAACAGCAAACACAGGGTCGTGAAAGATACCAGCAGAGGCAAGGGGCGACACTGGAAGCATGACAAGCGCAGCAGCTGCCGCACAGCCCGCTGCAAAGGTCGAGTGCGCATGCAGGCGTTGTGTGGCTGCAGCGGTGTGCCCAGACAGCTGCAAGGCACCCCCACAAGCAGCAGGTGTGACAACGCCTGAACAGCTTTAGTGCATGTGTCTAAAGAGTGCCAACCCACCTGTCCTCTGTAGGCAGCGGCTTACGACGGCCACCAGCTGCTGCTGCTGCTGCTGCTGCTGCGTTTCCCAACTGCCCCTCCTCCTCTACACCATCTCCCTGCAAGTCGCTGCTCATTTGCTCGTCATCATCTTCTGCCTCGAAACCCTCGTCACCTCCGCTGCCGCCGCTCGTCTCAGCATCTGCATCGCCCAACACTGCATCGATGCCCGCCTCAACCTCTGCAGGCACCAGCCGCAGCCCTGCTGCTGCTGCAGCACCGGCTGCACCCTCGCCGCTGCCACCCATCTGCCCAAGCAGCTTGCGGAGGCGTTTGCGCAGCGGGGCGAGCTGCATGTCCAGCTGCAGCCACACCTGCTCGCTGTCAAAGCCGTCACCCACGTGTAGCGCTGCTGCAACCTCCTGCTCCTGCTGAAAGGGGTCAGACGAGGCCTGCTGCTGCTGCTGCTGCTGCTGCTGTTGCGTGCTGCCCAGGCCTTGCGCCTCTGCACAGCTGCAGACTGTGTACTGCAGCAGGGCCTGCATCAGCAACGCGACAGGAAGATGTTCAAGTTCCAGTGAGAGATCAACAACAGCTCGCTCGGTGGCACAAACGATGGCTGCTGGTGACTGCTGGACAATCTGGCAACACACAGGGCTGCCGCCCTGCAGCTGCATGACAGCCGCTGCAAGGGGCGGCCGCTGCCTGCCCCCAAATGGCCCTGCCATGTTGCTACAGCAGGCCAGCTGCGTGACAGGCCATGATGCTAGAGCCATGCCGTACAACTGCCACTGCCATGCTCACATGTGTGCAGCGGCACAACGCACACACATCCACACAGAAGCAGCCAGGCGCACACACATCTCTACCAGCTCTTACAAAACCCACCTTTGCTGCGTGGCGGGCTGTTTGTGCTATGTCAGGGTTGGGCTGCAGGAAGGCTGCGGGGTCTGCTGCTGCCTGGCTGAGTGCAGCCACAGCAGCTGCCAGGTCAGCTTGCTTGCTGAAGTCATCCAGCTGCTCGGCATCAGCTGCCTCATCTGCATCGCCGCCTTGCTGCTGCTGCTCCTCCTGCTCCTGCTGGTCAAAGTCATCGCGAGGTTCCTCTGTTTGCTTTTGCTGTTGCTGCTGGCGCCGTGTAGACCTGCGTGCAGGTGGCACAGTGCCAGCCGGCGATGGCTGCTGCTGCTCCAGTTGCTGCTGCAACCTGCGCGCGCTGCGTCGGGTACTTGGTGGCTCTTGACGCTGCTGCTGCTGCTGCTGCTGCTGCTGCTGCTGCTGCTGCTGCTGCTGCTGCCCTGGCTGCTCATCTGCTGCCGCTGCTCCATGCCGTTGCCGCCGGGCAGGTGTTGCTGGCTCCTCCTCTGCAGCCTGTGAATGTGGAGGAAGGTGTGTGGGCTGGTTCAGCACCACTTCATCGACTGAAGGTGACTCCAGCTGCCTATAGTCCTAAGCAGGCTTACCGGTTTCCGTTTTGCCATGAGGCTTGCTGCCAGCTGCTGCTGCTGCTGCTGCTGCCACGGGACCGCAGGTGTGCTGCACGTCTGATCGCTTACACCTGCAGTTGATTAAATCTCAGAGGTGTTGTTTACGTAAGTATAGTCACAGTCTGACCGCTCAAAAGCAGGCAGATGCAGCGAAACCCGCTTTTGACGGCAGTGGTCACTTTACAGTGTCCAGCTGAGCACAACCCGTCCGCTGTGGTGACACACGTGCAAAATACTGACATACATAGCAAAGCAACACAACCTGTGGAGACTGCTCGTGACATGTCACAGGGTTCGTCCCTGGAACTCTGGAGAGCAGCTCATGACCGGTCTTACCGCGAAAACTCGGAACGGGTGTATTACATCGCTGCCTTACTTATTATAAGCTTTGCTGTACACTCTATGTGCAATCAGCCTTGCTAGCTCTGAAATCTTCTTTCCGCATCGGCTCATTCAACATCTTACCTTGAACATAGCCATTGTTTAAGCTTTGCCGCATACTCGGTCGACTCGGCACCTGCAAGTGTCAGCCTACCGTGCAGACGTTGTGCCCCACTAAACGTGTTCTGGTGCAGTTGCCTACACCTGCAGCGAGGCAAGCTAAACGGCATGGCTTCAGCTCAAAAGGGCTGCGTCACGCGGCTGCAAAAGGAGTACAAGAGCCTGCTGAGGGTGAGTGATGCAGCCTACAACAGCAGGAGGAGCCACAGCATTTGTGCAGCTCAGCATGCTTGCCACATGCTGCTGTACTTTCTTTGGACGAGGAGCTTGTTTTCCTCAGCATTTCTTATGCTGCCTATAGTTGAGATTGTTGCAGCTGTTGTCTTGCAGCAGGCAGCAGTGTACATGGCATCAGAGTTTTAAAGCAGCAGCCTGCATGGCGTATATCTGGCATTGCAAGGCTGTGCAACAAAGTCTGCGCTTTGGCTGGTGTCCTTGACTGCAATCTGCTGCTTCGAGCGCCAGCAGAAGTTTGCAACACCCCGCTGGAACAGGCAGAACACGGCAGCTGAGGACTGCGGCTCGCAACTGTCATCTGCCCGCACCGGTCGCCCTACCTGCAAACCACTCAAATACCGCAGCATGGCAGTTGCTTGCACACAGCGCCGCCCCTACTGCGGATCCCATGCAGCAGCCATCACCCGTGTCACCTCTGTGCTCCGTTGCTTGCAGGAACCCGTGCCTCACATCCAGGCACACCCAGTGCCGTCCAACCTGCTGGAATGGCACTTTGTGCTGGAGGGTGCCAAAGGCACCGACTTTGAAGGCGGCGTCTACCACGGCAAGCTGGTGTTCCCGCCCAACTACCCCTTCAAACCGCCAAGCATCAGCATGTCCACACCCAACGGCCGCTTTGCAGTCAACACGAAGCTCTGCCTCAGCATAACAGACTACCACCCTGAGTCCTGGAACCCCATGTGGTCGGTAGGGACCATCCTGACGGGGCTGCTGTCGTTCATGTACGACAACCAGCCAACCACGGGCAGCATCACCACCAGCAAGGCAGAGAAGCAGCGGCTCGCGCGCGAGAGTTTGGCATACAACGCCAAGAACGCAACATTCCGCAAGCTGTTTCCGGACTGGCTGGAGGAGCACAACAGGCGGGCGGCGGCAGCTGCAGCGGCAGTGGCAGCGGCCCAGCAGCAGCAGCAGCAGCAGCAAGCAGGCGATGGCGGGGAGCAGCAGCCGCAGCAGCCGGGCGGGCAGCAGCAGCAATCCAGTGGGCAGATGCAGCCGATGGTGCAGCAGCAGCAGCAGCAGCAGCAACAGCAAGCACGCGCTGGCGGAGGTGGCGCAGCAGCAGGTGGTGGTGGCGGCTTGTTTACCTTTGCCGTGGTAGCAATTGTGCTGGCAATTGCTGTGGTGCCGCTGTTTAGCACTGATGCTGCTGTCAGTTTGTCTGTGCTGACGCGGCTAAGAGACAGTTTTTCTGGCAGCAGCTGAGCTTGCCTGGGGTTTGAGTTGTATTGCTTGCCAGGCTCAGTATGTATAATGGCTGGACAACTGAGTATGCAGGAGCAATGCTGCGTATGGTGCTATATGCCTGTGCAGCCTGCTGCGTACAGCTGATGCTGCTGTTTTGACCATCACCATTGTCACCAGCGTAGCAACATAAGTTGCCATGCATGGCGGAGAGTGGTGATTGGTGCTTTTGCGTGTCGTGTGAACTTCATGATGCCAGATTTTATTACTCAGGTCTAGGGCAATCGTTGCTGCATTAACAGTAGGTGTCTCATGTCCTCGTGTACCCTAGTGTGCTGCTGTGTACACAGTGCACATGTCCCTTGATACGCCAGCTGTCGGGTGGCCTCCATGGAGGCTAGCTATGGTCTTCTGGGTGTTGGAGTGGTCCTTGATACCGTCCCACAGTTAGGCGAGTGACCATGTCACTCTTTTGCATCTCCAAAAGACCGGTGCAAATGACCGGTGGTAAGCCCTCGGCATGAACTTTAGCGAGCGGAGCGATCGCCAGCTTCGGGGGCTGAAAGGTGTATGTTTCACTTCAAAGGTTCCGTTTGAGGCGTCCAAAGTTCTGCACTAGTGGCAGGCTTCGACGGTTGGCCCCCTGTTTGCAGGGCTGGCAGAGGCTGGACGTTCAGCAAGCAGCATGCTGTTTCCATCGTTTGTACAGCATCAAGGTTGCTGCCATCAGGTCTGCTGGATTATGCCCAGCCTATGGGAGCTGTAGATTTGGCACTTGCCACAATGCATAGTTGGATTATGCATACCCTATGCACCTGAGTTGGATGAGCGCTCATCAACAAGCAGGGCTGCAGCCCTGCTTGTTACTGCTGCTGAGCGTGGGTTGGTGCCTGTGTAAATGGAGAACCCCAGCAGCGACGGATCGCAGCTTGTATACGAATTGCACTGATTGGCATTTTGCACTTGGTCAGCTTGCAAGGTCATCGATGTGCCAGATGGGAAATCCATACACCGACCAGAAGCACGGCATCAGCACGGAATAACACGGCACACTTACACTTTAATAAAATACAAATGAGGGGCGCAATTGTTCTTTGCTGGCAGAAGGTGCTGCCGTTTCTGCTGCGCATGCGGTACCGGTGGAAACCGCAGGCTACAAAAGCGTGCATGGCTGCATGCATGCTTCAGTAATTGTTTTAAGGCAGTTTGATACATGCGTGAGGAATGGCAGGAGCAGCAACTTCCAAGGCTGCGCCGCAGGTGTCCCGTGCAGGTGGTTACTGGTTGACTCATGCACCCAGCCAGCCACGATGCTTGAAATTGTTTGCAAGGAGTTTTCAACTTGCTAATGGCTGTAATAACGTGCACTCCGCAGCCAAGGCATTCCACTGTGCATGGTTGCTGTATTGCAGCACTCGCCTGCAGCACGACAAAATCCGCACCGTACTACGAGACAGCAACACATATACCGTACGATTTGTTGACATCAAGTATGTACGGCCGGTCTCAGCATAGCCAAAGATGCAGAATCGCTCCTTGAACAACAGCAACAGTGGTATGCTGCTGCTGCAGACAGCAGTGATGTTCAGGATCTGCCCCGGGCTTGTTGTCAAACCCACAGGGCCTAAACAGAGTGATCACGCCAGGTTTATGTGTTGAAGCTGGATAGCTGGTGCAAAGGAGCCCGGCATAGTACGTCTACAGTACTGAAGCAACCAGTACAGAAACCAGTCCAGTCTTGCAGGCAGCATTATAATGCTAGTGGCAATGCATACATATGTATGAACTCAGCAACAGCCATAAAGGTATGCCAGGCGCAGTGTCTGTGCTTGTATATGTCACTTTGCCGCAACTGTCACTGTGCGGCAGACCCTCGGCAACTGTCACGATGCTGCAGGCTGCCACGCTCAACACGCGTTATGTTCAAATCAACAAAGCTACTTGTCATGCTGTTGTTCGTATCAAAGTAGCTCTGCCAGTGGCATGATGAGGCACTTGGTCAGTGCAGGGGACGTTCAACGGCGTGTTCCAGCTGGCTGTCACCCAGCATTCAACGTTATCATGAGTAAGGTGAAGCAGGCACAGAGCTGGCCAGACTGATCTGAGACAAACCATAGCATGAGGCGCAACATGATTCATGATTCAATGATTCAATGACTCAATGATTCAACACGTATTGACGTGCATGCCATACAGAGACGGCACGCACTCAGAAGGTCAAGGACGCCGTAAATGTACACGCCTGGTAAGCAGACTAACTGGAGCATCCAAACAACACAAAGTATGTACATCGTCAGGCATTCCCTGCACGAGCAGCTGCGGCGTGCTTGCCCGGCATGGCCGCCTCAGAGCAAGCGCGTTCTTGAGGCGGCCCGTGGCCAGCGCCCCTTGCAGGCAGCTCTGGTGGCTTGATGCAGCAGCAGCACATGTCAACGATCCACGGTAGCCTGCTTTCAATCCAGCCACCAACGCCAAACGCACAACCGCGGCAGGCAGCCGCAACCTTGACCCAGCGTACCTGCTTGTACAACTGCCAGGCCACCGACACCACAAAGGATGCATTCAAGAGCACCAGAACACAGCCCATGACGACGCCGTACACTGGTCCAGCTTTGTACGAGCCTGATGGAATGAAAGACAAGGCCATGTAGCTTGTCAGCACCAGGCAGCACATGGCATGCACCATGACGCGATACGCTGCTGCGTGAGCATGTGGCCTTGCCATCATCAGCACGACTGTCATCAAAGCAAGCACAGCATTTGCAAACAGCGCCTGATACATTGGACCAACGGAATGCCCAAACACACCCACGGCAACCAGCACCTCTGTCTGGGCGGACCACCACGCTCTCCCACCAGCAGAACCTGCTCTTGTAGGCACGAAACAGGAAGCCATAATGCCGGATGACGTGATTGTTGCACAACTTGTGACGGTTTGACAGGGCCTTGTACAGGATGCAGGCAAGCAGACCCAAACAGACTATCAGCAGCAGAGGCACACCCATTCCAATCGCAAACACCCTGTGGTAGCCTGCCCAGCACTGCATGTTCAAATCTACCGCCCAGAATAACCCGACTGCTTCTGCAACATATGGCGGGCTTGCCGGTTCGTCCATCGGCACACATGCGAACAGGCTGAACAGGCTGCGGGCAATGGATGGCAGGAAGAAAAACGCGGCTACACAGGCGCTGCTGAACAGCCTGTCAGCCATGCCGGCCCGGACACTTGACTTGCGAGCAAGCTTCAGCAGCACCACCTCCAAAAGCAGTTACGCAAGCAGCATTGCCAACGGCATGCATATGTACACAAGCACCCTCTGCATTGCCAGCGGCAGTGTGCCGGCTGCCTTTGAAGTCATCAGCAGGCAGTAATGGAGAGCGCTCGAGGGGATGCAGGTGCCCAAAACCAAGCAACAGCCTTCAGCGGCGCTGTAACTG
This sequence comes from Scenedesmus sp. NREL 46B-D3, assembly GCA_014080715.1. Classification (NCBI taxonomy): domain Eukaryota; kingdom Viridiplantae; phylum Chlorophyta; class Chlorophyceae; order Sphaeropleales; family Scenedesmaceae; genus Scenedesmus; species Scenedesmus sp. NREL 46B-D3. Next base: position 8,825 of record JACERP010000391.1, on the reverse strand, counting down.
TGTTAGGAAAGTCAATTTCATACTGGCAAGGATCAGGATGTATTGTGTATACAAAAGTAACGGACGTAACAGCATTCCTGGCTCACAGTTGGTGCCCATGTTAAAAGCCGACACCATCTTACGAACTTGTTGGCTGCCAAGGTTAACGCAACCAGCAGCTTCATAAACATCAGCAGCACGACAACAGCTGTAGCATACAATGCTACCAGAGTGCCATGGGCCATGCACCTGCTGCATGTCAATGGCTTGACAGTTGCAAAGCCTTCAGCGCACACACCGCAAAGATTCCCGGTGTAGTCTGTAGAGCATTGGAGCTCTCTGAAAGTGGCCTGCTGCCGGCAGCTTTGATTAGCTTCACATACTGTCATGGCTGCTGTGTTAGGGTTGCAAGCTGCAGGGTGCGGGCACCTGCAGGCGATCCAGCAGCAGCAGCAGCAGCAGCAGCAGCAGCAGCAGCAGGCGTCAAAGAGGACACAGCTGCCTGCTGGTGATGCAGCATTTGCGATCTCATGCTGATGTTGGTGTTGTCCATTGGAGCCTGTGCAGTTGCGACTAAGTACAGGCTGGCGCTGGCACTGACTCATGCAGACTGCGCATTGGAACTCCTGCTGGCGCCTGTGATACGTCTAGAAGGCGCATGCTCAAACTGTGCGAGGTCGGCGCATAAGATGCTGTGCAGCAACGCCTGACAGCAGCACGAGAAAAAAAAAACAGCAACACGCTGTTGCCGCATGCCTTGCGCAGGGCCCGCAGCAATGCATGCCACGACTCACGGTCCACGGGGCAGCAACAGGTATACCTGCGTAGCTGTGCACCTGCTCGCAGGCTTGCTGATCGCTGCGTGCCGCCTACCTGTGGACCTGATTCGTGTCAGCAGCATGAAATGCCTAATCTACATGAGCTGTATAATGCATTGCCAAAAAAATACCAGTCCTGATTTGCAGAACAAGACACAATCCAGCCAAAACACCCCAATTATAATTTCCATTCAAAATAGAAGGTGTTGGGTAACTAATCAAATGATTCTGCGGAGCAGACATCCAGTAGCCTGGCTGAGGCAGCACAACAGAGCTGCCAGGGCACTGCGCACCAGGCACACACGCGCTGCACACGGCGTCCGTCGGGTCCAAGCTGAAGTAACCGTGTGGGCAGGCCAGGCAGCTGTCAGGGCTGGGCGTGACCTCCCCGCGCACACTCGCACGGATCGCCAGGCTCATGCTGGCTGCGGGCACGCTGACGGCCTCAGGCGGACAAACGACAGGCTGTAGTGACCTGGCGCCTTCATCGCCTTCAAGTTCAACGTGACATTGCCGGCCCTGTCGCTGCGGTTGGCGGCAAGGAACTGGTTGCCGCTCAGCACTGCTTGCACCAGCGCTCCCTCGCTGGGGGTGCCCTGGTGTCCCACAACACGCAGCGCGACGCGCAGCACACCCTCCTCGACACCTAGCCGGCTGACACAGCCGGCGGCTGCTGACTCGCTCAGCAGCTCAATGCGTGTGACGCCTGCATGCAAGTCTGCACCATATGATGCATTGTTGCCGTGCGATGCTGCGACCAGCTCGCGCACATCTATGTTGGGGCTCTCAGCCAGCACTCCCCCACCCAAAACCCCCCTGGCTGTGTTGTGATCTATCCATGAAGCCAACACCATGTCACGGGCAGTTCCATGGCCAGCTGCTGGTGATACCCTCAGCCTACACTGATCAGTGCAAGCCACTCCGCCGCCTGTCCCCTTGGCAACGTTATGGCTGATGCGGGTTCCGTTGCTGATCAACAGGCTGCTCTGCAGCGCTGCGTACACGCCTCCACCCGAGCGCTGCGCTCCATCAGCCTCGATGGTTGAGTTGGTGAGGCTTGCTGTGGCAGACTGTCGCAGGCTGATGCCCCCTCCTGAGCTTGCGCTGTTGTTGAGGATCAGTACATCCCGCAGTGTGACCTGCAATGGAGGATGGGTCGTAGAGGCGGCTTAATGCTGTGCGGCAGTGGCGCCTGTTGTGGAGCTGACGCTGCTGACAAGCCAGCGGCCTCGCTCCCTTGAGGATAGGTCTGGGCAACTTGCACGGGCACTGCACGTCAGCGACGGCTGCTGTCTGCAGCAGTGGCCAGTGATGTTTCAAACAACCGCTGCTGTTTGATACGGTGCAATCAATGCTGGCACATCTGGAGAATGGGCCATTCCTCTGCAGCGCTGTCTGAAGATTTGAAGAACTGCTGCACAGCTCACACACTGTCATAAAATGTTGCCGATTTCTCTGGCAGTTGCTCTGCATGCGGCCTTGTGTGCTGCATCCTCACCTGTGTGTTGCCTTCTGCAGCCACTCCGCCACCTGACTTGGCAGCAACGTTGCCCAGCAGCTGCACGCCACCATCCAATACTGCGCTGGCATTGTCCTTCAGGCTGAGCGCTGCGCCATCAATGGCGGTGTTGCTGCTGAAGGTGGTTGCACTGACCACAATGCGCACAAACTTCTGGCTGCTGATGGCCCCGCCAGACTCGCTGGCTGTGTGGTGGCAGAACAAGACAAGTGCACGGACGCAAAGTTAGTGAAGTTCTTTGGAAAACAGTTTGCCTTCTCCTTTCATTGTGCTGAGCCTGCTGAGCTCATAATGGGGATCAGTCAGGAATGCGCTGCTGCCACAGTGTCACCTGCAGCTTCTGCTCCCTTTCACAGCTGAGGCAGAAGTACAACTTAGCAAAACGTTCCAACTGCCTGACCTTGCACTTGATTGTCGTGCTATTAACTGCATCGCAGCGCAATACTTGCCGCCATTTAACAAGCTCATGAGGTTCACCTGAGTTATGTTGAAGCGTGTTGTTGTGCATGGCCAGCTGCGAGTACTCGTACATGTATGCAGCGCCTCCGCTGGTGGCAGCATTCAGCAGCCAGGTGGTTTGGCTCGCAATCACCTGCAGCATGGCAGACATGGCGCTTCATCCAGCGCACTCGTACATCCTTACAACTTATGTGAATCTGCAGGTGCCATTTACCAGGCTCATTGCAGCTGCTTGCACCTTGGTTTCAAACAAGGCGGCAACAGCACAGCCACACCTCCTTGCCTGTGTCTTGCCATAGAAACGTATGCATCATACCAAACGTCCTGGCCTGCTTGCACCCTGTCACGGATGAACGCTCTCCTCTGCTCCCAGTTGCTGGACAATACACCAGAATGCCCACACAATGCAGTGCATGGCTGCAGAGCTGACAGCTGCCCTGCGCAACAAAGAAATGCCAGCCACACATCCACCACACAACTGCAAACGGGATCCATATCTCAGCTAATGACCCCCGTGTTGCTGCAGTGACTGTGCGGTCACCTTGGCGCTGCCAGAGGCGGTGAGGGCAGCCCCAGAGTTGAGCGCCTTGTTCCGCTCCAGCTGCGTCCGCCCCCCAATATCGACTGAGCTGTTCTCCTGGCAGTAGATGCCTGCAGCCACCACCAAAGCAACGCCCTATTTGTAGTATATGCACGCTCTACAAGGGCAGCGCTTAGCATCTGAAAGAGCTTACTGCGCTGAGCAGCTACAACAAGATGGTGGTAGGTGCGCAGCGCGGATTAATCGTGACTTGCCTGCCCCATAGATGTTGGCAAGATTGTCGTTTATTGCGCTGGCAGTGATGCTCAGGTTGGCAGAGTGCCGCACAAAAGCAGCACCTCCTGAGAAGGAGGCATAGTTGCCCAGCAGTCTGCTGCTTGTGATGTGCATGCTGTTGGATTCAGACAGGTAGACGCCGCCACCACAGCCCCTGCAGGGCCAGCTGGCTGCCTTGTTCTGTGGTACAAGTGTGCGTAGAGCAACCAGCAGCAGAGCAGGGCGGACACCAGTGAAGTCACGCATGTTGCAAGCCAGAGTCCGTCAACACGGCATCACTGCTTCACAGCCATGGATGGCAGAACATTGCCATGCCAATCAAGGCAACACGCAGATGCATCCTGTAGTGCCATCGCTGATTTTACTAGGAGGGAGGCAATCAAATTATTGTGTTTGTCCAGACTAGCGCATGCTATGATGTTGATGTTGTGACACCGCATGTTGCAAGCATGACATGTCACACCACGCTAAAGTAGCATCGACATGTGTGCACTTGCCTCGATGATGCGGGTGTCAACGATGCCGACTAGGGATTGGCGAATGTTTTTTCAATGATTTCGCCAGCACCTTGTGAGAAATCTAAGTTTTTGGGTTCCGGGGGGAGTATGGTCGCAAGGCTGAAACTTAAAGGAATTGACGGAAGGGCACCACCAGGCGTGGAGCCTGCGGCTTACTTTGACTCAACACGGGAAAGCTTACCAGGTCCAGACATAGTGAGGATTGACAGATTGAGAGCTCTTTCAATGATGTCTGCTGTAGCTGACCCCTCCATGAAGCAGCCGCCACCACGCTGCAAGCAACGAACAGCGATCAGCAGCAGCAGCAGCAGCAGCAGCAACGCGGCAATGGGGCAACAATGCGTGCTATTGCTGTGGTGCCGAAGGACCCGAAGCACGGACAACTTGAGTGGCAGGGGACGCAGAGGGACTCCCGAAGTACCACTGTGTACAGCGATGCACCTGGCATGCATCCATCCCTCCTGTTGCATGAGTGCTGGCCCAGACATACATCATGCATGCAGTCAGGGCAGCATTAAGCATCGGAACCGCTGCTGCACGCTGAAAGCCCACCGCTGGACAGCTAGTGTGCTGCAAGGCGGACTGCATGATCCTGCATCATCATCATCATCATCATCATCATATTACCCATTCAAGCCATAGCATCAGCGCCATCGGCCCCGCGCCCCACCGGGGCGGAAAGAGGAGGGAGCACTGCTCCAGAATGTTTGCATGCATTGCGCACATCCCAAGACTTGACAAGAAAAGCAGCAATACACGTTGACACCATCAGACATCTTCCAGAACTGCCCCAAATATCATCAGATACAAAACGCAACACCTTGATTGACGAATCAGCCATGGACAAAACGCTGCGCAACTTTTCAGCGCAACCAGGCAGGGATCTGATCTCAGCAAACATATCATCCCTCTGAGCAGAAGTAGCAGGGCAATCAAACATGAAGTGTGACAAAGACTCAACTTCTGCACCACAACAAGGACATCCTGAAGTGGAGTTAGCTCTGCGACCGCCAAACTGACTAGTACGCTCATGTACACACAGACAACCCATACGAACACGCAACAGCAATTCAATACCACGTGGAATTGCCACTGAACGCAAGTACGGCCTAGGCCTCCTGAAACCCATAGCATCAACATGAGAGGGATGCACATGAGCCACATACCGACTCAGAGTGGAGTGTTCCAACGTTTCACATGCAATCCTTTCAGCATGTAGTGTCTTGACCTGCTTGTTGACATGGCTCTTGCACGCACTGGCTCTGCCTTCCGCGGTCACAACATTCACACCATACTTGCACAGCAGGCTCTGCACATACTTGTGCCACGGTGTCACCGCCACAGCACCACTAGGACGCCTCCATTCAGCTGTAAACACTTGATTTGGCAGCCGAACGCCCTGCATACGCTGAATCCTGTAGTAGTACTCCAAAGCCCTCTGATGAAGCCACATATGCAACGGTTTCACACCCCATTCTGCCAAGAGAGCTGAAGAGCATGGGCGCTCCTTGCCACAGCGCATTGCGCATTTGATGATGTCTGTCTGCACTTTGTCAATCAGCTGCAGTTGCCTAGCTGTGGACGGAAACCAAACCTCACTGCCATATTCGACAATGGGACGGACACACGCCAGCAACAGTATGCGTTTAACCTCCACACTGATGCTGCGGCTCTTCCAAATTGGCATGAGCGCACCCTTCACACGTTGCACCTTAGCCAGCATCTTCTCAAAATGTGTGGTCCATGTACAGGTATTGTTGAACCACAGGCCAAGATAGCAGTACTCCGATACAACAGGCACAGGGACATTGTTCCAAACAATGCCGGAGCCGACCAGCTGGCTGGTCTGTCTTGCTGGCAGCACATGCATGACGGCAGACTTCAAGCTGTGGAGCTTGAAGCGCCACTGGCAACTGTAATTGTAAACAGTTGCAGCCACAGCCTGAACTTCAGACAGAGACCCGCAGACAGCAACAAAGTCATCAGCCTGCATGGCTGCCACAACTTGGCCTGCAGGTTCGTCACGAGGGCCCATGAGGGTAACGCCAGGGTGCTTTGCATGCACGTCACGCAGCAAGTCGTCGATAAACAACAGGTACAGTGTGGGCGAAATAACATCACCCTCATGCAGGCCAAGGTCGCAGGTGAACCTATCCGTGGTGCAACCCTCATGAGACACCACACGCTGCGCGCCCTGATACAAGTTGTACAAGACACGGAACATCTTGCCACGCACACCCTTATCCCACAGCTTCTGGAACAAGCCATCAAGCCAGACCGTAGGGAATGCCTTGAAGGTGTCAACAAACAACACATATGACTCCTTTCCCTCAGCTTTCCTGCCATTAAGGACCTCGCTGAGCACGCTTTGATGGTCAGCACAACTGCGCTTGGGGCGGAATCCGTTCTGACTCTCGTGCAGCAGCGGCGCCGCTGCTGCTGTAGCAGCAGTTGCGCGTGGCTGCTGCTGCTGCTGCTGCTGCTGTTGTGCTGAATGCTGGCCTTGCTGCTGCTGTGCTTGTGTTTGCTGCTGCTGCTCCTGCTGCTCGCCCTCTGCAAACTTGATAAGGCGCTGATTGAGGACGCTGGTGTAGAACTTATAGAGCACGCTGAGCAGGGTGATGCCGCGGTAGTTGCCTGGGTCTGTCAGATCGCCCTTCTTAGGCATGCTGACGACTGTCCCCGGCACCTGATGTACCTGCTCAAGCTGCCACATGAGGCTGCAGTACTGCAGCAGCATGTCTGCAACTGTGTTGCCTCCGTACTTCAAAAGCTCGTTGACAATGCCTTCCTCTGCAGGGTTGCCAGCTTTGCCTGTGCGTAGACGCTGCAAGCATGCAGAAACCTCGGCGGCAGTGATGGGCAAGTCCAGCGGGCAGGGTGGGGCAGCATGAGGTGCGGTTGAGTCATGAAGGTACTGCTGTACATTGGCGGCAACCTGTGTCATGTGCGCTGGGTCGAACTGGGGGTTTGCGGCGGCAAACGCTGCATGGCTACCAACACGCTGATAGTGGCATTTGAATGCATCTGCTTTTTCTGCAGGGGTTGAAGCCGTCTGTCCTGAGGGGTGCTGCATGACACTGTACACGGCCTCGCTGACATGCTTAGGGCACAGGCGACGCACAAGCTGCCACATATCCTTCTCCCCAAGCGTGCTGTCATCACTTAAGCGGTCTCTGTACGCTGCAGTGATTGCATGCTCGCATCGCTGTTTGTGCTGCTTCTCAGCTGCTTTGATAAGCTGTGCAGTAGCCTTGCGCTGCTGATCAAATGCATCCCAGTCTGCAACAAGGCCGGACTCCCTGTACTGTGTAAAGGCCTGCACCCTGGCCTGCACAGCATTTGTCAGCTCCTGTGTCCACCACGGGAAGGACTTGCCAACCCAGACCCTTTTAATACAATACAATACAATACATCTTCAGGATTGAAACCTGACCTCAGGCACTAGCCCAGCGAGCCGCTACTCCGCTCATGAGGTGATCGTAGTTGTACCCAGTCTTTCCTTCCTTGTTTGGGCGATCGAAACCACCCGCGCAAGTCCGTCAATTCCAGTTGCTTTTTTATGCCCAGCCACGGGCGGTTGGACCAGGATTTGAACCTGGGTCTCCAGCACGCGATGCCGGTGTTCTACCACTAAACTACCCAACCTTTAAACCCAAAACTGGCATTGACCGCCTGACGAAGCGCTCCCAGCAGCTGCGCATGTGCTTGTTGTACTGCAGCATTGGCCGTAAGTTGAGCTGCAGTTACCTGCTGTTGTAGCACGGTAATAGTGGACGTATAAGCAGCGCCCAGCTGTGCCAGGGCCTCCTGGTACGCCTCAAGTTCGGCCGATTGCTCCCCATTGCGCATGATCCTGCAATGCACACCAGCATGTCGTGCAACCGCATTGTGTAGTGCTGGTTCTGGCACTTATGCCAGCACTACACGCTGGATATGGCGGGGTTTGCTCACTCAAATGCACGCTGCTGCACTCTCACCTGAGCAGCGGTGTTGTTTGACACCAAGCTATCACGAATGATTATGCGCGAGTACTGCTTGCCGTATCACCCACCAGCAAAGCCATTGGTGTTCCCTGACAACCTGCTGCCGGCCATAACAACCTTGGCAGATCCAGTCACAGTCAACCCACCACCTTATGTCTGTAACGAGAGCATGGCCCCACTCTCAACAGCAGTGTTGTTGTCAATCCTGCTGTCTGTGATAGACACAGACGCATTCTGGGCAGCGTAAACACCTACACCATCAAGACCACGATTGCTACTCACACTTGACCTGTTCTGTAAGCTCAGTATGGCCTGATCTGCAACCATCACAGCTGAACTAGCCCTGTTGTTGACGATTCTACCGCCATTGATTGTGACACGCGCCTGCCCACCAAACACAAGCAGCGCGGTGGATTGCTTCGAGTCACCCGCTTCCAGCCATACATCTTCAACAACAGGTGCATCCAGCAGCAGCTCCACTGAGCTGTCACAAAAGTACAGCAGCCCGTAAACAGGCGAACCACGGAGAGCACCGCCTGAGGCCTGCTGCTGGCAGTTCATTCCATCAGCTACATCCATTCCAGCAAACGACGCGGCCGCAAAAGGCCCCAGCAAAGTGCTGTTACTGCCAATGGTTGTGCGTGTGTCGCTGCACTCCAGACTTGCAGCAGCAATTGGGCTGCTGCCGGATCTGTTGAGTGTGCCTGGGTTTGGTCCTGTGCCTTGCAG
>JACERP010000390.1:30000-68565 GCA_014080715.1 Scenedesmus sp. NREL 46B-D3 | reverse complement strand
TGTCCTGCGCGCTGCAGTCCTCGAAGTGTTCCGTTTCCGACGTGCACACGAATGTAACTCTTCTCAATCACATCAATCTTTTCTTTTTCTAGGGGTGGGCCTCCTTTCGAGTGACGGCCCGCGCTGAGCTTTTAGCAATCTTTTCAACTCTGGTGCCCGTTGCGGCGTAGCTGCTTGAACGCACCTTGTAACCCCTTCTTCTTCTCATCATCACCATCATCATCACGATAATTATCTTATTAATTCAAGCCACCATAGCAAGCACGCTGGCGAATGTCACAATACTGGTGGAAATATGGATTTGATTGTGCCAATTGCTGCCTTTAAGCCAAGTCCCACCAACTTGCAAGCTTGAGAAGCGTCCAGCATTATGGACAGAGGGTGTAAGGCTGATGGCATTGATGCGATGGCTTGAACGAGTAACATGATGGATGATAATGATGATGATGATGATGATGATGATGATGATGATGATGATGATGATGATGATGATGATGATGATTGTAATGACGTCCTGGTAGGTGTGCGCAGGGGAGCTTGCATGCGGGCGAATGGAGGGCTGTTGGCCACTTCTTTGCTTGCATACAGTGCTGCATCATTCGGCAACAAGGCACAGCCGTACTGCACTGGAATGCTCCACCCAGCAACTATCGCCCAGCAACTGACGGAGTGCATGCCCGACACAGCGCAGTGCGCAGCTCCATGCTACACACCCAACGCATGGCGCCAACACACTGCCACAGGTCATCATACAGTTTTCATGAACATGCTGAGAGTGAGCGCACGCCTCAACTGCGTATGTGTTCTGCAAGGGCAAGTGCCTGCAGTGCACACCAGCATGTTGCTGCACATATGACCAGTAGATAACTCAACATGCACGCTGCAGGCCCGGGGTTTCCAAGTGCTTTTTGACATGCATAAAGTCCTCCCTTTGTGTGCCATAGGCAGGATGCCTATACTGAACCTATCACAAGTGGTTGCATGCATGCCAGGAAACAACAACCAACAATTCCAGCAAGATCCCTCGCAACCCTGAAAAATATGGTGAATGGACCCACACCTCTCTTTCAAAACCAGCACTGCTGCAGCGATGACCTCGCCAATGGTCCGACAAACATGTCCAAACATCCCCAGCAATGGCCCTAAATACCTGTATGCGCTCACACACTCATTCACCCTTTGCACCAACGCAATAGCCTGCTCACCAAACAGTGCGCTCATTACACTCCCTCCAAACCACACACACCCTGTGTTCACAGAGGTGGGGCCCATGAGGTCGCCCTGAAGCTTGTACAGCCCCACCGGCAGGCCCCACAAACCTGAACAGCACCCAGGCACCACCCACCACCCATACAGACGCCCATGCTGCCTTGTTGGCCCAGAACAACATGCCACGCTGCCCTAGGTACAGCTCAGCTACCTTATCAGGCAGTGGCATCTGCTCCCAGCCCTCTGGGAACAGCTTGCCCTCCTTCCACTCAGCGCGCGTTGTGTCGACCTGCTGCTGCTTGGGTGTCATGTTCCTGCAATGCACATGATGGTGCCCATGCAGGCATGTCAGGCGTCCACTGCTGCAAAGTCCTGCACAAGCTGTGCACTGCGTGCAGTGACCCATGTGCTGCAGCGTTACACACATAACAGTGCTGGTTTCCACTTGCCAGTGCAGCTAAAATCATGGCTGCTGCGACCACTCCGTCCACAACGCTGCTGACGGACGTGCCTGGCTAGACACAGACACAAATGGAAGTTGGCATGTGACGTGACGAGTGCCCTGCTGACACGTAGTGTACCTCAGGCAGTTCAGCATGCACATGCGTACGTCCTTGCCTGCATGCGTGAGCATGATGACATGCTGTACGCAAGCCTGGCTTGCTGTCATGCTGCTTGAGTGCGCTGCACCTGCCAGTGAGCTGCACGCACACCCCACACTGAGATGCACGCACGCATGAACACCCCTACACAACGCATTTTGCACTGCAATTCTCAACATAAGAGAATACTCAGAAACAGCCATGCATGTCTGATGTTTCCATTCACATGTGCATGCACACGCCACAGCACGTGCCGGTTGAGCGCACAACAACCAAGCCAGAACTTCCCACAAGGCATGTGATACCAAACGCTGACACCCTTGTTGCCGCAATCCAGATACATAAGTGTGCAGAGCACACCATCACCTCACCTGATTGGGATCTGGCGCGGCTTGCCTCCCTTGCGCAGGCGGGCTTCCAGTGCCTCTACACGTGCCTCCTCCTCAGCTGCTGGGGAACTGGGGTTTGGTTCTGGGCCACTGTCTGTTGCATAGCAAGGCGCCACGCGTCTGCTACTGACACGCATGGCCTGCCGTTGCTTGCTGCTGCTGATGGCGGGAAGCGCATGGCCCAGCCGCTGAGTGTGGAGCATGCTAGCCATAAGCAGAACGTGACCGTCTGAGTAGTGACTTCTCAAAGCTTCTAGATCTACAAAGGATCAGGCAGCAGGTAGATCTTGCCACTGCAGTGTGTGAGGTGTGCTATGGTACTAGGCACTATCCTCAAAGGGAGCCTGGCCGTCCAGTAACTGCTGCAGCTCGTTCAAAAGCTGAAATTGTTGAGCATCGTGGTTGTTGTGAACTCGGCAGAGGCATTTAGGGCAGAAACAACATTGTGTTATATCGGGTCGCTTGGAGCGAGTTCAAGCCATAGCTGCGCTCACCCTGTCCAGCTGCACCTTTCCACGTGTGAGGGGTCAATAGAAACCTCATATAACACATCACAATGGCACTTATGGCATCCAACAGGCTGGTGAGTGGCTGGTGCTGGTGCAGTGGGAGGGACCGACCCTGGCCCGTCAGCGACACCGCTGACACTCTGCGTGCATTTACCCTGATTCAGGTGCGGGGCGTGAGCTCCCCGGCTGCTGGATCCCGAGGTGAGCAGGCTGTAGGCGTTTAGAGTTCGCAGCGGTGGGCCTTCTGCTCCCCCTGGGCTGGCTTTCACACGCTGCTGCCGCTTTACCCTGTTCGCAGTTGCCGCAAGGCCCCTCCTGCCCAACAGGCGTCTGGTGCAGGTGCGCGGGCGAGCAGCGTGCACGCACCGGGAGCTGAGCAGTCTGTGGTGCACACTCGGGCAATGATTTCGGGCATGTGGTTACCGCGTTGCACTCAAAAAGCACCACAAGGCTCAGCTAGCAGCGAAATGCGCTCTCTTGTCAGCAAGCAGGGTAAGATGATGATCGAGACACGGGCTTCTGTGCACGTCTGCACCTCTCACCATTACCACGCAGGGACTCAAGACCGTGCCAGCTGCTGCAGCTGTCGAAGTCCCCATCGCGCAGCTGCCTCTGGCTGACCGCAAGCAGCTCGCCGAGGAGGTGGGCGGGCAGTGCCTGGCACACACATTTGAACCTTGGTGCAGGCTGCAGCAGCAGTTTGCCATGTGCTGTTGAGTCACTGCATGCATGTATATTGCATGGGTACTAGATGCATGCTTGCTTTTGCTGCTGCAGGTTTTGTTTGCCAACTGCTTTACCTCTGCCTGTGCTTGCGTGTGTGTGCAACCTGCAGTGGGGCTACAAGTCCATCGGCTCTGAGCTGCCAGACAAAGTCACCCTCACCGACATCGTCAAGTCCATGCCACCTGATGTGAGTAGCAAGTCGCCGCAATGTGTCTGCTGGCAGCTGCATCGCATGCATCAGCAACTGCATTTCAGATCAGGCTGGGCCTGCAGGATGTGGTGGCATCTGATGCCTCTTGTGTGGTGCTGAATGAACAGGTTCACCTTTGTCATCCCCTGCGTGTGCCGTTGCGGCTTTCGGCTGCATTTGTGCAGTGCTTTACTTACACACCTCACTATCATGCTACTGCTGCTGACTGCAGGTGTTCAAGCTAGACATGGCGAAGGCGTGGGGAGCAGTGGTCACCACGCTGGTGTCCGTGTCGGCCAGCCTGTACCTCATCTCAGTGTCCCCATGGTACCTGCTGCCTTTCGCCTGGTTCATCGCCGGCACAGCATTCACAGGGGTGCGTGGCAGCAGTTGCTTGGCAGCAAACATGGGGGTGTACGACAGCAGCAGTGGCAGTGCTGGTGGCTTGGCACAAGTCTGGCAGTTTCAATGCGAAGCTGGTGGTAGAGAACGCTGCACCTGTATACCTCTACAGCAGTGTGCTGCCTTGCTGTCAAGTTTCTAGCATGTACAGGTCACCCTGCCGAGCATCCCCTTGCTGCCTTGTGGCAGCTGCCTGCCCCTTCTCCTGTCCTGCGCCAACATGTGCCCCGCACCTGTCTTTCACTGCAGTTCTTTGTGATTGGCCACGACTGCGGCCACCGCAGCTTCAGTGAGAACAAGCTGCTGGAGGACATTGTGGGCACCCTGGCCTTCATGCCGCTCATCTACCCCTTTGAGCCATGGAGGATTAAGCACAACCAGCACCACGCACAGACCAACAAGTGAGCCGCTGCACTTGCCGGCTGAGTGCAGGGTGGCAGCCAGCTGCACGTGGCCGCTGCTGGGCTTCGTTTGCACTTATGTGTGCATCATTGCGAACCACTGCTGTGGTTCGCTTTTGTGCTGCAGGACTGAAAGTGAGTCTTGTGTGTGAAGCAGCGCCTGCATGCGTCGGGCATGTTCACTGTTCTGCTGCGGCGACGCTCATGCTGCCCTGCTGTTGGTGATGTAGGCTGGTTGAGGACACTGCGTGGCACCCTGTGATGCCCAGTGAGATTGAGAAGTGGAGCCCAACGCAGAAGGCCATCTACAAGACCTTCCTGGGCAGCCCGCTCAAGCTGTGGGCAAGTGTGGGCCACTGGTGGATCTGGCACTTTGACCTTGCAAAGTACACGGAGAAGCAGAAGCCCAGGGTGGGTGGCGATAGTGCATGCTGCGCTGGCTGCTGCATTTGGGTGTGCTGGGCAGTGTTGTGGCCGGAAGAGCAGCATAGTTGTATCAATACGTGCTGCAGCACGTTTCTGTGCTGGTCCTTGCATTAAACATGTTATGCAATGGCTACTCACAGCTCTGGTGATGCATGGCATGTGTCATGCAAGTCGACACGTGCACTGATTCCTGTGTGTGTGTTGCTGCACGTCAGGTGCTGGTTAGCTTGGCTGCGTGCGCTGTGGCTGCCTTTGTGGGCCTGCCTGCGCTGGCATACTACACGGGGCTTGCAGGCGTGGCCAAGTTCTGGCTGATGCCATGGCTGGGCTACCACTTCTGGATGAGCACATTCACAGTGGTGCACCACACAGCGCCGCACATCCCCTTCAAGCCTGCTGAGCAGTGGAACGCAGCCAAGGCGCAGCTGTCAGGTGCGCCGCGCTGGCTGACAGCTGGTCGGGTGGCACAGCATGCGCGCCACCGCTGGCGGTAATGCTGCAGCAGCAGCTTCATGGTTGTGCACTGTGTGAAGGGCAGCTGCCTGATCTGGTTGAACGTGTGGCGAGGTTCAGCCAGCTGCCTGGCTGCTTCACACTGTGTCCTGCATACTCTGTGCGTGTGCTTGGCATGTGGCAGCGGGCGCCAGCAGTGTGCGGCCAGTGCTGGCTGCGCGTGCTGCTTGCTGCCCCAGGGGTGCCTGTGCCCTGCAAGCACTGTGGGCTGCGATCACTGTCCGGTGGGCACTCCTATGAAAAGCCCCTTTTCGCCCACCGCAAGCAAGTGAACAAACCCCTCACCCCTTTCTGTCCACCTCCCTGCAGGCACTGTGGACTGCGAGTACCCTCGCTGGGTGGAGTTCCTGTGCCACGACATCAGCGTGCACGTGCCCCACCACGTGAGCAGCAAGATCCCCTGGTACAACCTGCGCAAGGCCAACGACAGCCTGAAGCAGAACTGGGGCGAGTACATGACCAGCTGCACCTTCAACTGGCGCATGATGAAGACCATCTTCACAGGTGGGGGTTGAATGGCGGCACAGGGCTGGCTTAGGCGGGACTGGTACGGAGGGCAGGCATCCAGCAGCTGACAAGTGGCTGTGCGCATGGGGAAAAAAAATGCTGGCACGCTGTGGTTTGGTTGGTGTTACGTTGGTTTATCAGCTCAGGCAGCATGTCGTGACTGCAGATGCGCTGTGTAGGTGACGCGGGCTGGCAGGTTGATGGGGTTGGCCACAGCGCTGTGGCATGTGTGCCTAGCTGCGTCTGCACAGCTGCACAATGACAGTCTGGTGTGTCTGACCTGTCACATGTGTTTCTCCATGTTGACAAGCGAATTCACATGGTACTCTGCTGCTGCTTTACTCTGCCTCTTCAGAGCTGCACGTGTACGACTCAAAGAAGAACTACGTGCCTTTTGACCAGGCGCAGCCCGAGCCACTCTTCGAAGTGCAGCGCAAGTTCATCCCCAACACGCCTTGAGCAACCAGTTGCACAACGCTGTAAATTCAGCAGATGACATGCAGCATGCAGCTGCCCAGCAGCGGCTGGTAGCAGTTCTGTGGCATGTCCTGCTGGTTTGGCGGGGGGTTGCCACTACTAACAGCAGCCGCTGTGGTTTTGGTGCATTTGTGCGACCGCTAGCAGCATCGGCTGGTGCTGCAGCACAGCTGCTGCTGCAATTGTACAGCAGATGTAGCAGCAGAGAGGAGAGGTTGTGGCAGTGTTGCGGGCACCAATGAGCATTTCAGATGGGCCCAGCTTGGAGGCGTGTTCTGCAAAAGAGCGGTGCAGCTTGTTCCATTGGCAACAGCAGATTGGGAGTGTAGTCGTGTGTGCAGCTGCATGCAGGGCCCTGCCTGCTGTGCTACCCGCAGCTTGTATGCTCCTGTGATGAGCTGTGCAGCTGGCTGCACGCACCGCTGGTGTAGGACTGCAACAGGCGTACCAGTTGCAGTGTTGTTCTGGGCAGCGGCGCCTGCTTGGGTGTGAGTGGTGCTCAGTTTGCTGGATTATTGTCCAGGCAGCAATGGGGCATGTGCTGCGAGGAGAGTCTTTGGCTGTCGAGGAGTGTGCGCATCATTGAAGCGTTGTGTTTGTGGTGGTGCGTGCACACCGGAAGCCATGGCCAGGTGGGCAGTGGGGAGCATGTGCACTGTACTACTGTCAGCACAAGGTGATTGTTTTGCAGCTGTTTTGGACGGTTATCAGCATGCGTGTAGGGTTTGATTGTTGAGGTTCAGGGCCCTTGCAGAGCGGCAATGTAGTGGGTACAGGCTGCTGTGCATTGTGACTTGGTTGGGCTTGTGTGTCTGCTTTACGGACTATCTTGGGTGTGCGTGTTTTTGTTGGATGGCATCTGCGATGGTTGGGCTTTTGTGTAAAGACCGTCAGTGGAGCTCAGTGTTGGTTGTCTTCATTTATTTCAGGCGTGCGCCAGGTATGCCGCGTCGAGTGTTGTGCAGCGATGTGACGGCGCTCCAGTGCCTATCAACTGTGCTTCCACTGCAATAGCATGCGTCTGCAGTTGTTGTAGTTGTGCGCAACCCTACCGCGCGGCAATCTTAGTTGCCGGTGGCTGTGTTTCATCGTTTGTCAGTGCCGTCATCGCTGGCGGTGGGGACCAGCACTGTAACAACTGACTCGCTTTACAAAACCATAGGATACTGAGCTCAGTCCGACTGTGATACAGTTCTCTTTCACATCATGCTTAAGTTTGGCTTCACACACAGTTACATACATTAACGTAACATTGTCACTGCGTGCTGTTGGGCGGCATCACCATCTAATCCCAACGGGCACTTCCTTCAGTGTTGCTTGGCCCGGTAAACAGCCATGTGCTGCTTTCCCTGCTGAGGTAAGTGCTGCTGCTTGACACAGCCACAACACTTCGCTCTAGCACAACTGACATCACTGATGTGGGAGTGGCAGTGCAGTGCTGCGTGCTACCGTATCAAACCACCACTGCACTGCAAAAGCCCTTTGGGCTGCATGACGGCCACCGTACACTACTGGAAGGTTGCATTGAGCGTGGAGGTTCAATTCGGCGATTTTTGACGTGTTGAGGGCACTGCAACGCCCCGGCAAGCATCGAATTGTAAGTAGTATAGGTATTACTATGTTCGGGAAGCGCTGAAGCACATCGAGACGGCCCTTTCGTCCCCACAGCAGGTGTGTTACATCTACAGTGACCACACTACAGCCAGAAGAATGCACAGCTGCGCCCTAGCAAACACATAACTATTCATTGATCTGATATGCTTTTGTTGTTTGTTGCACGGACAGAACGCCTGAGGCCAGTTCCAGCACCTGAAGCCGGCCCCACAGCTTGTCTGAAGACGTACAGAAGGCGCGCACTAACCCAAAGCATTTATCCCTGTCGTTTTTGAACAACAATAAAAAAGCAAATAACAATAAAAAAATTCAAGTATTGTAAAAAATTTCTAATAAAAACGTTAAAGAATTTTGGAGTGAATTTTGTTTTTACAAAATCAACATATTAAATTCACTAAAGTTCTAGGAAGCTCAAAAAAGTTATTATTTTTTGAAAATTTGTTTTTTAAAATTTTTTTAACAAATAAGATTTGGACCTATTCCATTTTGTTTATTTTCAAAAACTTTTTTATTATTTATGTTTTCTTATATATATTTTTGGGACGCACGATCCCAGGCTCACGATCCACCGGTGCTCTGACCGTCCTGGTGCAAAAGCGCCTCCAGTGAGGTGACCACGATCGCCGTACTGGTGGAATCAAAAATATAATATTGTTATTAGAAATCTGTAGCACGCGGCGTGAAGGGCTAGGATGGTCCCGTTCAGATTTCTGAAAATCCACTAGGCTCAGGAAGTGCTCTGGTGCAACATAAACCCTATGTACGGTGGCCCTCATGCATTTCAGGCATGCCACACTGCAGTACACTGAATCCAAGGCCTGCACAACCTTGTAAGCTCTGAGCAGGGTTGGAAACATCCCATGCGGCACCGTCGCCGTAACTGGGGCTCTGCTTCATCTGGTCACCGGGTAATATGGTGGGGTGGGGGGACTGTCTCAGACAGTCATGGCATGCGCAGCTCAGTCTCTAGTGCAATGCAGCCTGCAGTGTCAGCGCTGCTGCATTGCTTGTCCAGCAGCTTGCCGGCCTGTACTACTATGATGATCATCCATGCTTACAATTGTGATCATGCTAGCGGCATGTTTGTGCCTGCCAGGTACAATACCGTCCCTCAGGGAGCAGGCTGCTCCCCACATCATTATTATACCCATTTAATGTCTTGAGTCAAGACATATATCGATAGCATCAACACCATTGGTCCCGCGGCTCAGAGGAGCCGAAAGGCTGAGGGAGCACAGCTCCGTTGTGTTTGCACCTACCACGCAAATACCAAGCCTGCACAAGATGGCCAGCAGGCCTGCTCCCCTGTTGCTGGTTTGGGTACCAGTGTTTTTGGTCGCTGGCTAGTAACATCTGTGCGCAACTGCATTTGCTGTTTGGATAACCTTCAGCACAGGCACAACGTGTGCAAGTTCATTGCGACCCTTGGTATCACCAAGTTGGCACGTCAGTGATCACGCTACGCAGGGAGCCTCCGGGATCCATCACAAGCCTAGTGGCCATGACGCCGGTCTGGGCGCCGGCGCCCTCGTTCATCCGCAATTGCTTGCAAGGGCGCCTTTGTTGTTTATCTGGGCCTCATATAGACTACATAGTGTCGGTGTGGGTTGAGCAACGAACATGCTCGATGAGACTACAGAGAAGGATCTTTCACACCTCTGCAGCAGTCAACCTTTCAATTTTTGGTGTTCAACCGTTGAAGACCCGCGGCGGAAACAGCACTCAGTCAGATGTATGCAGGACGTACAAAGTCGTACATGCCGAGTTGCAAGACTCAGCCATGTGGGGCGGACGTCGTTTGTGGTCGTGACAGCGCGCGGGGCTGCTGTTTTGTTGGATTTTGCACCTGCAGGGTGTACTGCAGGTGTACAGCCGCCAACACGATGCTGCTCAGTCAAGCTCAAGCGCATTCTGCAACAAGCTATACCTCCCTTGTAGGTAAATGCATCTCCTTACCACGGTTCTGACAAGCACAAGTCGGGACAGTGACATGAAGTGCACTGTAACAAGGCACATTAAAAATTCCCTTGCTTGTATCACCATGAACAGCTGCTGTTGACCGTCAAGCGCACAGCTTCACCTGCGGCAAGCCCACAGCTTCACCACACCGCCAGGGCTGCCGCTGGTACACTGCTACCCCAGAAACCAACATGTGTTTCCCGTGCGGCACCTGCAACCCAGCCGTGACGTGCTGTGAGGCAACTGCCATCAAAAGAATACAGATGTACACCCTTGGTAGACTAACGTGCTTCATACAATAACCTTGAGTTTCGGGCCTCCTTCAAGACTAGCAAGGTTGCAAACTACACTCTGCAACGCCTGTTAATGCAACAAACCAACCAAGGACTTTTGCAGTCAAGGCAAAACGCACAAATCATGGATGCTGAGCTACATAAAGACCAAGTGTCAACCGCGTGATGTGACATGCGCCTGGTAGGCAGCCTCTGCTTGAAACACACCCCAGCAACTTGCAAGATGCCTGATCAAATATACAGCACAGAAACATTGCATGCCGGCAGCTGCACATGCTGCATTGCGCGGGTGTGTAGCGCCTGGTTACAGTGTAGTGCCCTGAGCCAGACATACACGCCACTCCTCAAACGTGCATTGCAGATGACATAATCATCGCGCTATTGAATGATCACATGGGCAGACAGAGAAAGGTCACATACAAGCAGGAGGAATCACATTCGGCATGGTACCTTGCATCATTGCAGTGCAATTCCCCAAGCGCAGTGAGCTGCGCGCCGTACTAGGGACACTGCATCTACCCAACAGCTGACAGGCACTACATGCATCCAACGTCGGCACATGCCTACCCACTCTGAATTATTGGAACTGTCAGGACGCGCATGTTGTGCTGCACGGGCTTGGAATCCTGTCAGCGCTAATCTATCCCAGCAGGTTGATCAGGGGCATGAAGGGTGAACGGATCCTGCCAGGGATCCATCCCGCATCATCCTCCTTCGCATCAGCCCTGACGCCACCAGCCTGGCGCACGACAGTGTCAGGCTTGACATCAGGCTTGGTGTCAGGCTTGGCATCAGGCTTGACATCAGGCTTGATGTCTTGCTTCTCGTCTACCTCAGGGATGGGGCTGGGAGAAGTCATGTTGGGCATGGGGCTGGGGGAGCTCATGTTCATGGGGCTGGGTGACGTCATGTTGACCATGGGGCTGGGTGACGTCATGTTGACCATGGGGCTGGGGGATGTCATGTTGACCATGGGGCTGGGTGACGTCATGTTGACCATGGGGCTGGGTGACGTCATGTTGACCATGGGGCTGGGGGATGTCATGTTGACCATGGGGCTGGGAGATGTCATGTTGACCATGGGGCTTGGGCTTGGGCTGGGGCTGGGGCTTGGGCTTGGGCTGGGGCTGGGGCTGGGCGATGGAGAGGGTGATGGGCTGGGGCTGGGCGATGGAGAGGTCTCCCTGCAACAGGAAAGAACATGTGTGGTGCAAGGTACTCCAAGCCTGTACATGGTAGCTTCTGTGGCGCTGGTGAGAGCGTCAGTACAGGCAAGGTGACTCAACACACGTTGGGCAGACGACGCTCGTTGGGCACACAACTTAAGCACAGCTGTTAGCAGGTGACGATTGATGCCGATTCATCAGACCAGACAGCCACTGAGCTCCCTGACAGACACCATGTTTGTTAAACTGCCTGGCACAGCAACTGCAAAAGGGCTTGCAGTGCTGATTGGCAAGAGCAGTGCTTACTTGTCCTCCTTTTTGTCCTCAAACTTGACAGGCTTGTCATCAAACTTGTCTTCCTTCTTCTTGTCCTTGTCCTTGTCGAAAGCTGTCACGTTGTTGACGATTGTCACATCAAACTGAGTGAGGTTCACAGGCAGCGGGATGGGCTGGACGACAACAGTGACGTTCAGCTTGGCTTCCACATTCTCGATAGTAGGAGGCTTTTCCTTTCCAGGCTTTCCAGGCTTTCCAGGCTTCTCAGGCTTGCCTGGCTTCTCAGGCTTGGGGCTTGGGCTTGGGCTTGGGCTTGGGCTGGGGCTTGGGCTTGGGCTTGGGCTTGGGCTTGGACTTGGGCTTGGGCTTGGGCTTGGGCTTGGGCTTGGGCTTGGGCTTGGGCTTGGGCTTGGGCTTGGGCTTGGGCTGGGGCTTGGGCTGGGCGATGGGGAAGGAGAAGGTGATGGGCTAGGACTGGGTGAAGGAGAGGGAGACGGAGATGGGCTTGGGCTTGGGCTTGGGCTTGGGCTTGGGCTTGGGCTTGGGCTTGGGCTTGGGCTGGGGCTGGGGGACAGTTTGCTGCAGCAACACCACAGTCCACTCATTGGTTGTGTGTAGTGCAGTAGCTGCGCCTCAACGAGTCAAACAGGTGCTGATGAGTGCCAGTTGCACATTGCAAGTAGCTGGGGTTTTGACAGACCTGTTCCTAACTGTGCTTGATTGTTTACTCCCCCTCCCCCCCCCCCCCGCCTGCTTATGTGGTCGCAATTGAGGTGTGATTGAGTGACAAGTATGTTAGCTGCAGCTGTGTTACGTCAAATACATGTGCAGTTGCAACAGTACCTTGCAAAAATCCCATCAACACGTTGACGCAGCACCCGCAGACGCTGACGCATGGCATGACACTACAGCAGTCGTGGCCAGTCTGCTCACCCGTCCTCCTTCTTGCGCTCCTCCACGTCAAAGGGCTGGAAGGGTGACCCCAGAGATCCCATGACCCATGAGTCGCCATCTTCCTTGTCTTCCTTGTCTTTCTTGTCTTTCTTGTCATCAAACGCTGTCACGTTGTTTATCATCGTCACGTTGAACCGTGTGATGTTCACTGGCTTGACAGTGGGGGCAATCACCGCAGTGACGTTGAGTTCTGCTGTCACATTCTCAGCCATGGGTGGCATCTCAACAAACTTGTCATCCTTTTCAGGCTTGTCTGGCTGGTCTTGCTTGTCTGGCTTGTCTGGCTTGTCTGGCTTTTCAGGCTTGCCAGGCTTGGGGCTGGGGCTGGGGCTGGGGCTGGGGCTGGGGCTGGGGCTGGGGCTGGGGCTGGGGCTTGGGCTTGGGCTTGGGCTTGGGCTTGGGCTTGGGCTGGGGCTGGGGCTGGGGCTGGGGCTGGGGCTGGGGCTGGGGCTGGGGCTGGGGCTGGGGCTGGGGCTTGGTGAAGGAGAG
Organism: Scenedesmus sp. NREL 46B-D3; assembly: GCA_014080715.1. Taxonomy (NCBI): domain Eukaryota; kingdom Viridiplantae; phylum Chlorophyta; class Chlorophyceae; order Sphaeropleales; family Scenedesmaceae; genus Scenedesmus; species Scenedesmus sp. NREL 46B-D3. The sequence goes on along the minus strand of JACERP010000390.1, from coordinate 55,463 downwards.
GGAGATGGGCTGGGGCTGGGGCTGGGTAAGGCGTTTCTGCAGCACAAATTGAAAACCGTGCTTGAGCAGTTGTAGCACCTGTGAGCATGGGTAGCTGAACGCTGAACTGTACCTTCTCCCAGCAAAAACGAAGGGGCTGACCCTGTAAGTCATGTTACTAAGCATGTGATGCTCAGATGGCTGCAGCTTGCAAGACTAACACTCAGCACTTGCAGTAAACGCCAAGTGCATGTCACAATGGTGCATATGCGACCTCCCTCAGTCCACCAATCAACCAATCAATCGTCACAATTGCCGTCCAGCCCCACTGCATTGCTGTATACTGGATTGCTTCATGTGTTATTCAATCACATTTGCCTACCTGCAGGCATCTGCACAGCATGTGACGGCTGCGTTTGAGTTCAGCCGGCCGCCAGTGCCAGTAAGGCCAGTAAGGGCAGCAACAGGGTCGGCAGTGCGGCGCACACAGCTGTAGGCGGCTTCTGCAGCCAGCACCTGCAGGCAGAAGCACAGCGGGCAGCCTGGTGTATGAAAAGCCTTGTCACAACTGCAGTGCTTCGGCAGGTCTATTGCGCCGCGTCGAGAAAAAGATTCTGGATGGACAGAGATGGGGAGCGCGGTTCAACCTCTTGAATCTGGTGCTGCAAAGTGTGTCCTCACTTATTTACTTATTTACTGTCTTGCACAGTGGCAAGGCACAGAGCCGTGCTGAGTGGGTGGCATGTGTGTGCATGATACAAGTTGTGCATGCAACCAAGGCTAATGACGCGCTGCTCTGCAGACGCAAGTGCAAGCCGCATTGCTTACTCGGCCAAAGTTGCAGGGGGCAGTCTTGAGCACAGACAGGCACAGGCCCACCGCACCGGCAACCAGCGGCGCTGCCATGGAGGTGCCTGCAGCAGCAGAGTGCTAGCAGCTGATGTAAGTGTCTCAAGAACATATGCACATGTGATCCCTGAAAAATGTGACACACTGCCAACACATGCTGATCACATGCGACGACGGCCTACATTGTGGGCAGGTGCAGCGTTAGTGGTGACGGTGCATGCTGGCGTTTCGCATGCTTCAGTGACACCCCCCTCCAAACCCCACGTCTCTGATGTGGCACTGTGAGCCAATGCATGGCATGCGGCAGGCTTGAATGCGACTCTGGGAGGTTCACAGCCCAGCTGTTGCGATACACCTGGGGAGCACCTCAGATGGCTGAGTGATGCATTACATGCACCTGCACATAGCAAGACACCCACCATCCAGGAGGGCATATGCGTCTGCTGCCGCCACAGGGACTGAGGGGCCGTTGTTGGGTCCAGGGAAGTTTTCAGCGGCATTGAGGGGCCTGGTGGAGAGGATTCTCTCGCCTGCAGCACCACAGCAAGACGTTGTGCCAGATTGTAATCATGCTTGACGTGCCTGCCAGGCCATGCCGAGAAGGTCTGATGCAGGTTCATTGGCGTGACACAAAACACCGCACTGAACAGTACTGCAAGCACCTGCAACCACTGTCAACCATAAGATACATGCTGACAGAGATAACAGCGCTAGCAACATTTGAATGCCATCAAAGGCTCTTGCAGACACAGCAGCAAGTACAGGCTGGCTATGCAGAGAGAGCAGCAAGTACACGCAGCATAGCCACTGCGCTGCATGCACTGCAATCTGTGAACCGTGAACAGCAGCTTGCCACTGATAAGCATCATCTGCACAGCATGCACGCACTTACTGGCCAAACGCAAACATAGCGTGCTGGTCCAACATCAACTGGTGAGCGCGCTGCCCAGCCTTGGTCTCACCTGGGGCTGCCAGGTCTGTCTCCAGCTGGCCAAAGCTGCTGAACCGGCTCAGGTTGTCCTGTTCGTTTGTACTGACCACCACAAGCTGCAGGCACATGGGGCGGAACAGCACACCAGATGAATTGGCAGCCGGTGTTAGCAGCATTCAAGTTCTGACACCGAAGTGATGCTTGGGCTGCAAGACAGTGAGCAGCCTCCCCCCCTCCCACCCCCTGTGTCCCTGCCACACATGTTGCGTGCTCAGCAGTGACCAGTTAGGCCTTGCTGAGAGGCGGGGGCATAACTGAGCTGATGGTAGGCCACACTGGACTGCTTTTTACTTTACTGTACTTTACATATTGCTGCTGTGCAGTGCCACACGTGCTTGCCTGCAGGTTGACTGGGCCAGGTTGGTTGCGCGCTGCAGTAAGAGCGACCATAGGCATCTCCACAACGTTGCCATCCAAGTTCACGTTGCGGTTGCCGGCAGCCCATGTGACCACCACGCCGTTTGCCTGCAGTGATTAAGGAAGGTGTGAACCGGCAGGGAAGAGCAGTTAATGTATGATGCCACGAAATGTGATGTATTTCATACCTGACCTGGGTCAAGCTGCTCTCATGAGATTATCAGTAGCACTGCAGATACCTTCAAGACTATACTTCACATCCCAGTGATTGGTTCCCACCATGCCCAATGTCGTCTGTTGTAGAGCTAGCATACAACTGTGATGGTGCCTGTGAAGTGGTACAAGGCTTGTACGTACAGCCGCAGGCTGAGGGACACAACAACACAGCTGTCCCTGCATGTGGATCCGACGCAACGCAGCAGGCCCGCACCTGCAGGGCTTGCAGGGCCCCACCAATGCGCAGCAGGACTGCGTTGAACTCAGGGCTGCCGCGCAGAAACAGGCGCTCTCCTACGGTGGGGTTGACACTGCCCCAACTGCGGCCGCAAGCAGGCAGGAGTGACGGGTGCAGCGAGGGCGCGTCGGGTGTGGAGCTGTGTGTGATGGCACCCCGCAGTGTGTGCTGGTGCACAAACAGATGTCTGCAGTCTGCGGTAGCATATCCAACAGCTCTTGCTGTGTGCGCATGCAGCTGGTACAAGAAAAGTTGAGGTTGAGTCGAGAAGCGGCTGCTGCAGAGAGGGCATGCCTTGCACTGTCTGCGAAACACTCACGAGTTGTTGATCACGTGCGCGCCGTTGCGCAGCGCGTACTGGTAAGCACGGACAGCAGCATCCTCAGCACCAAAAAGACCAGCCCTTCCAAAAAGCTGCAAGCACATCAATGCAGCGCTCTGCATGCCTCCTGAGACACCAATCACTGCACACACAACGTGCACATGCAGGGGCACAAACGGAAAAGGTGGCAGCAGCACCAACGAGTAGATGTTCATCGCCAGGCCAAATTGTGTATGTGGCTGGCTGGCTGGGTGCTGTGTGCATACAGGCTGGGCGGCTGCATGTTGACTGTGGGCTGGTACACTGGTACCTCTGAGCTGCTGCTGCTTGACCTTCACTTAGCACACTGACAGCTGTGACGCATGCAGCAACATGTTCAAGTCCCTGATGGCCGTTGCAAGGCCAGCATTTTGACTCAACCACTTGTACCGGGCTCACCATTGTTGCCAGCAGCACCAACTGTGCCTGCAGTAGCAATGTGCCAAGGACGCATAAAAAGCTTTCAAAATACCGTTCTTGGCTGACAAGGGAAAATGAGCTGAGCAACACAGAGGCAAGTGCAACCTTGGTGCGTGCAGGTCATCTGGTGGTACGTCCATGTGGACAGCCTTGTGGTATGATGACAGAGCAGTTCACATCAAGAACAGTGCAGGAATGTTTATGGGTGGTAACCTGCATGCAAATGAAGTCTACTGACTCACCAGTGACGTGTGTGCCGTGTCCCTGGGCATCGGTCACATCACCAATCTCTGGCCCTGTTGCACTGCCAACAAACGTAGCACCTGTGACAGAAGCAGGCATGCCACATTAATCAGGAAAGCCACATTTTAAAGCACTCATACACGCTGCAAAGGGTTGGATGATGCACAATGTACATTTTAATGGTGTGTTATGTGCCCTTGCTGGAGTATTGTCAGCAGCCTTCGTACGCTGACAGCTTACAGCAGCCGCGTGCATTCTGCAGCTGCCGTAAGCGGTGACAGACCAGCAAACAGCTCAGACCACTTACCATTGACGTCGTCCACAATTCCATTGCCATCATTGTCGATGCCATCGCCGGCCACCTCTGCTGGGTTCACCCACAAGTTTGGCTGCAGATCAGGGTGGGTGACATCTGACAGGAAAGCCGTGACAAGCAGCAGCGCAGCAGCCACGGCAGTGCAAGGTTTAGCAGGATATCACACGGACATCATTCTCAGCAGGCAGGTCTGCCTGTGGCAGCAAGTCCAGAGCCTCTTAGTTGCTGCAGCTACGCCGCCCGCCAGACTTTTGCATACAAACACCACAAACAGCTGAGTACGAGCTGCCAGCAAGCTCACCGCAGCCGCTGTCAGCAATCGCAACAATGACATCCCTGCTGCCCCTGGTGCGCTCCCAGGCAAAGTTGGTGCTGGTCCGGGGAATTGCGTACTGCTCAGGCAGCCGTGCGTCATTGGAGGCAGCCTGGCGCAGTGCACGTCCAGAATCGGGTATTGGGCGAGCGTTGAAACTGATGTAGGCATTGCGGATGATGACCTGGACGCCTGCAAACAGTACAGCAGGCAGGTGTTTGTGTTTAGCGTCCATGCAGTGATAGAAAAGGCCCTTGGAAACACAGCCGCACGTTACTGGTGCCGGACTCATGCGCAAGCATATAGCGTAAATGTGCAGGCTCATACACACACATAGATCTGCCGTCTCCTGGCAAGCCTGCACATCCATTTACTACACATGGGAGACACCTGCAGCAGCCACCGCAGCAACAGCCGCACTCACCCTCCACGAATGACACTGCAATGATGACCTCGTTCAGCCCATCAGCGGTGAAGGACCTGACCTGCCACTGGCGGAACGCTTCCAGGTACAGGATGGCGGCAACGCCACCGTCATCCTCGGATGTGTCATCAAACCTGGCGTTCATTGGGACAATGTCAGGCCACACAATGTGTTGAAGGTGGTAAGCAGGCAATAGCTGATCAGGTATGCAGTGTGTGGCAGTTTGTCGTTGCAGATCTGCTAGTAACACGCGCTCTAGCGTGCGCCATGCAATGACTCAGTTGCCTCATCCCTGCCAGGTGGCTGGCACCAGCCAGCTGGCTCCCCTGCAGGGGAGCTGCCACTTACCCTTCAGCTGTGAGGCTCAGTGCGGCCTTGACTGCCTCTGGCACAGCAGTGAAGTTGACGTACTGGCCAGGCAGCAGCAGCTGCACAAGCATTGGCACGGAGCAGCGGCAGCATAGCAGCAGAGGAACGGGCTGATACATACACGTCGTTCTGTCATTGTCAGTAGGGAAGCAGCCACTGTGATCAGGCTTTGCAGCAGGTCAACCGCCGGTTCAGCACTTGCTCATACCATATTGTTGTTTACTGAAAGGACATTTACGCAGCCAGTACACATGTCATAATGACAAGCAGAAGTGCCACATGCAGGGCACACCATTGCGCGTGGTGCAAGTGGCTGCAGGCTTTATTCAAACCTAGTGCAAACCAAGCAACTCACTGCTTGCTCTGCTGGTAGGAGGCTGTCCCACGGGTCGCTACCCTCCTCAAAGATGACTGTGATGGTGGTCTCCACCTGCTGAACCACGACTGGGTCCTACAAGCAGTAAAATATTGTGGGAAGGATCACAGAACAGGTGTGAGAGGACACGGCACTAGCATGCAGTGCACAGGTGTAAAATGCTACTATGGCAGAACAGCTGCCATTGGCAGCGCATGGCCATGCTGGTGGTTGTGCACAAGCTGGTAGACATCTGCGCATCTAGGTGTGCCTCATTGAACTGTTCTGATACGAGATATTGTGCCATGTCGCGTGGATTTGTTTGGCTTCTTAGTGGGTAGGCCAGTGGTCCTAGTTTGGTGACTTGGTAACTTGGAGACTTGAATGAATGCACATGCAGATGGCGTCACGCACATGCCTGATGGCCGCGTTGCTCAACACATGGCTGTTAGAGTGGGGACATAACTACACTGAGAGTGCTGTGCATTGCAAAATAGCACAGGGCAATTCATAGCACAACCGAGATTGTCTTGCATGTTCTGTGCTGCAGAATGATGCCCAACCCTAGAAACAGCGCCATCTGCAGCAGTGCAGTGTGGTGGTTTAGGGGGGGGGTGTCAGGGGTACTGACCGCGCCCTCTGGTGTCAGTGGCGGGCATGCTGGCAGCACCGGGGCGGGGCCATAGGCACTTGTGTCAACAGTGCAGTTGCTGCCAGTAGTGCCGTTGCCAGCGCTGTCGTCAGGGCCAGGGGTCGGAGCAAAGTCAATGATGACTTGCTCGTCATCTCCTGCAGGACGTACACACAAGCACTGCTCCTTGGCTGTACAGTGGTGCATATGTGCTCAGAGGCAGCAGGTGCACATTCAAACACTGATAAGACAGGTACAGTTTGATCTGGAGCGGCTGCGCCACAGGTATCATCAGTGCGCGCCCGCAGGGGTTGAGTTGCTTGTACGCTGGGCCAAGTCGGATGTTGCACAGTCGGGATGCTTGCAAGTTGGCACAGGGGCACTAGCAAACACGCGCTGGCTGAGAATGCAGCTGTGCGTCAGTGTGTAAGACAGGGGGCGGTGGTGGGAATGGTGTCCTATGATACTGCCTCCTCTTGCTGGCAAAAGCCTGATTGCATTTTTGGTCGGGTAAACTACAGCGACCTGCAACGCTCCTCAGCGGCAGCTGACAGCTGGTGAAACAGCAAGTAACATGTATCTCAGCATTGCAAAATGAGACAACCGGCGTGTCCTTCACCTGTGGTGCCGCCGGCGGTTTCAGTAGGGGTGGCAGGCTCTTCAACAGTTGTGCCTACACCATCACCACCTGCATGCAGCACACTGCCGTGTCATGTACTGCTTGCCAACAGCCGTCAAAGAGACCAATCAGCATTGCGCGGAGTCTGCTTCAATGCCTTTTGCTGTGTGCGCTGAGCACTGCATTCTCAGCATTCTGCCAATTCATAGATGAATCAGATACATGCATTCTGCTGAAGGCATGCGCGTATCTTTGGGTAAGCATTGGAGCAGCAACGAAATGTGAAGGTACAACATGCTGACTGGGCACGAGTGTCATGGGCGTACCTGTGTCGTCGCCGGCGTCGGTTGTGGCGACACCATCGTCTGTGGTGGTAAAATCATCGTCTGTGGTGGTGACATCATCCTCTGTGGTGGTAAGATCATCATCATCTATGAAGGTGTCAACCATACCAGGAGTAATTGCTGGCTCAGCTTCAGTTGTTAAGACGGCAACTGGTGTGCCTGCTGCTGTTGTCATCGGACTGTCATCGCTTTCTTCGTCCCCAGCCTGTGCTTCTTCAGTGGTCCTTACTGGCTGAGCTGCGGCGCTGCTGGCCAGCAGGCCCAGCAGCAGCAGTGCCCAGCATGCCTTGTGTGGCATGTCCGCTTTTATTTAGCACGCCTTGATCGTGCTGATGCAGTGAACTGCTGTGCGGGACAAGGGTTCAACCTGCCTGCGTCTGTCAGCTAGCAGCACACAGAACCTGAAGCAGAAAGTACTCGAGAGTATCGCCAGTACATAAGCATCGAGATCGAGCCTCTCTCGCCAATGATCACCTGGCGCCCGCGCTTTCTTGGCCCGTCATCAAAGCGTCCAAAGACAGTATGGGCACGTCTCTGCTTCACGATCAGTATATGCAGTGAAACTGTAAGCAATACAACAAAACCAATCAAAAACCGCGGTCACTTCCGAAAATGTTTTTACAACGGTTTCACTCAGTCCAAGAAACAGTACAGTACTAACATCGGCAGGCCATGGGCGCCGCATTCACATCCACGCACAGCAACAAAAACCTTGCGGTGTACCTGACACAACATAAGAGGCACCCGAGGCACACAACAGCAGCAACACTGGTGTAGCACGCATTTCAGACACTGAGTGGGCTGTTGTTGGGCTGTTGGTTTGCAGGAAACACATTCAGTGTTTAAAGCTATGAAATGATTCTCTCAGGCATGTGCACACGTGATCAGGGCTAGGAGTCCTCATGCAGAGCAGGGTCACGTCTCTGTTGCTGTTGCTCACCTCTTCAAACACAAAGAAGCCCCACAGGCCCTAGGGCTCACATGGCATATGGTAAGGTACTGGCTGGGCCATGCACGTCAAGATAGGCCCCCAGCATTATTTGGCAGTGCACCAACTGGTCAAAAGCGTAAGTGCAACTGCATTGCTGCAGGTGTCTTTGCTACTCCTAAGGTTGAATGCCAGTGGCAGCATGCATGGCCAAACAGCTGATGGACAGCAAGCTGCAACGACTGGTTGCAGCAGGTCCACCTGGTGCATGCTGACAACGCCACTTGGTTGAGCCTGTTATATACAGTAGATCAGGACAATGGCTGACCTGGGCCATGGGCTTCAAGCACAGTGTAAGATACACAGCATGCAGTGCCCCTGGTGTGCCACAACACACCAGACAACGGAGCTGAACAAGCTATAACTTTAACAATACAACGTTGTATTGCAACAGACAACTGTTGTCTGTTTCACTAAAACAGCCTCAACTGCAGCAGACACTGCAGTGCCTTGATCTCCATTCTCAGTAGCCTAGTTCTGTAGCCGGTTCCAGACTCCACACTCCAAACAAGTACACAACCTCTTGTGGCTGCCTGCTGCAACATGCGGATAGCAATACGCACCAGCACACACCTTGCATGCGTGCAGCACATCAGGCGCGTGTGTCAAATGATTCGTCCGACGTGGTACCATTTTCAAGGCGCGCCCCTCTGGCTCTTTGGTTTACTGCTGCGTGCCGACATGTGTCATCAGGTGCGTGCCCACTGCACGCAGGTCAGCGTCTTTGGTCCCCCTGGTTTGCACAGCTGGCAGGTGCTACCAGCACTAGTAGTACTACCCAGCACTAGTGCTGAGCGACATGCGCCATAACCTGCATCAGGGTGGCAGTGATGCAGCACAGCTGATGTCAAGCGCTGCTCAGAGGTGGAATGCTGGTGCGCTGGCCTGTGTGCATGCACGCAACAGCACACTGGCTACCTTGAGTTTCAAGCAGCTGAACTGATCATGAACCATCCAGACTCGCCAAAATCGACGCTGCACACAACAGCAGTAGATGATCAGGCCCATGCACATGACCAATACATAATAAAAACGTACATGCATAGCTCACGATTTGTTCCAGGCAACGTTGCGGCTGCCATTGCGCCTGTAGACGTCAACATTGCATGCTAGGCTGGCCGCGGCGCACTTATGAATAGCAGCAACTTGCTGCTGCATGCCTCGACGCTGGCTGTAGCAGGGACACACCTTTTGGAACCGCCTGCTGTAGACTGCTGCCATGCGGTAGGCAGCATGGGTCCGAAAGGCCTGCATGAAAATATGGCAGCAAACACAGCAACCGGGTGGTGCAGCAGACGGCGGGCAAGCAGCATGTTAGCATCCACGACATGCCCCAATGATCAACACACAATGCATAACCAGCTCCTGTGTCTGTATCCTCCAGGAAGTTTCCGGGAGCTGCCAGATTCCCCTTGTACAATTTACATTATCGTGTACAACGCTGGTCATCATGGCCGTAGCACCTGTACGGGATTATGGGCCGCAACACTCTCATTTTGTCTGTTGTAATCGGCAGGAGTCGTTAGGTCCAACAACATTTATCACCCTTGAGGCTTGCTGGTTCAATCCCGTATCACTACACCACATGGGTTGGCGGACAATCTCCCGCTTTGAGCCTCCAAAGCAGCAACCGAATCCACACGAAAACACCATCGGCGTTTTGGCCACAGCAGTTTTGACTCTGGTGCTTTCAACATGCTCCACCACAGTGGTCCCAGCGGATGCTCCGGAGCATTACATTGGGTAAAGCCAGCATTGCTGACAGATCCCAATGCAGCTTTACACACACCCCTGCAGCCAGAACCCTCCCCAGTTGGAACGAGGGTATAGCGTTGGCACCATCATGCGATGTCGTCATGGATGCCGGTTGGTGCCCGAATGCTTTTTCACGTTGAAATTAAACGTTTGAAGTCACCCCTGCCACACCAGGCGCCATGGGCAAGGGTCAATGCGGCAATAATTGCGTTTAAGGGCCCGCAGGAAAATACGAGGCCATGAAATATGCCGATAGATTATATTTATACCAGTGGGTGTCTTCAGCACTTGCGGGGGGGAGGGGCACCCCCCAAATTTGACCAGGATCTTACACCCCTCAACGTTGACCGAACGTTACGTTATATACACCATTTTGTTCCTCTTTTCAAGAGCTACCAGACGCGCTGCTTGCATGCACCTGGCAGTGTATGCAAGCTTGCTAAACTTTATTTGCTACCGCTGGTTTAAGCTGAAGCAAGTTCAGCTGAACTTTAGCAAGCTTGCATATATGCAAGTGTATATACACTGCCAGGTGCATGCAAGCAGCGCGTCTGGTAGCTCTTGAAAAGAGCGGTATATATAACGTAACTTTTGGTCAACGCTGAGGGGTGTAAAGTCCTTGAAGAGCATCCTTGAAGAGCATTGAGAATTATCAGTGGCTTTACATGAGGGAGGCCGGGTGACTCTGCTTGGCTTTTGCGGCTGGGTTAGCATGCTGCTGCCTATCACAGCTGTTGTCTGGACTACCTTGACAATCTCCAAACTCAAGCATGCAAGGCAGCTGCAGGCGTTTTCCTCGTTTGCAGCCGTTGTCCTCGTCTTGATGGCGTCATTGCGATCCCAGTATACATCTGCAAGGCAACTGCGATCATTAGAACTACAGTGTGAAGTAAATTTCAGCGCACTGGGCGTAGTCGCAGGTAAGCGGCGATGCTGGTTCAAGGGTTCTAGAGCAAGCTGTTTCAGTTACCTTTGAAAAGAAAAAAAAACTCCTGCACCCGCAGTGCTTGGCGACCGATTAGATATAACAGGTACTGCAAGAGATCGTCATTCATGTCATTGTGCGGACTCACCCTAGGCTATCTATGCATAAGAGGGCACAACGCCATTTGGCAAACTGGGCTAGCGAGCGCTCGCAACCACATCGCTTGTCGAAAATCAGGAACTGAAGGCGCCGTTCCTACGCAATGTGGAGATGGGTATTAAACGATTGATCGGAATTTTCACTGCTAAACAGGAGTTGAGTCGACAAGATCTCCCGCCAACATGACCTGCCGCCCCAGAACAGACCCACTGAGGGCCACCTGGTATATACATATATTGGCACTCTACCTGCAGGTTTTGGATTGGTCGAAATCACCAACTGGTGCCCTTGAGCCCTCACCCAACCTAGACCTGTTGGCTGCATCTTCACCGGATATGGTGTTGTTGCTGCCAGCATCATCCACAGAATGTACTTCAGCCCTCGTTCGCATTTCCTTTTGACGACTGCTTTTATTTCACCTCCGGCCTAAGGAGAACAAGTGTATATGTTTGGGCATCCTTGAACCCTATATTTGACTGAACCCGTGTGACTTCATCCCAGCCATGAGCATGACATTCAGCAGTGACATCACTTGAGTGACTTTTTTAGTAGGAGAAGACAATGACAGGCGTGTTAACAGGCCAACGTTGGGCAGGAAAGCAACACAAAGCAAGCACAAGCAGTCAGCCTGTATTGCCAAAAAAAGTTTGCAAAAACAAGTTACCAGCACTGTTCGAAAACACTGCCAGATGTTTACCAGTAAGAATCATGCCACACTGGTCACAAGGGGCTCCTGCTGGCGCTCATCAGCTGTGCAACAACAGCTTGGCTGTCATGATTTAACAACCGCTGCATACAAGCAGTAAGGCTAGGACGTCCACTTGGTCAATATATATACATATTGGCCTTTTTTATATATTGGCCTTTTTGTCAATATGTTGGCCGCACACTGATGGCGTAGCCAGTCAGTTTTCCATCACAACTAAAACTGTGCTGGTGATATCACATCAGTGTGATGAGGCCGTGCACATGTTGCTGCACCTCCATACTTTGCTGAATGCTGCAACAGGTAAGCAGGCAGCAACTGGCTACACTTGGTGCTGCCTGAGGGGATATGTGCTGCATAATTTTTCAACTGCACTGCACACATACTAGATGTCGTGGTGCATTGTGGGCAGCCAGTAAACATCCCACAAACCCCAGCAACTGACACACAGCCAAAGCAATCATGTCACATTCCTAAATGATTGGTTCTGATTGTGACAGCCACGTATAGGGTTGTGGCATGGAACGCTGCGATGCTAACAACAGCCAGCTGCATGGTGTCACCGAAAGTGCGGCAAAACAGGTACGCAGACAATGGTGTATAAGAGTAGCACGTGGCAGACGTGCACTCCTGCTGATACATGCATAGGAATGAGACAGTTGTAATCTTCAAAGAACATATGGAGAAAACAGGCATAAGGCGCACCCGCGGTACAATCACATTTGAACTATATTTGAGCATACGCACAAATGAACATTTGCAGTGACTGCTCAGAGGTGTGTTGCAGATCACACGATTGCCGTTCTCAACAACTGATTACATGCAAAGACTGACAAAGATCACACCTAAACAAGAGCAATCACATTAGCATAAAAAGTGGCACACCTTGCAAAGTTGCAGTGACTGCAGCTGCCCAAATCCAGCGAGCTCCCCATAGGTTTGGGGCCACTGCATCTAATTTACCACTGACGGGCGCTACACGCCATGTAGAATCATGATGAATTACCTTTGATGTCATCACGTGCATATGGCTGCGTGGGCATCACGGCTTTGTCAACTGCTGATCTATCCCAGCAGGTTGAACAGGGGCGTGAAGATTGAGAGAAACGTGGCAGGGTTTGAACTTTCAACATCCACAAGCCTGGTGTCAGGATCGGAGTCTGGCTTGTTGTCCGGCTCCACATCAGGGCTGGGGCTGGGGCTGGGGCTGGGGCTTGGTGAAGGAGAAAGAGATGGGCTAGGGCTGGGACTTGATGTAAAGGAGGGAGATGGGCTAAGGCTGGGGCTGGGTGAAGGAGAGGGCGATGGGCTCGGGCTGGGTGAAGGAGAGGGAGACGGGCTGGGGCTGGGTGAAGGGCTGGGGCTGGGGCTTGGTGAAGGGAAAGGAGATGGGCTGGGGCTGGGTGAAGGGCTGGGGCTGGCGCTGGGTGAAGGAGAGGGAGACGGGCTGGGGCTGGGTGAAGGGCTGGGGCTGGGGCTGGGTGAAGGAGAGGGAGACGGGCTGGGGCTGGGTGAAGGGCTGGGGCTGGGGCTGGGTGAAACAGAGGGCGACGGGCTGGGGCTGGGTGAAGGGCTGGGGCTGGGGCTGGGTGAAGGAGAGGGAGACGGGCTGGGGCTGGGTGAAGGGCTGGGGCTGGGGCTGGGTGAAGGAGAGGGAGATGGGCTGGGGCTGGGTGAAGGGCTGGGGCTGGGGCTGGGTGAAGGAGAGGGAGACGGGCTGGGGCTGGGTGAAGGGCTTGGGCTGGGGCTGGGTGAAACAAAGGGAGATGGGCTGGGGCTGGGTGAAGGGCTGGGGCTGGGGCTGGGTGAAGGAGAGGGGAGGCTGGGGCGGGCTGGGTGAAGGAGAGGGAGAGGGCTGGGCTGGGTGAAGGGCTGGGCTGGGGCTGGGGCTGGGTGAAGGAGAGGGAGATGGGCTGGGGCTGGGTGAAGGGCTGGGGCTGGGGCTGGGTGAAGGAGAGGGAGACGGGCTGGGGCTGGGTGAAGGGCTGGGGCTGGGGCTGGGTGAAGGAGAGGGAGAGGGCTGGGGCTGGGTGAAGGGCTGGGGCTGGGGCTGGGTGAAACAGAGGGAGATGGGCTGGGGCTGGGTGAAGGGCTGGGGCTGGGGCTGGGTGAAAGAGGGAGACGGGCTGGGGCTGGGGGGGGGGGGGGGGGGGGGGGGGGGGCTGGTGAAGGGCTGGGGCTGGGCTGGGTGAAACAGAGGGCGACGGGCTGGGGCTGGGTGAAGGGCTGGGGCTGGGGCTGGGTGAAGGAGAGGGAGACGGGCTGGGGCTGGGTGAAGGGCTTGGGCTGGGGCTGGGTGAAACAGAGGGAGATGGGCTGAGGCTGGGTGAAGGGCTGGGGCTGGGGCTGGGTGAAGGAGGGAGACGGGCTGGGGCTGGGTGAAGGGCTGGGGCTGGGGCTGGGTGAAACAGAGGGAGATGGGCTGAGGCTGGGTGAAGGGCTGAGGCTGGGGCTGGGTGAAACAGAGGGAGATGGGCTGGGGCTGGGTGAAGGGCTGGGGCTGGGGCTGGGTGAAGGAGAGGGAGACGGGCTGGGGCTGGGTGAAGGGCTGGGGCTGGGGCTGGGTGAAGGAGAGGGAGATGGGCTGGGGCTGGGTGAAGGGCTGGGGCTGGGGCTGGGTGAAGGAGAGGGAGATGGGCTGTGGCTGGGTGAAGGGCTGGGGCTGGGGCTGGGTGAAACAGAGGGAGATGGGCTGGGGCTGGGTGAAGGGCTGGGGCTGGGGCTGGGTGAAGGAGAGGGAGACGGGCTGGGGCTGGGTGATGGGCTGGGGCTTGGAGATGGCTTGGTGATGTCTGGCTTGACATCAGGCTTGTCATCTGGCTTCACAGGCCTGGCATCAGGTTTGACATCAGGCTTGTCATCTGCTTTCACTGGCTTGGCAAACGGTTTGACATCAGGCTTGTTGTCAGGCTTCTTCTCCACCTCAGGGCTTGGGCTTGGGCTTGGGCTAGGGCTTGGACTTGGACTTGGACTTGGGCTTGGACTTGGGCTTGGGCTTGGGCTTGGGCTTGGGCTTGGGCTTGGGCTTGGGCTAGGGCTTGGGCTTGGGCTTGGGCTTGGGCTTGGGCTTGGGCTTGGGCTTGGGCTTGGGCTTGGGCTTGGGCTTGGGCTTGGGCTAGGGCTTGGGCTAGGGCTTGGGCTTGGCTTGGGCTTGGGCTTGGGCTTGGGCTTGGCTTGGGCTTGGGCTTGGGCTTGGGCTTGGGCTAGGGCTGGGTGACGTCATGTTGACCATGGGGATGGGTGATGTCATGCCGGGCATGGGGGTTGCAGATGACATTTTGACCAGGTGTCAGAGGAATTTTTGGTGATTGCAACGCTCAGCTATTGCACATCTTCCCATCAGTGTGCCTCCCTATTTCACGAGCACACCTAAAAACCAGCCAACAACGCTGGCCTGCTCCTTGCATTGGCACGGACTGGACACGAAAGATCAGGCTGTTAGCGCAGTTTATGTGCATGTGTTACTTGCACACTTTTGCCTACCTGCAGGCCTCTGCGCAGCATGCGATGGCTGCATTTGAGTTCAGCCTACCGCCAGTGCCAGTGAGGCCATTCAGGGCAGCGATAGGGTCGGCAGTGCGGCGCACACAGCTGTATGCAGTAAGTGCAGCTGGCACCTGCAGGCATAGACGCAGCAGGCAGCCTGGTGTGCAAGGGGCAAAATTTTGCTTCACCGTGCCTACAATGCTGGGGCATATGCACGATCCTGGTCAGACACAGGGCTATTTTGAGCACATGTGCACAGCAACCCTTTCGCGTGCGTGCGTGCGTGCGTGCGTGCGTGCGTGCGTGCGTGCGTGCGTGCGTGCGTGCGTGCGTGCGTGCGTGCGTGCGTGCGTGCGTGCGTGTGTGTGTGTGTGTTTGTGTGTGTTCTGAACGCTCACTAGATGAGAAAGCCGGGCCGAGTAAGTTGCATGTGTGCTCATGCCACACAGTTGTTGCGCATGCAACCAAGACATTGGATGTGATGCTGAAGACGCAAGTGCAAGCCAGATTACTTACTTGGTCAAAGTTGCATGGGGCAGTCTTGAGCACAGACAGGCACAGGCCCACCGCACCGGCAACCAGCGGCGCTGCCATGGAGGTGCCTGCAGCAGCAAAGTGCTAGCAGCTGATGTAAGTGTCACACAAACAGATGCTCAGAGGTATGTGATGCTCAACAAAGTGACACACTGCCAACACATGCTGATCACATGCGACGATGGCTTACATTAGAAGTAGGTGCAGCGTTGGTAGTGACGGTGCATGCTGACGTTTTGCATGTTTCAGTGACGCCCCCGTCCACCCTCCACTTTGCAAGGAGACGTAACGTTTTATGTCAAGAGGCAGCAAGCAAGCAAGCCCTTGCTCTGCTGGTGGGCAGCGAGGAACTTCACGTGCGGCCTGCTGAAGAACCACAAAGGGTTACAATGTGTTACGTGCTCCATCCAGACAGTAGCAAGAGCCCCACTTCTCTGATGTGTGGCACTGTGAGCCAAGGCATGGCATGCGGCAGGCTTGGATGGGACTCTACGAGGTCCACATCCCAGCTTTTGCGATGCACCCAGGCATCACCTCAGCTGGCTGAGTGATGTGTTGTGAGCACATAGTAAGAACACCCACCGCTCAAGAAGTCGTATGCATCTGCTGCCGCCACAGGGACTGGGGGGCCGTTGTTGGGTCCAGGGAAGCTTTCAGCGGCATTGAGGGGCCTGGTGGAGAGGATCCTCTCGCCTGCAGCACCACAGCAAGACGTAGCGCCACACGTGTGAAGCATTCATGGGCTGCCTGCCAGGCCATGCCAAATAGTCTGATGCAGGTTCAATGCCGTGATGCACAACATCACACTGAGTGTTACTGTAAGCAGCTGCAACCACCGTCATTCTTATGATGCCATACTGACATAAATGACCGCAACCATTGAAGGTCATGAAAGAGTCTTAGAGACACAGCAGCAATTGCATGTTGACTGTGCAGAGAGAGCCGTTGGGCACCTGAGCTGTGCTGTGCTATGCTGCACACACTGCTCCGAGTCCTGTGCAGCCAGCATAGCCGCTGCGCTGCACGCACTAAAGTGTGTAAACTGCAAACAGCAGCTTGCCGCTGATGAGCATTGCCTGCACAGCATGCAAGCTACTGACCAACTTCATACACAGCTTGCTGGTCCAGTATCAACTGGTGAGCGCGCTGCCCAGCCTTGGTCTCACCTGGGGCTGCCAGGTCCGTCTCCAGCTGGCCAAAGCTGCTGTTCGAGCTTCGATTGTCTTGCTCGTTAGAACTGACCACCACAAGCTGCAGGCAGGCACAATGAAGGTGGCACAGTACATCACATGAACTGACAGCTGGTTGCAAAGTGTTGCCCACGCTACAAAGAAGCGATGCTTTGGCTGCATGACAATAAGCAGCCCCCTTCTATCCCTGCCACACACATTGCATGCTCAGAAGTGGCGAGATAGGCCTTACTGGGGAGGTAGGCACTGCCGAGCTGACGGTCGACCCCATTGAGTTGCTGTGCAGTGACACAAATGCTTGCCTGCAGGTTGACTGGGCCAGGCTGGAAGCGCGCTGCAGATAGAGCAACCATAGGCATCTCCACAACGTTGCCATCCAAGTTCACATTGCGGTTGCCAGCAGCCCATGTGACCACCACGCCGCTATCCTGCATTGAGTTAGGTAGGTGTGATCAGCCAGGGAAGAGCAGTCACTGTTTGACACCAGAAATTTGGCTTCCAAACCTGAATGGGTCAAGCTGCTCTCAGTAGCACTGCCTCGGTAGTACCTTCAAACTCAACTTCAAGACAACCAGTGAATGGTCCCTACCATGCCTAAGCTGTTGAGTTGAGGAGCCAGCATACAACTCCGCAATGATGGTTATGGTGAGGTGACTGGCTGAGGCATTGAAGCACAATAACACAGCTGTCCCTGCATGTGGATGCAATGCAACGCAACATGCCATACCTGTAGGACTTGCAGGGGCCCACGCATGATCCACAGGACTTTGTTGAACTCAGAGCTGCCGCGCACAAACAGTTTTGTTTCATCAGTTGGGTTAACACTGCCCCAACTGCAGCCACAAAAGGTCGCCAGCAGCAGTGCATGGTCAAAAGGGATGCATTGCGTTTGCAGCTATGGGATACGACACTTTGAAACATGCACAAACTTTGTTGAACAGTTATAACTGCAGCTTGGCTGCGGTAGCATATCCATAAGCCTGCTGTGCGTGCATGCAGCTGGAATGGCACAGGTTGAGGTTGAGCTGAGAAGCAGCTTCTGCAGGGAGGGCATGCCTTGCCCTAAATGCAAAACCCTCACGAGTTGTTGATGACGTGTGCGCCGTTACGCAGCGCGTAGTGGTAAGCACGGACGGCAGCATCCTCAGGACCATAAGTACCAATCCTTCCAAAGGCCTGCAGGCACATCAATGCAGCGCTCTGCATGCCTCCTGAGACACCAATCACTGCAAACACAATGCGCACATGCAGAGGCACAGACTGATAGGGTGGCAGCAGAGCCAAGGAGCAGATGTTTTATGCCATGTGCAGCAACTTGAACTTGGCTGGCTGGCTGGCTGGGGGCTGGGTGCCAACAGGCTGGGCTGAATGCAAGATTACTAAGAGCTTGGACTCTGAGCTGCTGCTGCTTGACCTTCACTTAGCACACACTGACAGCTGTGACACATGCAGCAACATGTTATGGTCCCTGATGGCCGTTGCAAGGCCAGCACTGTTGACTCAACCACGACTGTTACCGCGGCTCACCATTGTTGCCAGCAGCACCAACTGTGCCTGCAGCACCGATGTGTGCAGATGGCATAGAAAACAATCAAAATACCGTGCTTGGCGGACACGCAAAGTTGAAATAAGCAATGCTCAGGCAAGCGCAACTGTGTTGCGTACATGTCATTTGATAGCATGCGATTGTAGCAACCGCCCTGGTATTGATGACAGAGCACTTTGCATCTTGGAAATTGCTGGATTTATTGATATTGTTGTTAGCTGATTGTTAAAGTGATGACCTGCATGCGATTCGTTATAATGACCCACCAGTGACGTGTGTGCCATGTCCCTCAGCATCCGTCACATCACCAGTATTCCCTGCTGCACTGCCAACAAATGTAGCACCTGTGCAGAAACAGGCATGATCCACCATGAAGCCCACATTTTCAAGTATCACAAGCAATGCAAAGGGTTAGGTGATACAAACATCGGATCATGTTTGGTCTGTTAGTGCCTGCACTGCAGCACCGCAAGCAGCCTTCGTAACCTGACACTCCAGCAGCTGCGTGCATCCTGCAGCTGCCGTACACAACAGTGACAGACCTGTACAGACCGGCAAGCACCGGCACCACGTACCATTGACGTCATCCACCCAGCCGTTGCCATCATTGTCGATGCCATCGCCGGCCACCTCTGCTGGGTTCACCCACAGGTTTGGCTGCAGATCAGGGTGGGTGACATCTGACGGGAAAGCCGTGACAAGGCAGCAGAGCAGCAGCCACGGCAGTGCAAGGTTTAGCAGGATGTCACTCGGACGGGTGAGGTATGCTTGGGACTGGCAGCAACCTCCTCTCAAGACATGCACCACAGCTGTCTCTGAGTTTCTGTGTGAATTGGCCCCATTCACACCCCACCCATGTGCCCATTTCCAGCAGGCAGGTCTGCCCGTGGCAGCAAGTATACAGCCTTCAAACTGCTGCAACTACGTCGCCTGGCAGCTGTAGCATACATTACCACAAACAGCTGAGTGCGAGCTGCCGGCACGCTCACCGCAACCGCTGTCAACGATGGCAACAACTACATTCCTGCTGCCCCTGGTACGCTCCCAGGCAAAGTCGGTGCTGGTCTGGGGTATTGCGTACTGTTCAGGCAGCCGTGCGTCATTGGAGGCAGCCTGGCGCAGCGCACGCCCAGAAACATTGGGTATCGGACGAGCGTGAAGCTGATGTAAGTATTGCGGAGGATGACTTCGATGCCTGCAAGCAGTGCAGCACGGCGGTGGTTGTGCTTGGACTCCATGAAGTAATTGAGCAGGACTTTAAAGACAAAGAAGCATGTCACTGATGTTGGTTTCCTGCGCTTGCTTGTGATGCAAAGTACTGCAGGTGCACGTACATTGCTTTACTAACTCCATCTCCTGGCAAGCCTCCGGCCAGCAGACACATGCCATGAACAAACCACATGGCACATGCAGAAGCCACCGTGGCGCTGTTGATAACCATCAGCCGGCCAGCAGCCGCACGCACCTTCCACGAATGAAACCGCAGCGATGACTTCGTTCAGCCCATCAGCGGTGAAGGTCCTGACCTGCCACTGGCGGAACGCTTCCAGGTACAGGACAGCGGCAACGCCGTTGCCCTCCTTGGATGCGTCATAGAACCTGGCATTGAGCAGGGGGTTGTCAGGCCACGCAACTTGTTCAAAAGGTGAAAAGTCAATTCTGATCAGGTGCGCAGAGTGCAGCTGCTTGTAAACTGCAGATCTGCTGGTTCGACACACTCCAGCTTGCACGGCCTAGTGACCGCAAGCCTCACACCTGCAGGTGGCTGTCACCAGCCAGGGGAGCTGCCACTTACCCTTCAGCTGTGAGATTCAGTGCGGCTTTGACTGCCTCTGGTACAGCAGCAAAGTTGACGTACTGGCCAGGCAGCAGCAGCTGCATAGGCATTGGCAGGGAGCCAGCGGCAGTGTGGCAGCATGGCAGCATGGCAGCAGAGAAACGGGCTGATGCATGGTGTTGTGTCGCAGTCAGTATGGAAGCAGCCGTCCTGATCAGGCTGCGCACCAGCAGCAAGACAAACTGCCAGTGCTGCACGCGACCATGCACAAAACAAGAATATTGTGCAGCCAGTGCACATGTGGAGGAAGTGCCACGTGTATGGCAGACAGTGGCGTCCAATGCACGTGATTGGCTGCTAGCTGAAACTCTAGTGCAAGCCAGCAGCTCACCACCTGCTCAGCTGTCAGGAGGCTGTCCCACGGGTCGTTGCCCTCCTCAAAGATGACCGTGATAGTGGTCTCCACCTGCTGAACCACATTGGGGTCCTACAAGCAAAGGCGTGGCATTGCCGAGAAGTCAGAGGACGTTGGCAGATGTCTAAGGCATGATCACTGGGCTGGCAGAACAGCCGCCATTCGCAGCGCATACTGCTGGTCATGTTCAAAGATCTGCCCACTGATTTAAACACATATGCACTTGCGATACCGTGCATGTCTCATGGCCTTGTCGCTGAGCACACTGGCTGCAAACAAGTTGTTAACAGAATGCTGACAGCGTTGATATGCATGTTTGATTCAGGGCAGCAAAGGTAGCACCAGGCCACCCATGGCTATTCACCCAGAACTACACCTAACCCTTGAGGCAGCACCATGTGCAGCAGAGCAACGCCATGCTTTGTGGGGGGTACTCACCGCGCCCTCTGGTGCTGGAGGCGGGCATGCTGGCAGCACCGGGGCGGGGCCATAGGCACTTGTGTCAACAGTGCAGTTGCTGCCAGCAGTGCCGTTAGAAGCAAGGTCGCCAACGCCAGGGCTGGGAGTGGGATCAACTACAGACTCCTCATAGTCTCCTGCAGGTTGAACACGCAAGCCAGGCTTTGATGGCCGTTCTGTGAATGTTGATGTGCCAGGTGATTGGTGTCGACTTCGCGTCGCACAATGCGGGATCTGTTGTTACAGATCGGCTGGGCCTCAGGTGACCCTGCCGCCCGTGCAAGTAGGTTGCATATACGCTGGGCCAGGTCTTGTATATGACAATAGGACTGAAAATAGGAAGCATGCTGATCAGGACATGCGCATGTCATCTGGTAAGCTGTTAAGCAGCAATGGCACTGTGTATGTACAACTAGGACTGGGCATGACTGCCATGGGCTTACCTTTGTCATCGTCGTCATCTGTGCTGGTGGCATCATCGTCTGTGGTGGTGATACCAACCATACCAGGCGTCATTACTGGCTCAGCTTCAGTTGTTAAGACGGCAACTGGTGTGCCTGCTGCTGTTGTCATCGGACTGTCATCGCTTTCTTCGTCCCCAGCCTGTGCTTCTTCAGTGGTCCCTACTGGCTGAGCTGCGGCGCTGCTGGCCAGCAGGAACAGCAGCAGCAGTGCCCAGCATGCCTTGTGTGGCATGTCTGTCTATTGGCACACCTTGATCGTGCTAGTGCAGGGTACTGCTGTGTTGGACAGAAGTTCAACCTGCCTGCGTCTCATCAGCTAGCAGCATACACAAGCTGAAGCAGAAAGGATTCGACAGTATCGCGAATACACAAGCGTCGAGGTCGAGCTTCTCTCGCCAATGATCACGTGGCGCCCGCGCTTTCTTGGCGCGTCATCACAGCTTCCAAGAAAATATAGAAAACGTTAAACTTCACAATCAGTAACTAGCGATCAACGAACGTGGCACCTTCCGGTGAAATCCTGACCACGGCTTCACTCAGTCCAAGAAACAGTACCAGCATCGGCAAGCCATGGGCGTTCATCGCCGCACAAATAAATAATTCTTAACTTAACTTTACTTTATTATACATGCTCCATCAAGGAATGGGAACCCCAATCAGGAGCCAACGAAAGGCTCATAAGGGGGGGGGGGTGTCAAAGAAAAGATCATTGACAACAGACCGAGACGAAAGAAGGGACTCACGGTCCGCCTCAGGGTGACAGCGCATCAGAAACTGGATTCAATCTGTTATCCGTAGGGTGTAGGGGTAAAGTTTCATTTTTTTCTGTGATTGGATACATCATGACTTGGCGCCTACCTTCCCAAACAAAAGTAGCCCCAGAGGGTTCATATTTCACAAATTCACTCGTTTTATTACATTTTCACATTTTGGAAGTTACATGGGTAACTTTGCCCGTCTGGGGAGCCAATGTCAGGCTCATTGGGCAAAGAGCAAAAACCAAAGTTCAACGGGATATTGACAGTAAACTAGGACAACGGCTGACACTGGGCTTAGAGTACAGCATGCAGTGCCCCTGGTATGCCACACCACGTGGTGTGCACACCAGACAACAGAGCCCAAGAAGTGTTGGCTCACATATTATAACTATTGTCTGTTGCAAATTTGCCTCAACAGCGGTATGACGACCCGCTGCATATCTCATTAGCCTTGTTCTGTAGCCAATTCTAGACGCCACACTCCAAACATAAACACAGCTTCTTAAAGCTGCTTGTGCTGCAACATTTGGGCCACAACAAGCGCCCGGCTGGCAGCACACACCTTGCATGCATGCAGCACATCAGGCGCGGGTGTAAGATGACTCGTCCACCTTTTTCAAGGTGCGCCCCTCTGGCTCTTTGGTGTACTGCTTAGTGCTGACATACGTCATCAGGCGCGTGCCCACTGCTCGCAGGTCAGCGTTTTTGGTCGCCTTGGCTTCCAGAGCTGGCAGGTAGTGCTCAGCGACATATGCCATGACCTGCGTCAGGATGTCAGTAATGCAGCACAGCTGGTGTCAAGCGCCGCTTTGAGGGGAGATGCTGGTCTTCAGCCTGTTTGCATGCGCGCAACCTGCACACTGGCTGCCTTAGTTCCATGCAGCTGATTGAATCACGAACCATGCCGATTTGGCCTGAAAACCACTCAACAAAAGGAAAGGTGTTCAGGCACATGCATATGACTATCTGCCATGCATAGCTGTGTCGAAGGCAACGGCGCGACTGCCATCCCGCCTATGAGTTCAACACTGCATGCTGCGCTGGCAGTGGCGCACCAATACAGCAACAACTTGGCTTTAGCAGGGACGCACCTTTTGGAACTGCCTGCCGTAGACTGCTGCCATGCGGTAGCCAGCATGGGCCAAGAAGGACATCAGCGCAGTGGCAGACGGCCTGCATGAAAGCATCGAAGCAAAGCAGCAGCCAGACGGTGCAACAGGTGGCAGGCAAGCAGCAAGTTGGAGTCCAGGACATGCTCCAAGGAACAACACACGATGCGTAGTTGGAACATCCTGTCACTGGTGCATGGAAGAAACCCAAACACGTAGTGAATTAGGCGACTTGAAGCACCGCGAACAGCTTCTGCAAGCGCCTCTTGTGCCAGCATGGCGTGCAATGAATGTAGTGACCACTTCCTCACACCTTGAGCCGTGTAAATACAATATCTTCAAGGTATGCTTGACCAACACAAAGCCAGCGCTCACCGCGTGGGTGGCAGCGCGTTGAGGCAGCGTGCCAGCCATGCCCAGCCATGCTCAAGGCCTGCAGGGTTGCCAGGCGTGGCTGTCTGCACAATCGCGCCATACAGCAGCACCTGCAGTGTAGCAGACATAACAAGGCACAAATCCGGCGAAACAAAATCTTAGTGAGAGCGAGAGATACCTCCTACTACCAACTGAGTGTTGACCAGCCATGCTCAAGGCCCACAGGCGTGACGGGTGTGCAGACAGCACAGCCGGCACTATGACGCCTGCATACAGCGCAACACAAACAGCATACTGGACAGCAATCAGCATCAAAGGCCGCAGCAGCAAAGCATGTGCCATCAATGAAAGGCATGACAGCCACGCCACGCTGACTGAACTTATTCCCTTGACCCTGTCCAAACATGCACGCACATGCTCGCTTAGGGGTACAGCCAGGCACACCTGCCAGGCTATCGCAGACAGCACACATGCTCAACACCTGGTTGCAGCGGCATGAGCTTGCACCACGCTATCATCCACGCACGCTCTTACGCTCTTACATACGCACGCATGTACGCACGCATACACACACGCGGGCATGCATATTGATGCTGCAAACAGGCATGTACGTGCACACGCATGCGCGCATGTCCTGATGCATGCACCCACAAAGCTCATGACCATGCGCGCCTGCTCGCACACGTGCACATGTGTGCGTACGCATGTCCACAGCCGCACGAACGCTGTCAAGCTTTTCACGTTCGTATGAACGCGCGTACGCACGCTTGTATCACGCACGCACGCATGCATGTTGTTGCTGCGCACAGGCATGCACGTGCACACGATGCACACGAGTCCTGATCCATGCACCCACACAAGCTCATATTACTTCGCAAGCCTGCTCGCACACGGGCACATGCGTACGTACCCATGCCCACACATGCACGCTCGCCCGTGCAAGCTTGAGAACTCGAGCACGCTGATGCATGCATGCTTAAGGTATGTATGATCACACATGGATACAAGCTCAGGCGGATGCACACGCTCAGACGCGCACGCTCAGAAGCGCACACAAATTAGGAACGCACACACATGCGCACACAGATTTATGTGCACACGCAGGCTTGCACACGCACACAAATTCAGGCTTGAGGAACGCACACACGTATCACACGTGCATGCTTGAACATGCCCGCACCGACGCACGCTCACGGATGCATGCGCGCTTGTTCTTGGACAACCCCGCGCATCATTTGCTCAAACCAGGCACGCTTGCGCACCCGACCTCCTGCATGCACACTCAGATGCGCACAAAAAAAACCTTGCACACACGCTTATGCAGGCAGGCACGTACATAGCATGCCAGCTCATGCAAGGGCGAACAGACCAAATCACGCACACTTGGACATGCAACACACGCCAGGGCACGTATGCAGTGCTTGCAACCTCGTCGCACGCGCACAGAAATGCTTACTATGTGCACTCAGGCTGGTGCGATGCTCAGGCATGCACGCATGCTGAGGCCCACACATGAACGCACAAGCGCTAAATGCGGGCGATCACGCACTTAGGCTCACATGCGTACCCTGACGCAAGCAAGCCCCAGGCACGCTCAAGCACGCATGCACGCACGCACGCTTACGGACGCACAGTCACGCACGCACGCCTGTGCACGCGCAAATGTATGCACGCACCGGCATGCAAGCATGCACGCATGCACGCTCACACATGCGTGCACACACATCCCCCATGCATGCAAGCTATGAGTAGCACGCACGACAAACATGTGTATGCACACACGCAACCATTA